>CM040424.1:22439924-22787424 GCA_022702705.1 Papilionanthe hookeriana x Papilionanthe teres | reverse complement strand
CTGCTCTTCCAAACTGACCTACCTACGAAATGCAGCTACCCGAGTATGATAAGTGGTAGAAACAAGTTACCACTTGACAGCTAGAGACTTGATTCGTGAGAGTACTAGGATATATTTAGTTTCAACTCTGATATGCCATAAAATGATTATTTATTTTATCAGAATAGACTCTGGATTGACGTACTAGTTGCAAAGTTACATTCGATGGACATGAGCATAGAGATTATAGTAGAGTTACCCCAAACACAACAAAGCAAAGATTTTTAGAATGGTGATAGAATAATTCTCTAAGATGATTGCCATAAGATGATGCATGCCTCTCACAATCAAAGCTAATGGATGAAAGAGTTGGAAATTTTATCCCCTAAAAGTTGTAGCGGGACTTTCCCACCAATATATTGATGTCAAGCCATTTGGACCCTGGTTTTTTATATTAATATTTTTCTTTGGAACCATCTATTGGTTGTTATTTTCTAGTTTTGGTGACTATTATTAGATTTATGTTATTCGGAGATTTTTAACTCCCTGTTATTCGATTGGAGTTTTGTATCATTTGACTTCTCTCACATGGTCTGTCTGTAATCTAATTGGATTGAGGTGATGATCTCTCCAAGGTGTCCAAAGACTTTCTTCCCTATGCGAACCTGTTGCCAAGTGTTGTTTGACAGCAAAATCCTATTCTTTTACTCAACTGGACCACTGTCGAGCCGCCAATTGAGCCGGATGTCAGCCTCCATCACGCTTCCCTCCTCTTTTACCAATCCTACAATTGTCCTAACACAATGATCTTTTCACACCATCTAGGAGCCAAAGATAGATGTCAATCATGATCCCTCATCCTGCTCATACCAAGCCCGTGAATTTATCTTAATGAATTCCTCCCTAACACTCCACCCTAGCATTTCTTCTCTATTATAAAGATCAAGTCCCTGTCATACCCCACATTATCATCATTCTTCCACCAAATTTAAAGTCATGATCACTCCATCAACCATTCCCATTCTTAATCATCTAAGTTAAATCTCAGCTTTTCAAGTTCTCTCTTGCACAATGTCATAGCTTTTCAACTTCCTCTTAATGATTTGAAATCCTTCACCATATTTACCGCCATTAAGTTCAATAGCCAATTTTCTCCCACAGTCGAGGACCCTTTATATTCTCATCAGCTATCACAAGAAGTTCAATGGTGCAAAGTGGCAAGCATTCGACTGCATTGTTTTAACTCTTCATTACCTATTGTCAAGTCTCAAAACACTACCAGAAAATTGTAAGATTTCCCTTATTCCATTAACTTACAAGAAAGAACTTCTCTCATACCCATTATCTATACTCCAAAACCTACTCTTCTCAGCAAAATTACATACAAACTGAGGCATATTACGACACATTAGGGAAAGAAGAAAGGGAATGTTACTTCAGTACCAACCCTTCATTACTTATTTGACTTGTTGGCAAAAACAGAACTAAATCCACAGCTTGCATCCTTGCCGTGAGGGTATTTAGTATAAAACAATGGAAGACTCTCCAATATCTAACTTCATGACCACTCTCTAGAAATCTATTCATTTCACTAAGCTCTCCTCAACATCTGACTCATGGGCAGTTAGCTATGGTTGCTGGCTTTAGAGGTGGTAACAAAAAATAGTGCAAGTAGAGTTCAAATTGATGGTAAGCATAGTCATAATGTCGTCTTTCCTGGCCTCATTACAATCAAACCAATCATCCTCATGAAAAATCCAACCCTATGAATGCCTTAAAGTACTTCCTCCTCATAAACCATTGCCATTTTTTGGGAAAATTTATTGATTGCATCTATAGTCTCAGACATCTTTCTTAGCATCTCATTTTGCCCCTTCCCCTAAATCTGCTATAACTATATTCATCGATATGCAATGGGATTTAAATTCATCTATTTCAATCGATATGAGGGTAATAACAAACTATTTTCATCTCTCCGCGTATCTTCCCTACCCTAGCATTTCTTCTCTATTATAAAGATCAAGTCCCTGTCATACCCCACATTATCATCATTCTTCCACCAAATTTAAAGTCATGATCACTCCATCAACCATTCCCATTATTAATCATCTAAGTTAAATCTCAGCTTTTCAAGTTCTCTCTTGCACAATGTCATAGCTTTTCAACTTCCTCTTAATGATTTGAAATCCTTCACCATATTTACCGCAATTAAGTTCAATAGCCAATTTTCTCCCACAGTCGAGGACCCTTTATATTCTCATCAGCTATCACAAGAAGTTCAATGGTGCAAAGTGGCAAGCATTCGACTGCATTGTTTTAACTCTTCATTACCTATTGTCAAGTCTCAAAACACTACCAGAAAATTGTAAGATTTCCCTTATTCCATTAACTTACAAGAAAGAACTTCTCTCATACCCATTATCTATACTCCAAAACCTACTCTTCTCAGCAAAATTACATACAAACTGAGGCATATTACGACACATTAGGGAAAGAAGAAAGGGAATGTTACTTCAGTACCAACCCTTCATTACTTATTTGACTTGTTGGCAAAAACAGAACTAAATCCACAGCTTGCATCCTTGCCGTGAGGGTATTTAGTATAAAACAATGGAAGACTCTACAATATCTAACTTCATGACCACTCTCTAGAAATCTATTCATTTCACTAAGCTCTCCTCAACATCCGACTCCTGGGCAGTTAGCTATGGTTGCTGGCTTTAGAGGTGGTAACAAAAAATAGTGCAAGTAGAGTTCAAATTGATGGTAAGCATAGTCATAATGTCGTCTTTCCTGGCCTCATTACAATCAAACCAATCATCCTCATGAAAAATCCAACCCTATGAATGCCTTAAAGTACTTCCTCCTCATAAACCACTGCCATTTTTTGGGAAAATTTATTGATTGCATCTATAGTCTCAGACATCTTTCTTAGCATCTCATTTCGCCCCTTCCCCTAAATCTGCTATAACTATATTCATCGATATGCAATGGGATTTAAATTCATCTATTTCAATCGATATGAGGGTAATAACAAACTATTTTCATCTCTCCGCATATCTTCCCTACCCCTTGAAATTCTTCTTGATGGTTCTCCCAATCCCATTAGAGGAAAAGGCATCATCAATTCTTTTCAAATCTCTATCTCACAAATATTTTATATATATCACATTTTCTTATTTAACAACTCCTCTATTCATTATCTTACTAAAGCTACTCTTTGTTTCATAAATTTTTTACACCTCTCGTTGTATTTTCAGAATCTCAACACAAGATGATTGATATAGTTGTTGGTGCTTGGGAAATCCATAACTACACAACCAATGTTCCTTTTGCCATCCCATTCAGTATTTCTTCATATTAATGATATCATTAATATATTCAGTTGCTTCTTCCCATTGACAAGGTAACCGCAAAGCATTTGTCAGAAGAATAAGACTGCCAAAACAGGTTCAATTTGAATATCACCATGACAAATGCCTAAAGATTAATCATTAAATATGACTACGACTTTGACATTCGATACTTATTTGGTAAAATAACATTATTAGCAATCTCTTTATATGGTACATATATTACTACACGATAGCATTCCCATATTAGCACATAATTTACATACTTTCCAATAATAAGCTTCAAGTAACATTTATATGATAGATTGTTCGAACTTCTGCAAAAGCACAACAGGCCAAACTGCAAGTAATCTATAAAATCTCACCCCATATTCAGAAATAGGAATCCCATGTTGAGCACGATGCATGTGAGCCTGTCTCCTTGTCAGCCACTGAAATAAGGTAAGAAAACAATAAATGAACTTATGAACTCGTCATTGTCATGCCAATAATATCCAAAATATCTTGCACAATGGCAATATAATAAGCACTCCAAACAAAGGAAATAATTCAATAGTTTTAGGATGCAAACATTGAAAATGCCATTGTTATGTTTCAAATAATTCTAAAATACGAAAACATTTAAAGTGAAATAAAAAAAAGTCCAAATAATATATAAGGAGCGCACATAGAGGGGTGAAGTTCCATTGGACAAAGAAAAATAAGTTTTGTGGAAACCCTCTCTAGCAAAAGACAAACAGAAACTTCAAATAAAAAACAGGATTATTGGTAACATTAACCTCAACTCATAAGCTGATTTTAAGAAAATATTCCACATTAACCTCAACACAAAAGCTGATTTTATAAAATACTCCACAAATCTAATCCACATTAAGGGATTCTTAACATAAACTCACGACAAAGAAAATACAAGTAAAAAATATCCAAGAATAAGTGATCTTAAAACATTGAAGACAAGTTAACATAACCTGTTTTCGGGACTCATAGTTCTTCCTTGTGTTTAATAAATAAATGAACTAGGCAGAAAAGACGAGAAAAATGGTGAGAAAAGAAACATAGATATAACAGCACCGAATTAGACAAATACATAACAGTTACTTCACTCCTCCCCTCTCTCTCATACTTGGTTTCTATTCAATTTATTTCCTTTCAACTACTTGAGCGATCAAAAAATGATGCCAAATAGCATCTCAAATAGTTCAGAATAAAATAACCTGGACTAGTAACACATTAAAGCAATAAAAACGGATCCTAATCTTCATAGTAAATGTCTTAAATTAATATAAACATTGTAACCAGAAGAGAGATACAAAATAATCAAACGTAATTAGAGATACTATAATCATCCTTAAATTTATAAAGCTAACTACTGATGAAAAAGATGGTCATTAATTATCCATTTCAAGAGGAAGCTTCGTTGTAAAACCATACAACATCACAGTTAATAGTACTTAACAGCATTCACAAAGGACAAAAAAATAAGCTTTACCAAACAGTCCCGCCTAATCAATAAAATTGAATCCCAAAATAACCCCTGACCGTTTATGTGTGGCTAATTTAGATCCGAAACAACACATTTCTCTAATTTAGCCCCCGACTATACAAAATTGATCCAAGAATATCTCATGTTAAAATTATGATACAAAATTAATCTTATTTAGGCCCTCAACCGCTCAAAATTGATCCATATTTAATCTCTGAGGGATCATTTTGGATCAATTTTATATAGTCAATGGACTAAATTAAAAAAATACAATACTCTGAAATCAGATCAGCCACATTCAAATAATTGAGGTACTACTTCATATTTTGATAATCACATGAATGAAAAGGCACACCAATTGCTAAAGTGATACTACTCATGATTGTAATATGTTGTATCAAAATTGAGATATTAATGTCAAATATTGGATCATGTAAGATATAGTTAAAGCTTAACATAAAAATAAATTATAATATTAGCATGAACAACCACATTACTATTGTAAATTCATGAGATATTTTTGAAAAAAATAATAAAATGCGCTATGTATAAACTCGAATGTAGTACTACAAACGAATTGCGCCAAGTCAAGCAAGGGTTGTGTTTAAGCCTGAGTTTTTTTATAAAATTCGAGCTTGAGCCAAGCTCGAGCTTAAATCAAGTTTTTGGGACTATGTTGAAGCTTGAGCTTATATATAAAATTTGATGTTGATGTTTGTTTCATATGATAACAATCGAGTAATTATCAAATAGATTAACGAATAGCATTGTCGTACTTAATTTTTATCCAAATGATTTTCATCGAGCAAATTAAAATTAGAGACATCATACTATTTATTTTCTAATTTAATGGGACTTATCAAACAAAATAACTAGTATGATTGAACTATTTATTTTCTAATCAAATGAGTTTTACATCCTATGAGCCTTTGTTGAACTTGTAAAAATAAAAAAACTTCTAAATAAACGAGCTACTAAATGAATAACTAAAATGAGTATATAAATATGCAAATAAATGGGCAACAAGACAAACAAGCCTTTATCTTATGTTATGTACAATGAATTAAAATTTTAATTTAATTAAATATAAATGAATTTTAAATTGAGCTTTAATTGATTTTATTCACAATTTTTAAATTAAGCTTTGGCCAATCTTATTCATAAGCATTAAATTGATCTTATTCACAAAGTTATTTATGAACTTTGAATGAAACTATTCATCGAGCATCTTAACAAGCTTGTTCGTAAGCTTTAAAAGATATTGTTCACGAATATAAATAAATTGAATAAGGAGTTGTTCAAGCTTATTCATTTAACAATCAAGCATTTATAAAAACAGTAAATCTTATTCACCTAGTTAATCAAACGAATATGAATGAGCTATTATCGAATCGAGCTACGAGTGACTTATCAATCGCTCGGTTCATTTGCATCCCTACTCGCAAGCGAACAAAAATTCTCACTAAATGCTTGGCATAGTTATGGCTCATTTTATGTTCATTAAAGAAGTTACGCAAATAAATGAAAATAATGATTTTCTATATAAATAATGTTTACAAAAATTTTAAATCCTCTTGCTTAAAATAAACACCACTGTTACCATACAAATTTAGCATGCTGTTAAGATTAGAAGAATGAACATATTCAAAATATTTTAAACAAAAAAGTTGTTTTCAAAAATGAAATAGCCCAAAACTACCTTGTTACTTACATTTATTATTGTGCCTTCTTTACAGTTAATGAATAACTCGGAAAGATGTATAAAAGTTGTTACTTTTATAAGGCTAATTTCATGTTATTAAAACAAAAGTACTTATTTCCAAAATTTACTTGTGACACATAGGAGTATAAGAAAGAAGAAGTTTATCCATAGCAAATAATTATTTGTATTGGTTTAGTTTTATCTATTCTTACTCACATAAAGATTTTACGAAACCAAGGCACAAGAATATAAACAACCTTCTTTATAAACAAGAGACAACTTATTTGAATGATGAGAATATATGAATCGAGTTTTTTTCAAGTTTAATAACAAGGAATTAAATGCACAAGCTTGCAATGGATTTCATGATTCCATCATACTAACTTTGTTTGGAATTCGATATTAAATTAAAAAGCAAGCTTGAACAAGAAAATACTCAACCAAACTAAAATTAGCAACATCATCATTGTCTGAGCTCAATTAACTCTTCAATGAGAAACAAGAGGCACTTGGTTTCTTCCACATATGCTAACTTAGGATGTCAAATCTAAGCATTGAAATTTTTAATTGGAAAAGGAGATCATTAATCAATTACCTACTATAAAATTCTAACAAAAAAAAATAATTGCATTAAACTCTTGTTTTAAAGATTTATTTATTAAAGTGCAAAGCACAATGTGATGCACAAGGCTTTATTTTTGCTCAAAGTGCAAAGAGCAGATCAAACCGACGCTTTTATTAACCAAAGCAATAATAACTTATACAAAATTACTAATGTATAAATACATTCACTAACAATTAGAATGACTTAGAAGTTGATATAAAATAGAAAAAATGTGGCACAATACATAACTCGAAGGTAAATATTGAGAGTAAACCTGCAAATTAAAGTTTCGAACAATTTCTAATCCTTTGTTGTGATAATTAAAACCTTAAAAATTACAAAAAGAATCTTCAAATTAGCTTCGATGCTTCAAGGAACGCCTCAGCAAAGCAAAGCGGGCTTAACGCGCTTCACTTCAGTTTGCTCGTGAAGCGTGCTTTTAAAAGCATTAGTTTATGTTTCATTATTTGTTCTTGAAAAAACCTTATTCCCAAACTTTACACTAAAACACAACAAATTCATAGTACAATTGATTTAGTCCTGTTTATGCATATTTACATGCATTTCATTTATAATAGAAAAAGAATCAAAATATATTTTATAAACAAGCATGAACAAATTAATTGTATGATGATGTCAAATTTGTTGTGGATGAAAAAACTTAAAATTACGACGGTTCATAGCTGTGTTCTACACATTTTGCCCAAATTGCACGCAGTAAAATAAATATGCATGTATATTATTTGAGCATTTTTTGCACAGATATTCAAATTCTTACTTTTTCAAGTGAACAAATAAAATTTGCATAAATAATAGGAAAATATGCAAAATAGGCATATAAAGGAATAAACAATTAGGAAGTGGAAAAAACGCTAAAGTGAGTGAAATGGTGAATAGAAGTTGTATGGCATCCCAAGCCCTTAGACGCACACACCAGTTGATGCCATAAAAATCTAGCCAAAAATGCTTTCTTTCTTGATATTGAATTAGTATCATTATGTGAAAAAAAGTGTGCACTGCGTTTAGTTAAACAACTGTAGGTGGTGACCTATGGTTAACTGATACACTTAACTAGATGCAGTGAATGACGTTAGAAGGCTGAAAATAGTTCTTGTTCAAACTTTTTCTTTTTTTTTTAACATCAAGGATTTTAAGAGATACTTATGATTCTTTGTTTTAGTATTGAAGACAAAGGTCCAAATGACATTGCTAAATCTAAACTAAAATTTATTTGTCTGAATTCAAATTTTCTGTGGATTTTATATAAGAGTGAGAGAATGAAAAAGATGAGAGTAAGAAAGTTTTTATATATTTTATGTTTCTAAAATATTTGAACTTATATTGAGGGTATGGATGTAAAATTTTGATAATTTAGATTAGTATTTGCTACATCATGTTGCTTTCCATTATTGGTATTAGTTTGTGATAAAATTTTGCTTCTGGTTAGATCATTAATATTGTGTTTATTTGTGTGTAAGTTGTACAAATCAAAAAGTTCTTTTAAATTTATTTTTCTAAGTTACATGTTTGCATCTGATTAACGTCGACTTTTTCAACGCTAATTTGAAACAAATTTACATCAGATAATTTTCAAAGCAAAATCCGATGGTAATTTTTGAGGCGTAATTCAGAGACAATAAGTCTGACGTAAAATGTGTTGCCAAATGTTTTCGACGCAAATTCGATGAAAATTGAATTATTAACCCATCTTTTATGGTCGGAGTCCATTCCAATGCAAATTCAACACAAATTGGACTAATCCACTGAATTATTGTCGGATTTGCCTCGGTTTTGTCCGATCAAAATTGCTTAATTCTTGCAGTACGAACAGTGCTTCGAAGCCACCTAAGTCAAGTGAAGCACAAATAGGAGTGAGAAACAAGGTAATGCTTGTGAATTAGCATATTTAAGGGATTCATAAAGCACAGATTAAGACATTTAGAGTTTTTCGATGGTATTTCCTAAAAAAAACTTAGAAGGAACTTAAAGCCAATGTTGTGGTTGAGTTGAACGTTAAGGAGAGAGTTTGTTGGAAGCTTTTTTTTTTCCTTTTCTCTCTTATGTGTTTTACTATTGTAAATATATTTAAGCTTTATTTTTGTTGTTTGTGCTTGCCTTAGACATGAGCTAAAACACCTCTTCTAGGGCTTAGATTTCGCATGCAAATTTTTTTCTTTTGGATATTAGTGTGACGGTAACACTGCTATCGTCGGTCCCAAGTCCGGATGTGAAAATTGGAGGTTTGCGTTAGGTAGTACACAGCTAGCGTAAAACTTATCAAAAAAATTATGACGTGAATCATTTTGATCATTGTGTAAGTGCTAGGGAGTCTCCTGGAGGTGGCGCGCTGTATGGCCTGAATACAGTGGAAAGTATGCAAAGGCCGCTACACCGGCGCCCGGGTGTAGTGTCGAATAAGCAAGAAGTTATGTTATAAAAATTGGTTTAAATATAAAAGCTTAGAGAACTGGAAAAAATATAAAACGGCCAGCAGAGAGTTTAAAAGAGTAATCTGTGACGCTAAAAATTTTGTTTTTAGTGATCTTTATAACAGATTAGATACTAAGAAGAGTGAAAAAAATATGTGAAAATAAAAGTAAAGATTAACTTTGGATGTGTATTAAAGATTAACTTTGGCCAAAAATATTTGTGTTCGAACTGAAGGAGGATTGACCAAATATTTTTCTATTTCTGTTGGTTTACATCAAGGATTGGCTTTAAGCCCATTTACAAGAGGACGTACCTTGGTGTATGCTTTTTGCTGATGATATCCTTCTCGTGGATAAGACGAGAGAAAAAACCCAGGAAAAACTTGAATTATGGATGTCAACTTTGGAGTCTAAAGGCCTTCTTTTGAGTAGAACTAATACTGAATACATGGAATGTACTTTTAGTAATAGTAGCTTTAATAACAGAAGTGTAACTTTAGATGATCAAATTATTAAACGGTGTGATTGATTTAGATATCTCGGGTCTATTGTTCAAAGCGATGGTGATATAGATGGGGATGTTAATAGTAAAATTCAAGTTGGTTGATTGAAGTGGAGGAATCCTTCGCGTCTTTGTTTGATAGAAAAGTATCGCCTAGACTGAAAGGAAAATTTATAAGATGGTGGTGAGACCTGCTATGCTCTATGGTGCGGAATATTGGCCTTTAAAAGAGAAGCATAATACTAAGTTTAAGTGTTGCCGAGATGAGAATGATTAGGTAGATGAGTGGCTTTACACTTAGAGACAAAAAGCGAAATGAATATATCCGTGATAGGGTTGGTGTGGCACCAGCGACGGACAAAATTAAAGAGCCGCCTTAGATGGTTTGACCACCTGGTGATCCAATTAGAAGAGTAGATGTTTTAGATTCGACTTATGCTAAGAAAGACAGATGTAGACCTAGGAGGACTTGAGCTTATTGTATAAAAAATAATCTTAATTTATTAAAATTAAATGAAAATATGACACTAAATAGGACGCAATGGAGAAAAAGGATTCATGTAGCCGACCCCACTTAGTGGGATTACGGCTTTTTTGTTGTTATTGTTGTTGGATATTAATGTGATGGTGACAGTGTTGTGTTTTAGTTTTCTGCTCTATTGTAATACATGTTTCGCTCGATTTGATAATAAATTATTAATTGTGTGGTAACTTTTTAGTCTGAAGCCAAATGTAGAAAACAAACTCATTGTAATTATAAATACTATGGTGGATGTATCGTAAGTTAGAGATAATTGTGACAAACCCATGTAGTCCTTTTAAAGATCCAAAAGATAGGTAGGTTTTGCAAGGAAAAAAAACCCAAGGCTTATCTTCAGAAGGTAGCGGACACGGTGATCAGACGTTAGTACTTTTGAAACTAGACATATTATTTCTATTGACTTTTGTATAGGCTTAACATATGCATGTGACATCCAATCCCTAGAGCTTTTCTACTATGATTTTACTCCATCTAAAAATATTATTTTGCTCACTTGATCACTCTTGTTTTAAAACTTTAAATTTATTTGATGCACCACTCTAATTTAACTATTCGAATAATAATACAGTAATCTAATTTCAGTGCTTATTAAGCAATCATCGTAGCATGATAATCTTACTCTTTATTATTTGTAAGTGTGTGATTTTCCACATCAAATTTTTGGCATCATTGCCAAGAATTGCATCAATATTGAAACTAAATCAGTCGGCTTTTACTTTAAACAAAACTTTTTCTTTCTTTTGTGTTCTCTTTCTTTCTATTAATATTTTTTGTACTAAATAATATTTTTCCTTTTGCTTGTGTTATTATGAGTTCTTTTAAGACCATCCACATTGGATGCACTAAGAAGATTGTGATCCACCACTTATCACCGATCCAAAAACTAAATATTCATTTTTATGAATTTTGTGCAAAAAACAAGAAGTAGAATGCTTGAATGCAAGAGAAACGGCATAACGCGACATAAGTGATGATTTGGCCACGGGCACGAAAGCTCTTCATGACTAAGCATTGCCAATAGTGCATAGAATTCCTCATGTCATAATAAAACCTAATATACAAGCCAATAAATTTGAAATCAAATTTGGCACTTTGCAGAGGATCTAAAACTTGCAATTCAGAGGCATTGCTACTGAAGACCTAAATATGAACTTCTTGGAGATATACGACCCTTCAAATACAATGGAATGTTGAATGACACTATTGAATAGAGGTTCTTCCCTTTCTCGTTAAAGGATAAAGCCAAGGGACTGCTAAATTCTCTCCTAGCGACTCCATCACAAGCTGGGATAACTTTCACCAAAAGTTCATATCAATGTATTTTCCACTGGTCAAAACAGCAAAAGATGAAGATTGAAATCTCAAGCTTCATGCAAATGGAAAGGGAGACCTTTTCTAATTCTTGGGAGAGATTCAAAGATCTTATATGGAGGTGCCCATATCATGGGTTACCTTGTTGGATGGGAGTGCAAACCTTTTACAATAGGCTTAGTCAGGCCCACCAGGCTACTCATTGACAATGTGGCAAGAGGCAGCTTTATGAGCATGTCTCAAGAGGCAGCTTATTTTCTACTAGAAGAAATGGCAATGAACAATTATCAATGGCACACTGAACGGAAAGAAGTTAGTCCATAAATCTAATATACCTAAGTAAATGGTTGTATGCTAGGCCAACTCATGGTAACCTCGATCATAGCTAAGTTCATCTTAATGCCGGCCGCTGAAACAATATGCCCAAGAATGCATGTCTGCGGGGTCAAAAAGCTGCTTCTTCATAAAATTTTATAGCTACTTTGTCAAAAAAAAATAATAAAAAATAAAAAATCTGTCGCAGATGCTGCAAATGCTTCCTTCCAAATGGTTGAACACTAGAAAAATTGTAGAAGTACACAACTATAAATTTTTATATAAATATTTGAAAAGCCTAGTTCATTAGCCTCATAAAAGTGCTCATTGCATTGGACAGGCCATAAGGCATGACTGCTCACTCATATAAACCATCTCGCGTCATGAAAGCGGTCTGTACTAATCCATGGGCCTCATTTAAATCTGGTGGTATCTACAAGGCATATTGATAGTTAAAAATATGCTAGTTCCATGCAATTGATCTAATAAGTCATCCAATCATTAAATGAGAAACCAATACCTGATAGTGATCTTATTTACTGCTCTGTTATAAATGCACATACGCCATAATTTATTTTCTTAAGTAGAATAAATGTTGGTACAACACACAGACAAGTACTCTCACAAACTAACCTTTAGACCATTAGATCTCTAATACTTCTATAGCTCCTCATACTCTGCTAACCACATCCAGTAAATTGTGGCATGTTGTATCTCAGGCATAAGTGGTAATCCAGGCGGCAGGCTATCAACAAAACTATCTCAAAACTCCTCCAATAAGGATTGTACTACTTTAGTATTGACTCATCCATTTCACTACCATCCAACATCATTAAGGTCAATCACATTCGCACCTCTCATAACCTATAAAGATGTAACATGAGAAACTATAATTCTCATTGTTGCCTAAGCACTGTCGACTCCTTGAAGGGAAAAAATACAATATGTTCGATATACTTAATATATAAACACGTGTTTTTATAACCATCATGATGTGTGGCCTAGTTATTCTGCCACAATCGGCCTAATAGAATGTGGCATGCACCCAAAAACATGACATCACAACACATTTGATCTTATAGCTTATCTTCAATGTAAAATTCAATCAGATATCTCTTGTGAGGACTAATATCATTCATTTTCTTCAACCAAATCAGAGAATACTTTCGTGTAGTGAAGCTCGATTTGTGCATCATCTTGATAGATACAACATTCACATAACCATCTTCATCTATAAAGAGATTGTCCGATTCACGATACAATGAGTATGAAAAATATTATGTCTAAGCCATTGTTGATCCCTCTTGGGCTTATTTTGGAGAATTTGATGAATCACAAGCATATCACCATCATCTACAGGTAGCTAGTATTCTCTCCATTTGTTTTCATCTCTAGAGTCTTCAATAAATGTTAATTCCATTATAAACTGCTTAGTAAAAGGAATCCATCATTTGTTTGGGCACTGGGATGCATCATACCCATGCTTCCTAATTGTGAATGTCTTGAGGGTGCCTGCTCGATTAGTCTTTTTTTCCTACTTTGATGGCTTCTCCTAACAAGGAGCAGGTCTTAGCACTCTGGTCGATGTGATCTTGCGTCCCTATCCAATATTTGAATCCTATTTAAAAGGTGTAGTGGATCTGATACTATTGTGTTGCTGCTCCACCATCACGGCTAAGATCCTTACATCCCATAAATTCCAATTGAGTTGTAATTGCATCACATTGCTAATGGATGGTATCAGTCCTCTAAGATATCAAGCTTATAATATTTTACTCTAGCTCTTCCAACTCACCCATCAATGTAAGTTATCAAACTTAATGGTGGTCTTCTATTTGATAGGTTCTTCTAATATAAGTGTTAAAGTCTAATGACACTGGCCTGATTGTAATGTACTAGAAGGCACTTATATTACATCTCTTGTTTGTGTTTTTCTCACACAAGTACAGGCTCTTTGGGTTCTTCCATCACAAAAAAAATACTCTTGTTTAACTTGACAGCAGTTAACTACACCTATCTATTAGGTGCAATGTCCTTGTACTCAAAGATTCGTCCATTATTTGGAGTAACTCGATAAACTCATCTGAATCCATACGACAACGAAATCCGACAAATCAATCTTACTTCAAAGTCGCCTTCTCTCCTCCTATACTTAATGTCGAATTGACGTGGCATTAGCTCTTCGTCGTTTGAGTATTCTTGGTTAAAAAGTTTTTCATTGTATCCAACAAGTTGGCCACTGTTGCTGTCGTGGGCGACTTCCCCATATTGCCTTCTTTCAAAATCAGCAAGCTTTTGTTGTAATTGGAGTTCACTACATATCATCTATATATGGTAAGCTCTTGAAAATTACTTCAAGATTTTCTATTTGGTGGCATGGTCATTTACCCCACTTAGGATTTTAACCTAGAGAAGGAGAACCATTTTGGTGTGGCCAAAAGTGAGAGGGGGTATGTTAGGATTAGGATTAAGATTAGAATGTGCATTTTTTGGCAGATGAATTAGGTTATGTAGATTTAGGTTTTGAATTTGGGACGAGCAAAATGAAACCATTCTAGGGCTGAACATGTATGGCAGTCTAGAAAGTGTTGGGGATGTTTGTAGGATGTTAAGAAGAGAAAAAAAGGGAACAGTGAGGATTGGGACAAGGAAGAAGCAGCTGACTTCCATCTGGGAAGAAAATGGTAGGAAATTCAGTTGTACTGCAGAGTCGGTGAGGGTACAAACATTGAAAGTATCTAAAACCTGATCCCGTTTAAGCTACAAGCACACCACTTGAAGGAAAAAGGCTACAGCGTTCCTAAAAGAAGAGAAATCTGAGAAGAATCTCAAATTATCAATAAAATCAAAGAAACCGGTCCAACCAATCCAAAGCAAAGACATACATAATCCCAAAACAAATTAACACTCATAATAACAATAATCAAGGAAAAGAGGTCTTATATGGGCCGGCCCAGCTCATGGTGGCTGGAGGATCCAAACCAGCCAAAAGAAGTGCACTGGACAGATAGTTCTGCCTAGCTATAACCTACCAACCTGAAAAAACCTGATTACACAACCACAAACCAAAAGGCAATCAACAATCCAGTAACCTTAGAAGTAATCTAATTATGGTTCAACTTGATTCTAATAAAAAACAATTACCTGGGATACAATAGTAACCAGTTTATTTTTACGTAACCAAATCAAACAACAAAATCGAATTTGCGCTGCTGTTGCCTTGTACTACCCCCAACTGTTTTAAGGTTAAGTGCAACCATTAAGTTGACATAGAATGTAATACGCACGCCTAATGGAGAAAAATACAATGCAGAATTAGTATAAGTTAAAAACATTTGCAGGAGAATTGTCCTGTTGAACAAAACTGAAAACAATGTCTTTCAATATTATTTAAAAAAAACAAAGATAGGACAGAAAAAAACATGCAATTCCATTAGATAAAGGAAAGGGAGGGACTAGTTTCAATTCCAGATCCAAGGATCAAATTTAAAAGGATTAAAGAATAGAGAACCTTTCCAACAGACATGAAAGCAAGGCACATTAGCCCACAGTAGCTGAAAGCCAACCAAATAAGGAAACCCCACTTTTGACCTTGCTCTGGCAACTGCAGTCATAAAAACCAATTATGCAAGTAACTAGACCGCCTTCAATTTTTTGTATTGGTTATTAGGCATGAAACCTAGACAAGAATAAAACAAGCTTACACAGCTATTTGCACTGGTAAACCATAATGTGCCTACCACAGTCCAAACCCAAAGAAAAGGATAAAGAAGTAGAATAATAACTGAAAGAACCACAATCCTCCCGTAAAATCGTGCATATCTCTGTTGCCAGCCAAGATCCCTGAAAATATTTTAGTGGAAAGTACGTTCTTAATTAACCCATAAAATATAAAAAACAAGCAACTACATACATAGCACCCGAAACATTGCTATTTACAAACCAAGCACCCTCTTTCATCTATGTTTCAAATTCTCAATCAAATATTAAAATTCATGAAAAAACCTCAACCCATATTTTTAATTTTTATCAAACTCTCAATGGTTTGATCGTTGAAAATGTAAATGCATCGGTTCGGTAGTTCATAAAATCATTTGGGTGCTAGATTTATAAATAACAATGTTTCAGGTATTTATATTTCAGGTGCTATGCATGCAGCTATCCCTAAAAATAAAAGTTGTTAAAACATTTGCCCAACTGTGACCAAGCAGACAGGCTGACATGCAGTGAAGTTATTATCATTTTTACTAATAATTTCAAGAAGCAACAATCCAGAAGATAAAGAAAAGAAATCAAAATAAATCCCAAGACCTTATTTCCAATTAGCGCACAAATGTTGCTATAGTTGTAAAAATACAATGACATCCACAATTATTATTTTAGAACGAAACGGCTAAAGTTCTAAACTTATAATAAACCAACTAGAACTTATGGGAAAAAATGCCATTCAACTATTTAACTTATAACTACAACTTCCAAACCAGCCCCATCCTCCATATTCTCTTTCTTAATTCTGCAATTGTCAAAAAATGTTTTGTGGGACACCTTGGTTTCATCATTTCCAGAATCTCGTGTGCATGCCCTTATTTTGGAGGTGTCAAGTGTTCCATAAAAGATCGAAAATTGATGCAACACTGAAAAGATGAAATTGATGCCTTTGTCCTGTATGCTTACCCAACAGCTCAAAACAACTTACTGACTAAAGAATTTCCTTTTTTAAAATGAATCAATCCCAACATACACATGCACAAGGAAGTATGGACTAATATAAAATAGCTTCATAGCTCTTTTAGAGGTTATTCCCACATCTAAAATAAATCATTCAACGATAGCAAGTCAACATCAAGGCTAGGCTAAATATTTACTTCATAAATATGAAAAAACAATCGAGACAAAGACAGGCAGCCAAGAATTTATGTTTTTTTTTTTTTTTTTTTTTTGTAATTTGCAAAGTTGTCCTTAGGAGCACGCATCTCATTTAGACATGGTATTGATTGGGAACTTTATAATTTCGATTTAAAAACAACTCTTTCAGGATCAACATAAGCACCCATAAAGTAGTTCTAGAAAAATGGACCTAGTACAAGTATAGGTAAAATAATCATTATACTTGCATAACAATGCTGTCAATCATGACATACTATTCAGGTTTAATCAAGAACCTGAAAACATAATCAATTTTGAATCCTTCTCTTAGTCTTTTAGCTTGCTATGTATAGTAGGTGTCTCACTCTTGATGCAAAGCTCGTCACTTACCCAAGTGCAACCCAATCTTTCATGAGCTCTATGTTCAACAATTTTAGGTTTTTTGTGGCATTCCAACAGTGACTGCTAGTGATATTTGCTTCAACAACAACTATGTTCCCTATATTATTCAAACTGGTATCGCATTCTCCTCCTCTTGGAATTTTCATTCTACAACTGATTTATAAAACTTTCGCAGCTTTTTATTCAGTTATTCCTTCAGCCACTTTATGGATGCTGGAAAAGTTTCTATGGTCAGAATGAGTGAGAAATGATTTCCTGCACCACTAATCTGAAACTAGAAATAATAGTTATTTATGCTTTCTAGATATTGTAATAACCATGGAGCGTCTATTGCCGTTTTGGAACAAGTAAAAATTATGGATTAGTGACTCTTTTAATGTATTAGAAGTTGATTTTTTTAAAAATTATTTTGAAAATTCCTTTATGCAAGTAAAAATTAAAAGCTCCATCTAACCGGCTATCCCCACTTCTTGGTATTCAAATCATCTGGACTAGTAGTAACAAACTTCTTGGGCGTCAGCTTTTACAAGATATCCGTATTGTAATCTCTTTTAAAAATATTAATTTTAATTTACAAATTAACAATATTCACATGTTAAAACAACTTGACATCCTATTGTCCACTCTTTAAAACCTTTGTACTAAAATGAACTTTTTTACCCTTTTTCTGCCATGAGAGAGAAATTTCAATAAATTTCTCAGGGGCATTTTTAACCCATAAAGTCATTCTGCTCTAAGAAGATTTTATTATGTTTGCGGCTCCATCCCCAGTGCCACCAAACTATCGTCTTGTCTTGGAACGTTGGCTACACCAACATTTCCTTAAACTGCTACACAAGTTATGTTAGAAATTTGGACATTCCAAACCATCAAACATTTCACAGTTACTGAATAGCTAAATGTGCTGGATGGAATAAAAAAAATCAATCAAGTTGCGGTGAATTCATAATCATTTAAACTTGTCACTATATATATGATCACGTAGCTAAACAATACATCACATGGGGGTAAGAGTTTCACCATAACTAAATGAACGAGTGAAATGATATAAAATTCCTAAATTTCTGCTTTATTGTTATTCCATTTCCATGGCTCTATAGTATAGCAAGGATAAACTGTTGAGTAAAACCAGCTAATGATGTTGATTTCTCTAACAGTTCCCCCCTTGGAAACATTTAAAATGTTGCCTTATGTATGTCAAATCTCTATCACACCAATAGGGCCAGATAAAACAAAAAAGCAACACCTTCAATTGTCATTCATATCAAAAGCAACATAAGGATCTTCTGTGTCATCCAACAATGCATATTTAACAAGTATACAGAAGAACCTATAATAAATGAAGTGCATTGAGCAATTAGGGCTATGAAATTGGCTCGAAGACAGCAAATCGCTCGAAGATCGAATCAAAAATTAGCTCGGATCGCAAATCGCTCGAAGATCGAATCAAAAATTAGACCGGATCGAAATCGGCTCGAAATAATTGAGCCGAGCTATGAGCCAACTTAATAGATCGGTTTTATTTCGGTTTGATTTTGATCCATTGTCGGATCAGATCGGGATCAGATTGAATCAAACAGACGGTGGATATCTATTCACAAATCACGATCGCGGTCCTCTTAAATACCGAAAAGGTGAAAAGCAAAACCTCATTCTCACTTCGGTGCCGCCTGAAGCCTCAAAACCCTATTTCTCCCATCTCTTGCTCTCACCTCTCACTTCAGCTCTTCGCTTCTTCCTCTCTTGCCGACGTTGTCCCTCGACTCTCGCACAGTCTTGCAACAAACCGGATGTAATTTAGGTAATAGATGCCTAAATTTAGGCCTGCATCTCTCTCTCGGTCGCTGAGCAACGCACAAATATGTAAGAATCGCATGATGTGAGCTTTCAAAAGAGCAAATTGATTTGAGTCTTTCATGGCTAAAGACTATTTTAATTCATCGTTCCTTTTTATTTGTTTACTTCATAGTTATATTTTACGTCATAGTTCTTTTGAGAGCAAATCTTTTCATTTTGCCTATTCGAATGGATATGATTGTTCACAACCCTCGCCATTAATATGTTGACTTTCGAGTTCATCAGTTAAGGAATGACATAGGATTTTCAAGATTTATGTTTTGATAAAGAGGAAATTTTAGAAAGTTGTAAAGTAATGGAAGTCGAAACTTGATAGAAGTAAAAATGATCGTCTGAAGAATCTTTTTTAAAGATTGAAAAATTGGATAGGAATGTATCTAGTGTTAGATTTCTTACATTGTGTCATATTTAGTTATTGAAAATGCATGGCACTACATGGTTATTCTCCATGCAAATCTTCAATTTCTTCAACTTGCAAGGTGAAGGAAGCATGCGTTGTACAAAAATAAGTTGTGTCAATGTATGGAAGATTTACATTCATATCACTAAATTCATACGTACATACATATCTAACACATAAACCTGTTTATCTACATACAAAACACCTTACCTATCAATCAAATGATGTGTTCCATATTTTTTAGAAGTTAAAATAATAGTATTTGTGGGGTGATAGGAAAGAATTGGCTGCCATAAATGTAAATAAACAAAATTATGTTGTTAGCTATATAGATTCATAGGAATATGGTTGTATATGCGTAAATGACTTTAATGATGATCTCAATAGAGAATGATTTCAGTTCTTTAATATCTATGTTGGCTTTGTTCTCTAGTTTGTTCAGTATTCCTTATTTTTGTGACATGAGGGTTGAGATGAATGTAGTGTTGTTGTAGTGATATTTACCGTGTTAATTAAAACACGAAATCACTGCTTCTATTGATTTATGATTCCGAAATCACTTAATTCATCTAAAACTTTTTGTCTTAATTTTTACACATAATTGACATATTACCAAGATAGAAACATATCAATTTTGATATATACGGTGTAAATCATAATCATAGTGATGGCGGGATCGCATGTCATGTGCATGGTTCTAACGATTACACCACGCATGATAATTTTCAGCTGACTTGTATGTTCGAGCAAACACAATTACAAATACTACACTTTAAGGTGGTCTTTCATGTTAGGTCTTGAGATTTTTGGATATATATATTTTACTTTAGTTTTTTGACACTTGGTTTTCTATTTGATGGGTTTTTACTATTTGGTTTTTTTGGCATCTTGTTTTCTATTTGGATACATGCATTTTATACTTGAAGCTTCTTTTAAAGTTTTAAAATTTCTAGGCGGTAAATATTTTTGGGGTCCTTTCTTTCAACTAATCTGTTATTGGAAAGATATGCAACATATGCATCATATTTTTCACTTTTTATTTACACTTATATCATTTATTGACTTAATGTTGGTAATTTTTAAACTCAATGACAAGTGGATCTCAAAGCAAATCTAATAGTGGTTCAAGTCAACCTATTGATGTTGTTGATGTAGCAACGACCCAAAATAAAAGCGTAGGTGAAATAACTTCCATAGAGGAAAAAATACTAAAAGATAGTGATCAGAGGTATAGCAACACTTTGCTGAATACAGGTCAATGAAAAAGGAAAGATTATACACAAATGGCAGCGTAATTACCATGTGAAGTCATGTGAAACAAAAAACTAACACTATTGTTGACCTCATTTTTTTTAGGTCTTTCTTTTTCCCTTGTTAGAGACTAGGATCTAGCATAAGGATTCCCTCATGACCCTCCTAGAGGATTAGTACTAAGACCCACACCACATACACTTCAAACCACTTCTTGACCCGTTTTTGTGAAAACCTCGCATGAGTGGTCCCAAGCACTCAACTTTTAGTTGCAAGGGCTAAGGACCAACATGTAGAGGGCCCAAAAGTGAGTTCATATAGGATCAGGAGACCTTAGGTGAACCCTTCATGGCTCGGCTATGCAAACACCACAATTCACACATCCAACAACACGAATAAACATCACAATTCACGTCTCTAAGTGCACCACCAAAATCAATTTTTCAAAATAGCCTGTCACGAACGCAAAATTTGGAGAAAATCAAAGTTGACACATTTTTTGCCCGAGCATAGACGAACTCATTCGGACGACCCCGGATGACAAAACGGACCACACTGGCGCATCTGAAACGTCAACTTTACCTGGGAAGGACACCTATACTGCTAGGGTTCGGCACGCCTGTAAACAACACGAAAATTGATGCACATTAAATTCAATTAAAGGTGCGTTAGGCTCGACCCGGGTTTGATTCAGGCTAAACACAGCCCAATTATGTCGGGGCGGGCTGACAACTCAATTTGTATTTTGAAATTTCAAATTTCAAATTTCAATTTACCCCGCCTAAACTATCCTTAATTAAATTTAATTAAGTATTATGATTTTCCAATTGAATTTACTGCATCAACGAAAATAATTCAATTCCCCGCCAATGTGACGCCTAACGCCTTTTTGGAATCCCAGCATACAAATTTTCATCTCCTCCATTCTGCACCAAGAGTCTGGACCGCTCGATCCCATTCGCCCCTCTTCCTCACGCAGAAGAAGCCTGTGCTTCGCCTGCCCCCTCTTCCAAGCTCCCTCTCCTTCCACACGTTCGACACCCCCATCCTACTCGACTTTCTTCCTTGCTCGCCGGAAGGCCTCGCCTCCCTGGCACAACCTGCTCCCTCTCCCTCGACCGCTCGAGCCCGCCTCCCTTCTCTTAGCACAAAAGAAGCCCCATTCGGTCCCCATCTCCCCAGCTTAACTCCCGCTCCCTCATGTAGAAAGAAATCCCGCTCGGCGCATCTCGCACCCCATTTGAATCCTTCTCCCTATGCCAAAAATCCCATGCTCTCCCTTCCTCTCGATCTAGTCTCCTCTCCTCTACACAGAAAACCCCGCTCGCCTGCTACGCCTCCCCCTTCGTCTTGACCAGAAACCTCTCTCGCACGCGCTCACCTCCTCCCCTCTGCACTGAAGCACCCGCCTGCTTCGCCTCTCCCATTCGGCTCTCCTCTCCTCTGCACCGAGACCCTCGATCGCTCGCCTCCCATCTTCTTTCCGTTCAACTCGCCTGCTTCGGCCTCCCTCCTGGACGAACACCCTACCTGCCTCGTCTTCTCTTCCTTGCCCCGAAGACCCCTACTCGAGACTCGCCTGCCTCATCTCCGCTCCTCTGCACCGAGAACCCGTCCGCCTCACCTTCCCGCTCGCCTCACCTTTCAGCACTGAAATCCTATACGCCCCTCAAGTCAAAGCACTCGCCCCTCCTCTGCGAAACGAAGCCCTATCCTCCTCTGCGCCGAGCTCGCTCACCTGCTTCGCTCTCCCCTGCACCAAAGCCTTCACTAACTCGCCTCCTCTCTGCACCGAGCCTGCCCACCTGCTTCTTTCTCCCCTGCACCAAAACAGTTCTCCCGCAATCAGTCCCCCCCTCACCTGCTCTCGATCCCGCCTCCTTCCTCGCTCGACCGAACAGCCCTCTTCCCCTCCCCTCTGCACCGAAACCGTTCGCCTGCTTCCCCTCTCACCCTCGCCCAGAGCCCTAGCCGAATACTTCTCCCCTCATCGAACATCCCTTGGGAGATTTTCGATTTTGCTGACGCAAATCTTCCCTGGAGGCAACCACAAACGTTCATTTAATCATTTGGTTCCAACAATTCTTGAAAACTGCTGGTATTTTCTTAATGATGTCTTTCCCTGTTTTTAATACCTGAACAATTTGCTTGCCTTGGATAATATTCTAAACTTTTATGTTATCTGCTGAAAACAAATTGTATGGTAAAAATAAATTATGCCTCCACAACTTAAATTGTTTGTTATTGTTACCCAAAACTGAATGTGCCTTGTATTGGATGAAGTCTATTTCAATTTGATCATGTCGTACTGTTTAGACAATGTCAAGTTATGAACTGCTCTGTTTAGGCAACAGCTTCTTTTTTTTTTTACAATTGTGTTGTTGACGTGCAGATATTTCTTTTCATACTTCATAGCTCCTATCATTTCATTTTTTGATCAGTTTATTCATTAGGATGATTCAATATCTGTTAACATGTTATTTTTCATGAATTCATGCTTCAACTTTTGTTTGCACCTGAAAGTGAGCATTAATGCATTTAACCTGTGATGGTAAAACCGATGTGAAAAGTCTTCTTTGATGTGATCAACCTTACTGGTTCCCATTATTAATTTGCTAAAGATAGCATATTTATCCTCTCCAGTTCTATGGGTCATTCTTTTTTTATACACGAATATCACCACTCCAGAAATAAAAAATAAAAAGGCAAAGTTCAAAATATTTCATTCAAGAAGTTTAGGGTCATTTACATGCACAAGGCATCGTTTTATGGTTGTTTTAAACGGTTGTTTTAAACACAGTTTTGAAACTATTTTGGCTCTTCGTTTTTACTGTGTTGTAGCTTTAAAATTACAGTTTGGGGACTTTAAAATTCTTGTTTGGAAAATTTTAAAATTGTTGTTTTGGAGTTTCAAAAGAGTTGTTTGGGACATTTAAAAGTATTGTTTAGGGCATTTAAAAGTGCTATTTGAGAGTTTTAAAAGTGCAGATTTGGAGTGCTTGAAAGTGTTATTTTGAGTTGATTTTAAAGCGATTTAGGCACTGTTTTGGTGTGTTTTCTAAACTGATTTTGGAGCGGTTTTGGCACCATTTTGGTACTGTTTTAACACTGTTTTGGGGTGTTTTGTGGACTAATTTTGGAGCAGTTTTGGCACCATTTTGGCACTGTTTTGACGCTGTTTTGGGGTGCAGTTGTTGACCGATTTGGGGCAATTTATGCACAGTTTTGTCGTGCTTTTGTGAACTAATTTCGAAGCAGTTTGGGTACTGTTTTGGGTATTGTTAACACTACTTTGGGTTTTGCCCCCAAAGTAGTGTTAACAATATATGGGGCAAGAAACAGTTGTGGACGGGTTCTAGAAGCCCAAAGGAGTTATAAGGAAGCTTTTGACACTTGGGAAGGCGCATTTTGGCATCTCAAACTCTTAGAAACTCCAAGAACGTCCAGAGGTCGTAGATAAGAGTAGGAAATTTAGATTTTTACCTTTTCTGGAGAGATTGGTGAGGGATTTTGAGAGATATCTGTAAGGAATTGTACGAGCATTGCGTTGATCAGTAGAAGGATTTGTTGGAGTGATTTTCATCTTTCTTTCAGAAGGAAAAGCTAAATATTGTGCTCTTCATTATCTTATAATTGTTATAAACAATTTTCTAGTGAATTTGTTTTGATTTAAATGAAGTTTTTTGTTTTGTTTTCTTCATACTTAGTTAGTAGTTTTCCTTACTCTTTTTTCTTGTGATAAGATTTAATCATATATGGGATTAGAATAGATTGAAGATTTCTTTTATTCCAAAATTGTGATGGTATTTCATCGGTGTTTTATTTACTATGCAAACTAATCACTTGTAATGTTAAAATCCGTTGCAAAACATAAAGACCTGTGAGGGCTATGATTTCACTAAAATAGTGAGTACCACACTAACCTTATGAGGCAAACCAAAATCTAAGAAGAGTGTAAATAGATATGAAGATAAATTTTGATGGTCATAGAATTGGTGTTTCTAGGGTGACAGACTAGATCCTTAACCAATTTGGTCTAGAGTTGAAACTATAAGTCCCTGGTAGATCCTATAAAGAGGGCTCAGTGGGTAATCTAGAAGTGGCAGGCTAAAATCTACTCAGCACTACCACACAAGTTGGAACATACTTTAGATTAGTCAATGTTCTTTATGCACTCAGAAGAGGGTAAAGAAGCAGGTATGCTCTTAATTGTCACAATACAATAACTTAAACTTTAAACATGTGATTCATACACTGATTATAATCTCTTCGCAAGGGAAAATAGATTTTAATTATATAAAAACTTTCCAAAATTTAACCAGTCTCCTTAGATTAAGTTTCAGTTAATTTAGTTAACTTTAATTTTATAGTATATTATTAAATTTAGCAAAACCAAAATTTTTGAAAATTTCAAACTAAGATAGTAGTAAACTAGAATTAGCCTAAGAGAATTCTTACCTCGCTTTTCTGTGGGATCGATACTGGGGTTTTTAAAGAAAGACTTATATTACTTGAAACGATAAGTACACTTGCATAAGAACTCCTATTGTGTAAAATATAAATCAAATTCTAAACTTTATATCATATTCATTTTGCACACTAGCAGCTCAATATAAATTGGGTCAAGTTTTTTGTCATCTTTTCGGAATTTAAATAATTGCGTAATTGCGGGTCGGATCAGTATAAATGTAAAAATCAAAGTTAATGTGTTAGATATGTGAATACATACGATTATGCATGTAAATTCCCATGCAATGAAGAGTTTCGTTGTGACGTTGGCTTTGAAGTGAAATCAAAGCATTCATTTTTGGCTAATATTTAGTTAGACGGCCTAAAATGGTGGATATTAACTAATTTGAGCCAAAACCTAATTGTTTATAAAATATCTCTATTAAAACATCTTATATTGACAATAAATTTCTTGGTGCAGATTGGAGACTTTGTAAGAATTACAGTGGGATCCACCATATTGCAAAATGTCAGTTTTATTGTGTAATCAAGATTCAAGAATCATTTTATTTTGCTTTTATATGTAATTTCTTATATTTGATATTTATAATTGTCAATTGTTTTTTGTAAATTTGTAATCTGTAATTTATAATTAATAATTTTGATCATAAGGGTATAAATAATATCTATTTCATTTTATTGTAATTTTTAAATTTGTATTTTAATAATTCAGTCAATAAAGAAAAATAATTTATTTTGTTTTTTCTATTTTACTTTTAATTTTCATATCAATAAATAATTTTGTTAAAATGAAGTTTTTGAGCCAGCTCATTACGTTTTTCAAGCTGGCTATATCAAGTTTTCGAGCTGGCTCGATCCGGCACACGAGCCAAAATGGCATTTAAAGCCGACTCGTAAATCGTCTGATTTTGATCCGGATTGGATAAAATTAAGATGATTCGAGCCACGAGCTGATTTCAATCCGTTTAAAAAAATTTCGATCTGATTTTGAGCCTCCCATGGATCAGCTCGAAATTGGCTCGTTCACATCCCTAGTTTCTAACTTAGTTGTGAATAGATATATGTTGTGGTTTTGAAGATGTGTTGGTTTTGATTAAATTTCTTCACTTTTCATTTTATAGTTTAGTCTGCTCTGTTATGGTTACATGAAAGTATTGAATTCATGTAACCATAGCGGAGCGGACTAAACTATAAAATGAAAAAGTGATGAAATTTAATCTAAACCACAACATAAATCGATTCACGGCTAAGATGGAAACTACCCATAATATATACATAATATAAATACTATATAAATATTGGAATGGCATGGTTAAGGTTTCAGATGACTTGTTGCTAAGTTAATACGAGATTGATGTTGTTTGGCCCCTTTTCCGGCAATATATCTCTCAATCAGTTATATCAGATGAACACGATAACTGGAAACCTATCATTTTCTGTTAATCAGCATGATCAGGTTATGTAATCAACATGGTAGTCTCATATGTACAGCTTTAAACCCTCTTCAACCTAAAAGATTTCTAAACATTACTTAAAAATTTATTTGTTTGACCAAGACACTTTTAAGTTGCCACATTATCTCAAACTACAATAAATATCAGCTGCCTGCTGAGGACTTATCATAAATGATCTTTGGCCGAATTATAGGTCACGAATATTGGTAAATATGACAAATGCAAAAGCTATACAGATGATATGTTTTTGGCTTCTAAATATCTTACTGGAAAAAGAGGCCTTGCTCTAAGAAAACAATTAAAAAACATGTCGTAAATGAAATTGGTATTTGCCAGTTCACGACTTTGAGAAGACAAAGGGGAGGAATTGGAGCGAGAGTCAAACGGAGCTTAGATAACCAACCGCGTAAGATAAGTAGAGAGCGAGAGAGGGAAAGGTAATTCCACTCACAAATGTTTGATGTTTAAGCTGAAAGTAAATTTTATTTGCTAGTGGCTCCTTCGATTATTTGGATGATAGAGCCAACCGCTTCAACTCTTACAATGATAGTGGACACAACTTATTCGGTCTTTGATTTATACCCTTGCTCATAGAAACTTGAAGAACCTACTACTATGATTAATGATGTTGAAAATAAGTGATCAAGTTGTCACAACCCGACTCGGGACTTAGAATTAATCAAAACGTGAACACATGGTCAGAAGTGAAAATTAAATTATTTTATTCATTTACAATTTAACTAATGAAAAAACTACTAATTAATTTAAATTAAAACAGTAAATTAAAATTATCTCATTACTGGTTGTTCATGTCTTCTATAAATATTTTTTTGTCTATCGTTCATCTTTTAATCACTTAATTAACTTGAAAAAATTAGTTTAAACTAACTATTAGCTAAACAAGTCAGTGAATATTCACTACTCTTAACTTCTGACGATACGAGAAAAAAGAAAACAAAATGCATGCTAGTTAAACTTTTAATAAATTGATATAAACATTTAACATGTTATTTAATGTATTACTATATCAACATCATATCAATATTATTTTATATATGTATAACTATCATAGGAGCACCATCTAAGAATCGTATCAATTAAAACACATCAATATCAACATCCTTCTTCATATAAATGAACGGGTACCTTAGTGTTCTCCCACTACTACCATCAATGGGTGACTCCATCGTAGTAAGTCGTGCGCGTACAAGCAATCTATGCAATCTATCATTCATAGTTTCATATTACTCAACATATAATACTATAATGTATTAATTAATTTCTATTATGTATAAAAATTTTCATTCAAATAATCGATAAAATTTAATAATAAAACAATCAATTGTATTATTCAATTATGACTAACTCATAAAGCTGGTTTAGAAGAGATATTAAAATCATACTATAATTTAAGAATAAGAGTACTCAACTTGTTGCAAGACAATCAGCTCGCGCTTGACATCGACTCTTCTGAAATGAAAAGTCTAAAGAAAACCTAAAATTTATGTTTATTAGTATTTAATTTATGTTATCATATATATACAAATAGCTTATAAGTATAGAACTATTTTTCAAATATCATTAGTAAATATTTTAATTTAAGTTATTAAAACTTACTTTTATAAGCTTTGGTTGAGCCCTAATCTTAAATCACACGACTTCGACTCCATCTACTGCACATGCACAAGTTTTAATTTTTGCAAGGCTCGTTTTAACCTAGACAGAGCTGCTCCTCTTATTCCCTCACACGAAACTGCGCCTCCTCTGTACAGAGTCGCTCATCTTCTTCCTTCGTACTAAATGCCAGAATTCGTTCGCCACCCTCTCTCTCTTCGGGGGCTCAACATGTCTCGACGACACCACCACCTTCCTCCATTACTAGATAAAGATGTCACGTCCTCCTTTATGCTCGAACGCACGGCGTCACTAGTCCGACTCGATAATGGCTACCTCCTTTGGCTCGATGGCACGGAATCGAGCCTTGTCGTTCGACTCTCAGGTAAGCTGTAGTGCCATTCTTAGACACGCCTGCGACCATTTTATAGGCAAATTCATCTCTTTGAATTTCGACTATCTAGCTCCCTCTCCTCCCTCTTTGGTTTCCCATCTGTTCGATTCCTCCTCTTTTTCTTCAATTTTCTCGTTTCTTATCCTTTATCTCCTCGTTTCTTCTCCCGAGTAATTAAAATCAAACGTTGCGATCTTTCCCACTCTAAATTTTAAAAAAAAACTGCAAATCACATTTTATTATGTAGGTCAACATTAGCTATCCATAAAAGTAAAAGTCATTTATTAATATGAAAAGTAATCACTATAGGATAAAGCCTCAATACAAGACGACTCAACTATACTTCAAATAACAATGCTGAAGCTAGAAAGTATGTTAGGAAAATACCCTTATTTAAGGAAAACAACAAACTCATCAGATCTCATCACTATCAGCAGCAGTAGATTCTTCACGCTCACTATGAGTAAGGGAATATACACGAGGTTGAATAGGTTGTCTAGGTTGTCGTTGGGTCAAAGCTAAAGTTATAGGCTCTATCTTTTCTGCCCACTTGCAGACTTCTGTGAAGAAGCTCCACCTGATGGACAATCTCTTACTAAATGTCCAGGCTAACGGAAGTGTTAGATGTCATCAAGCATTCACCCTTAAGTTGTCTTCCGCATTTGGTACAAATGACTACTTTAACCTGCATCGTACCTCTGCTAACTCAAACTAAATTGTTCTTAGACTTCTTTCCATTGGATCCTTCTAAGTGACCTACATGTTCACCTTCATTATTGTTCCTCTTATGCATCTTCTTACACTTCTGAGTAAGCTGATAGTCGATCTCCTCTTTTCTAGCTCCTACTTATACCGAGTATTCATTGATCCCTAAAGGTACCAACGGCTATCTGATCGAATATTTTAATCTCAAATGAAATCTGTAGCCTTTTTCTTCTGTAGTAATGATCAACTATGGCGCATACCTCAAAAGTGTAGTGAATTCTTCTTCGTACTACATTATTGTTTTCTCCCCATACCTCAACTTAATGAATTTGTAATGCATCTGTCGTTGAGGGGATATGGGTACGAACCACTCTATAAAAAGGCCAAAGAACTCCAAACTTATCATCATATTGGGTATGTCTCCTAGCACGTCATCACACTGCCCACGCCACCCCCTTTTGATTTCTCCACCCAGTACAAGCATCACAAACGATACTCTTCTTTCATCCAGACAAGTCATGAGATCTAGTATTTTATCTATCATCATTAGTCAGTTCTCACCTTCAATCGAGTCTTCAGTTCCCTTGAACAAAAGTGAGTGCAGATCTTGAAATATCTTCCAAGTACTTATCCACAACGACTGCATCACTCTCAAAAAGTTGCGATCTAGACTCCTGAATCAGTTGAGTCATCTCCACCATCATTTTAGTCAGGACATTCGAGTTCACATTAATCATATGCTGTATTTCTTTGTTTTCTATGGGATTCTCTTCTTATATGATTTTGAGTATATCACTATGCCCGATTGGATAATAATAATTAATTTGAGTTAATTTTAATTTTATAATTATTAAAAATTTCTTATAATTATCATATTGACTCTTTCATCAATATTTTTTCATTAATTAATCTTAAATATTGGCTCTGATACCACTTTCGTCACGACTCGGCCCGGGGCTTGGAATTAATCAAAATGGGAACAGACTGGCAGATGGTAGGAACAAAATCTTTTATTTTAATCTATAGTTTAACTAATGAAAAAACTATTGATAAATTTCAATTAAAATACCAAAATTAAATTTATCCCATTACCGGTTTTTCACGTCTTCTATAAACGTTTTCTCATCTACATTCAGATTTTAATCACTTAATAAAACTAAAAAGTTAGTTTAAAATAAACATGAGGTAAATAGCTAGTGAATACTCATATTCTTAAAATACAGTAATACAAGAAAAACTAAATAAAATGCATGTCAATTAAACTTTTAATAAATCAATATAAACATTTAACATGTTATTCAAGGCATTACTATATCAATATCATACCAATATCATTCTATATCTGTACAACCGCCAAAGAAGCACCGTTTAAAAATTATCAATTAAGACACATCAATATCAATATCCTTTTTTTATATACGTGCATCGGTACCTTAATGTTCCCTCACTAGTACAATCAAAGGTTGAGTGGCTCTATCATAGTCTGTCATACACATACAAACAGACCATTCAAATTATACATTCATAATTTTATGTCACTCAACATGTAATACTATAAAGTATTAATTATTTCATATTATGAGATTATATGCATGCACATCAAAATGACTGATAAAATTTAATAATATAATCAATTACATTAATCAAGCAAAATTAACAACTCATAAAACTGATTTAGAAGATACATCAAAATCATACTATAATTTAAGAATAAGAGTACTCACCTAGTTGAAAGAATATATTATTACTCTTCATGACGATTCTTCTAAAATGGAAAGTCTAAAATAAACATGGAATTCAAGTTTATTCGATTTTAATTTATGTTATCATATATATACAAATAGGTTTTTATGTATAAAATTATTTTTCAAAAATCATTATTAAATGTTTTAATTAAAGTTATTAAAAATTACTCTTATAATTTCTGGTTGAGCCCTAATCTCAATCACGCGACTTGGTCTCCATCAACTATTGCGCGCGCACGAGTTCTGATTTCTACAAGGCTCGATTTAACCGACGTAGAGCTGCACCTCTTATTCCCTCACATGAAACCGCACCTCCTCTGCATAGTCTCTCATCTTATTCCTCTGCACCGAATGCCACAAGCAATTCACCGACATCTCTCTCTTCAGCGGCTCTACACGCCTTAACGACGTCGCTGCCTTACTCAACTGCTAAACATAGACGTCACCTCCTTATTGCTCGTGAGCACGGCATCACTAGTTTGACTCGACATTGACTACCTCTTCTCATTCGGCTTGATTACGCGGAATCAAGTCTCGATGTTCGACTCTTAAGTAAGTTGCGGCGTCTTCCCTCAACTAGCTTGCTACGATTTTATAGGCAAATTCACATTTTTGAATTCCGACTCCCTAGCATCTCATCATTTCTCCTCCTGAATAACTGAAATCAAATGTTACACAAATATTATTATAGTAAATAGTATACTGAAATATTATCTTGAATGAATTGTCATATATCTTAAGTTGTGGCGTCTTCCCTCAACTCGCTTACTACAATTTTATAGGCAAATTCACCTATTTGAATTCTGACTTTTGGCATCTCATCGTTCCTCCAACCGAATAACTGAAATCAAACATTACACATATATTATTATAGTAAATAGTAAATTGAAATATTATCTGGGACGAATTGTCATATATTAGTAACTCATAAATGTGTTTGTAGTGGACACTCTTCTTGTATGATTCTTAGCTACAATGATTTTATGGTATCAAATGAAAACTTTTAGCCTTCTGATTGACGATATGATGGTAAATGATTCTTGCTAGACATGTGTAAAGAGCTATGACAAATGTGCAAATTTCGATAATAACTTTTTTGTAAGTGGGAAAGATTTTAACACATTGTAAGTGAAACCAATGTTTGCTAGTTCATGGCATCGAGAAGACAAAGTGGAGGAGTCAGAGCGACAGCTAAAACGAGCAGGGGAACCAACTATGCAAGATAAGTAGAGAGCGAGGGAGGAAAGATAATTCTATTCACAAATGTTTTAAGCTTAAGCTGAAACTAAATTTTAGTCAATTTTGTCTCTTTTGATTGTTTTGAATGATTAATTGTTAATGATAGAAAATAAAACTAAACTTATATTTCACCATCTGACCGTTTGTCCTTACCTTGAAAATTTCATGTCTCTGAGTCAGATATTGATAAAAATAATCTTTTTATGTGTTATTAAAATTTAAGGGTCAAAAAATTTTTAATTCAATTTCCCACCAAGAAAATTGATATGTTGTCCATTGATGTTATACAAGTGATTCAAGGAAATATACAGTAGGTGTTACTAAGTAATGTTGGATAAACAAAATGTGAATTGAAAAACATAAGGCCATTCGCATACATGCCACTTCAAATATAAAGGTTCATATTTACTCGTAAAACACCTAAAACTCTCTAATAGCGCAAATCTACACTCATTACTTTTCATTCACTCACGGTACTGGTACTACAGAAAACCCACCACAGCATGATGCCCACTGCCAAAGCAAAATTAGTCATCAAAGATTTGTTAGGTATTGACAATATCGATATCCTTAATTGTCTCAACAATTCCCTCCTTGCTCTCGCTTTTCTCCGCCTTCGACCATCCACTTAGCATGTGTTAAAGCACTAGACAGTTTTCTTTGCCTTTTCATTCTCCTCCTCCAACAAAAATAATAAGCACAAACTATTCCTTCCCATCAATCAGACTCAGGCTTACTACCAGTATCCAAAGGGGAATACAACATAAGCAAAATAACTAAATATAAACTTTTACATGTTAAAATTTGAGATATTTGAGATGAACTTGCTAAAAATGGGAAGATCTTACAAACCCATTCCCGCAGCAAGACCATTGTCCACAAACATCAGCAACCTAAAGATGAACACAACAGAGTAGTCCACCTGGCAGCAACACCTCTTAAGCTGATCACCAGAATACAGAAAAACCATTGTAACACCAAGTTGGCAGGAAACTCACCACAATCCAAATGTGCAAAGGATGCACGCAAAGATGGTACCGCTTCCAATTGATCGAAATGATTACTCTATCAAATCACCGCCACAAACGCATCAGATGGCAAGTCTCTAAAATTGCTCCAATGATAAAATAATACAGGCCAAAAACAAGAAAAAACCGCTAACATGCTGGTTGCGAGCATAGAAAGGAAGAATCCATCGTACCTGTACATAAATAAATGCAAAGGCTCAAGAATCTTAATTTTGAAAAGTAAAGGAAAAAGTATCCGAAGAACTCACCACTTGAAGTCAACCCCAGGCATCGCCATAGGGTCGAGATGAGTAGATAAGGTTTCCGTAAACCCTAGATTCCTAAAAAAGAGCAAAAGAATTTCACCCAAAAAGAACCATGGTCGAGGGCTGCAGGAAGTGGTTGGATAGCATACGTGCATCCGATTTTAGTAAATAATGCTCCAAATTCCACATTAGCGCGGGGATGAAGAGAGCAAATTAGAGAACTTTGGCGTGCGAGAGGGTACAAATTTGCCGGAATTCTCAGAGAAAATAGGCGGCTGTCTTCACAGCCAGTAGTTCAAAGGGATTTCCCAAAAAAATAAAGTTCACCGTTTGCTGGGAAGAAAATAAAGGTATATATATACATATATATGCTATGTTTTCTGAACAAAAATTAAAACAACTAGAATTTTTTTAAGTCAATACATAATATGAATTATTTTTTGTCACTTTTTTAAGATAGAAGTCAACAATATCTCTCCGCCAAACTCCAGCGAAACCTTCGACATCTATCTCGACAAGGACAAGCTCTTCTCTAGAGGTCGAGTCGCTGGAGGTGCCTTGGTGCCAGACAGGCGGCACCTACGGCGCCAAGCCTTGGAAAAATAGTCATTTTGGCCTATTTTTGGCGCCTAGGTGCACGAAAAAAATTTTCAAGTGTCAAAATCAAGTCCCAGATTTCCAAAGCCTTTGGTTCAATGGTTGAAAAAGGTATTTGGGTACGTGGGCCCCATGATCGGCCAAGAGGTGCCAGTTTAGCTTGAAACCCTGATTTTCATCTGGAACACCCAACGAAAGGTTTTTTCGATCTAGAAGCTATGGGAGACTCCATGTAAATGAAATATAGTCTCATAACTTCTGATTTTAGTATTCTCGTTAGCCATTTACTAGAAAATTTGGTGTAAACGATCGTTTCGAACCTCAGCACAGGTTGGGTGTCTCGAACCCCTAATTTTCTCGCAGTGCACGTTAGTGGACTTCATGGCTTCCTATCGTCGTGAGAGGTTCCAGGTGGACGGCTAGTGAATTCCTAAGGTACCGACCATGCCTCATGTCCTGGATAGGCCTCCCGAAGGGAAGTTTCTCGAGTATGGCTAAATCGCTACCAAATCTAGTTACTTACCCCGAACAAGTGCCAGAAGTTCCCGAGTGGGTGTCTTGACATATCGAATGTTATAGATGAACCGTGGACCACCCCAGGTTATGCAGTTGGGCACCCTACACTCGTGACATCAAAAATGGATGCTAATAAAGAGACCCCAACAAGTTATGCGCCGCTGAGCCACAGTGCACTTGTTGTAGCATCCTCATAAGAAAGTCTATCATGGAAGTCGAGGTGAAATCTCAAGAGAAGATTAAAAATAACCTCAATTGGGCCAGATAAACTGGACAGGGTATCATTGAGGGGGGTGGCTAGCCTAACACAACCGGCTAATCACAGCCAGGCCAGATTTAGTGGACAAAGCTGGGGGTGGTGGTCAGTAGCCATAGCTAACTGTCCAGCAAAAAGGCTCAGTCAGGCCAGATAAACTGGACAAGGTATGGATGAGCAAAGATTTGCCTGAACTCATTCAAAATGGTAGATTGATCTGTCTGACTTATCTTTTGAAACAACAAAATAAATGAAAACCTCGCACTTGACCTCATTCGTAATGGTGGGGGAGATGGCTCGATCAACTCGTGTAACCCAAAGTCTCATGTTATGTATCTCCTAAAAGGGGCCCCAATTGTGAGTTTGAGTGATCTCCTTGAAAACAAGCACCCATCATATTAATCAGGCGGCTATAAAGCACAAGTCTTGATCAGATGTGGCAATCGACCAGTGACTCAATAGTATGGCCGAACGAGAAGGTCTCATCATCTCATGTGACTCAGGTCTCCTGTTGTGCTCTCACGCAAGAACTGACTAGAAATATTCTACGTAGATTAGCACCCATTACGACAGTTCAGGTGGTCATAAATCCCAGGAAGTCCTAGTCGAAGTGGCAATTGTTCCTATGACTCAGTAGCATGGACAATGGAAAAGGCACGATCATCTCGTGTGACCCAGGTCTTCATCTCCTGCATATGGGCTTTCGGCATAGACGTTTCCCCTAGTCACAAGAGGTAACTACCCACTATCTGACCAGAATTGAATGGATGGAGGTGGGAACCCAAGATTCTCTTGACTCAATCAAAATAGAAAAAAGTCAGAGCAGGCTCGATCACCATGTTTGACCCCAAGTCTCTTATAATGTTCTCTCAATAGGAACCCGATTGTGAGTCAGACCTGCTTCCATGAGAAGGAACACTCATCACTGCGATCAAGTGGCAATAATGCATAAGAAATCCTGATTAAGGTGGCATCTGGCCAGCTAATTGTGGAGCTCTCATCATCAAACCGACTATGAAGTCGTGTTATTCTAGTGACACTCAACCTAAGTGGTTGATCTATAAAAAAATACCTATTTCTTTATGTCTTAATTCTTATCAATTAAGGATATTATGCTTTAATGAAAGGTATTTTTTCTGTTTTTTTGGATGTATGTGATGTAAAAAGGTCCAAAAGGAAAAAGAAGCAAAAAAGAGCAAAAATGGAGCAAAATACAAAAAGTATAAAAAAATATGGCCTGCCGCCTAGGCGCAAGAAGCTGGCGCCTAAGCACCAGACTCAATACAAAAACTGTCAAGTTTTTGACAACGTTTGATCGGTTATTTTGACGGAATGAGCGGTTATTGGACATTCTAGAAGACTGACAGTTGTTCCTGGATAATAGGACATGTGATACATTGCATTTGGACGCTCCAAAACGGTTTTAATCGCGAAGAGGTGCGAGCCAAAGTGAAGAGGTGTGAAGAACTGGACGCGGTGTCCAGCGCCTAGGCGCCAGATTCCGTCGCCTAGGCGCCAAACCGACCTTCTAGAAGATTCATTGAATGTGGACATGTTTTGAAGAGGTGCCTCAAGACAACCCTTGAAGCCTATAAATAGGGGTCCATTTTTTTAGAAAACGTGCCCCTCCCATTGTAACCCTTTCTCTTATCCACTTTAGGACCTCTCATCCTTAGAGAGAGAAATTTAGGGCCAACTTTTGTTTAGTTTAGTGAGTTTATTTTCAAGTTGTTGCATCTGGAGTTCATTACACTGTGGAGTCAGTAGGAATCAGAAGATCTGTAGAATGACTATTTGATATAAGTATTTTACATTTGATTTAAAGTTTATTTATTATGTTTTATTGTTTTTTTTTAATGTGTTCTGAGTAGTTAGTTTACTTTCTTCATTAAATTATGAAGAGATAGATAAGATAATATAAAGATTCGATGGAGAATTGAAATTCAAAATATTTTCAAAACATTGTGATGACATTAATACCTGATCTTACTTTACTTTTTAAATTGGTCATTTAAATTGTTAAAACATGTTGAAGAGTTTTGAGACCTTGAAGGAGAAGAACTCTTAACTTGTAAGTGTCACATGAATCTTTGGGTAGTCGAAGGCCATGTGCGGGCTATTCAGGGTGATGTGCAAATAAATAGGAAGATAAGATTTAAAGAGCGTAGAATTGATAAGTTTTTAGAGTGACAGACTAAATTCTTATAATTTGATTTATAGTTTAGAAAAGGGTCACTAGTAGGGCCGACCATAGCCACCCTTGGACATCTAGTAGTGTGAGTCTAGATTAACCCATTCTACTAACAATACATCCTGACCTGATATGTAAATTAGCCAATGTTCTTTGCGCCTGGATCAAAGGGTAAAAAATAGGAATGTTTCTATTAGACACAATACCATAAAGCAAATTCTCCAACGAATATTAAATTATCTTAAAAATCTTAGATTAATTGAAGGAAAGAAAGTTGTTTATTTTATAGTTTTCATAAATCATTTATTATTATTATTATTGTTTTCTTTATTTGCATCTAGTAAATTAATAGTACTTTATAGTTAATTTAGAGGATAAAAAGATATTTTTGAAATATAATATTTAGAAAATTTATTACTATAATATTTCCCCGTGGGATCGATACTGGGGTTATTAAAAAACCCTATATTACTTGAAACGATACGTATACTTGCGTAGTACCCCTAGTGTGTAAAAAAATATTTTTCTAAAAATTTACATCATTTTAATTTTATACACTAGCCGTTATTTATAAATTGGGTCAAGCTTTTGACCAACTTTTGTAAGCGAATATTACTGCATTATTGCGGGTTGGGTCAAAGTTTTTGGCACCGTTGCCGGGGAAAGAAATAAAATAGTTATAAATTTTTGTAAAAAAAATATTATATTTCTAAAAATACATATATATTAAAAAAAATTAAAAATAGTAAAAAAATAAAAAAGAAAGAAAGATATATATTTTTATTTTTTGTTTTATGCGAAGATTTGGTTCTGAAGGATTAATACCTTTAGATTCTGAATTAGAAAGAACAATTAGAAAAATTAAAAAGGGAAAACAAATTCAAAAATTTCAAGAAATGGCTACTTCACAAAATCCAATTGAATTTAATGATCAAAATGTTTATAAACCATTAAGGGATTATGCTAATCCTACAGTTGATGAACTTCATAGTAGTATTCAAATACCCGCTGTAGATGCTAATTGTTTTGAACTTAAACCGTCTATTATTCAAATGGTGCAAAACAATCAATTTAGTGGATCACCAAATGAGGATCCAAATTTACATCTTGTTAGTTTTTTAGAACTTTGTGCTACATTTAAATATAACAATGTTTCTGATGATGCTATTAGACTTAGACTCTTTCCTTTTTCTTTAAGAGATAAAGCAAAGATGTGGTTAAACTCATTAGCGACTGGTTCTATTAAAACATGGGCTGAAATGGCACAAAAATTCCTTGTTAAATATTTTCCTCCTTCTAAAACTGCTGAATTAAGAAATGTTATTACTTCGTTTAGTCAAATTGACGGGGAGACAATATATGAAATTTGGGAAAGATTTAAAGAACTATTAAGAAAATGTCCTCATCATACTTTACCTGATTGGTTGATTATTCAAACATTTTATAATGGATTAATTGGATCTTTAAAATCAATTATTGATGCTGTCTTCTTGGAGGTTCTTTAATATCAAAATCATTTGAAGAAGCTTACACTTTAATTGAAGAAATGGCTAATAACAATTTTCAATGGCCTTACGAAAGGATTAATCCTAAAAAGATGGCAAGTATTCATGATAATGAAGCCTTTTCTATTTTAGCTTCACAAGTTGCAGCAATGTCTAAGAAATTAGATAACTTTACAATTAATATTTCACATAATAACTCTGCTAATATTGAAGATTCTCAAACTATTGAAACTTTACAAGTTATTGCAAGTAAAAATAATCCTTATTCAAATTATTATAATCCTGGTGGAAAAATCATCCTAATTTTAAGCTGGAATAATTCGCAACAACAATGGGATAATAATCGATCTCATCCTACCTGGAAATTGGAATAATCAAGTTAATTCAAATTATAAACCTCCTGGATTTAATAATCAACAGAAAAAGTTATCAATAGAAGAATTAATTTTACAAATGAATAATCAATTACAAAATCAAAATACTGCTATTCGTAATATTGAAAATCAAATGGGGCAAATTGCTACTTTAATTAATAACAGAACTGTAGGAACACTTCTTAGTAATGTTGAAATTAATCTAAAGGAAACTGGAAAAGAACATGAACAAGCTAAAGCTATGCAACTTAGAAGTGGAAAGAAATTAAAAGAAAGAATGCAGAATGAAATTGAAAAACAGATTGAGGTTGAAGAGATTGAAAAACCTAAAGAAACTCTCTCTCCTAGTCAAGATCAAACTGTTATACCTGTTAATGTGGAAGTCGAAAAACCACCACCACCTTTTCCTCAAAGATCGAAACAGCAGAAACTCGATCATCAATTTTCTAAATTCTTTGAAATTTTTAAGAAACTTACTATTAACATACCTTTTACTGAAGCTTTGGAACAAATGCTAACTTACGCAAAATTTATGAAGGATATTTTAAGCAAAAAACGAAAATTTGAAGCTTTTGAAACTGTTGCATTAAGTGAAGAATGCAAGGTCAATAATTCAAAAGAAATTACTGAAAAGCTTAAGGATCCTGGAAGTTTCACTATACCTCGTGCTATTGGAGAAAAATTTTGTGGAAAAGCTTTATGTGATTTAGGAGCAAGTATTAATCTCATGCCATTTTCTATCTTTCGAAGATTAGATTTAGGAGATATTACTCCCACCACTCGTAACCCTTCGATTAGGTGATAGATCTGTCACTTATCCTAAAGGAGTTATAGAGGATGTCCTTGTTAAAGTGGATAAATTTATCTTTCCTGTAGATTTCATAGTACTTGATATTGAAGAAGATAAAGAGATACCTATTATTTTAGGGAGACCTTTTCTAGCTACCGGACGAGCTATGATTGATGTGCAAAAGGGAGAACTAACCATGAGAGTTAATGATCAAGAAATTAAATTCAATGTTCTTAAATCAATGAAGTACCCTGATAAAGAGAAATGTTATCGAATGGATATAATTGATTATTTAATTGAAAAACATTATCAAGAAAAATGTAAAGTCATTTTTGAAGAAAAATTTGAATTTTTAATTGATGAAAATGAAAAAGTAGAAGAAGAAGAGACTCATTTTATTAAAGATAATTGGGAAACTTTAGACATAACTCAAAATGATATACTTTTACCATCAATTAAAAGAGCCCCTGAACTGGAATTAAAAATGTTACCTTCACATTTAAAATATGCGTTTCTTGGAAATTCATTAACTTTACCTGTTATTATTATTTTTGAACTGAGCAAAGATCAAGAAGAAAAACTAGTAGGTGTGTTAAAGAATTATAAGAAAGCTTTTGGTTGGACGATTGCTGATATAAGAGGAATAAGCCCTTCCATTTGCATGCATAGAATTTTAATGGAAGAAAATTTTAAACCTACTTATAGAATCACAAAGAAGGTTAAATCCTATCATGAAAGAGGTTGTTAAAAAAGAAATTATTAAGTGGTTAGATGCTTGGTATTATTTATCCTATTTCAGATAGTCAATGGGTAAGTCCTATTCATTGTGTTCCGAAGAAAGGAGGTGTAACTGTCATTGTTAATGATAAAAATGAACTAATTACTACAAGACAAGTTACTGGATGGCGAATTTGTATTGACTATAGGAAATTAAAAAAAGTCACTAGAAAGGATCATTTTCCTTTACCTTTCTTGGATCAAATGCTTGATAAATTAGCTGGACACTCATATTTCTGTTTTCTGGATGGATATTCTGGTTATCATCAATTACTTATTGCTCCTGAGGACCAAGAAAAGACAACATTTACAAGTCCTTATGGAACATTTGCTTTTAGAAGAATGCCTTTTGGTTTATGTAATGCACCTGCAACTTTTCAAAGATGTATGATGTCAATATTTTGTGATTTGATTTACAATGGAATTGAAATATTCATGGACGATTTTTCGATCTTTGGAACTTCTTTTGAATCTTGTTTGGAAAACATTTCCAAAGTTCCGAAAAGATGTGAAGAAACAAATTTAGTTCTTAAGCGGGAAAAATGTCAATTCATGGTCACGAAGGCATTGTACTTGGTCATAAAGTGTCACAAAAAGGGATGGAAGTAGATCAAGCAAAAGTAAAAATTATTGCTGAATTGCAACCACCTACTACTGTCACTGATGTGAGAAGTTTTCTAGGTCATGCTGGATTTTATAGAAGATACATAAATGATTTTTCTAAAATTGCTAAAGCTCTTTGTCATTTATTGGAAAAAGATGCAAAATTTGAATTTAATAAAGAATGTATTAATGCTTTTAATATTCTGAAAGAAAAATTAATATCTGCACCTATTATTGTTGCACTTAATTGGAATAAATCTTTTGAATTAATGTGTGATGCAAGTGATTTTGCAATTGGAGCTGTATTAGGACAAAAATATGAGAAAATTTTCAAAGTTGAATATTATGCTAGTAAAACTCTCACTGAAACACAAATAAATTACACTACCACTGAGAAAGAGCTTCTAGCTATAATATATGCCTTTGATAAATTTTGACCTTATCTTCTTGGTACTAAATGCATAGTTCATACTGATCATTCTGCTATTAAATGTCTATTATCTAAGAAGGATTCTAAACCTAGACTTATAAGATGGGTTTTACTTCTATAAGAATTTAATATTAAAATAGTAGATAGAAAAGGCACTGACAACCAAATTGCTGATCATTTGTCTAGAATTAAAAATGATATTATTTCGGAAGAAAATATAAATGAGAAATTTCCTGATGAATCTTTATATGTTATTCAAAAATACAAAACACCTTGGTATGCTGATATTGTTAATTATTTAGTTAGCAATATTTTGCCTTATGACTTTGATAACAAATTTATTAAGAAATTTAAATATGATGCTAAATCATATATTTGAGAAGAACCTCATTTATTTAAAATTGGAAGAGATTCTATGATTCGAAGATGTATACCGTATGAGGAAAGTTTTGCTATTATTCAAAAATGTCATGATTCCGATTTTGGAGGACACTTTGGCATAGATAAAACTGCATTTAAAATTTTAAATTCTGGATTTTATTGGCCTACCTTATTTAAAGATGTGAGACAATATGTGAAAACAAGTGATCAATGTCAAAGGATGGGAAATATATCTAGGAAAGATGAAATGCATTTAAACTATATATTGGAAGTTGAAATTTTTGATATATGGGGTTTAGACTTTATGGGACCATTTGTACCATCATTTGGAAAAATTTATATTTTATTAGCAGTTGATTATGTTTCAAAGTGGATTGAAGGCATGTTGCTTTACCAAGTTGTGATTCCAAAAGTGTTTCTAAATTTTTAAAGAAAATGATATTTTCAAGATTTGGAATGCCTAAGGTAATTATCACGGATGGTGGAAGTCATTTCAGGAATATAAGAATTCAATCATTATTGCAAAAATTTGGAATCAAACATAGAATTGCAATTGCTTATCACCCACAAACTAGTAGAATGACTGAAGTATCAAATAGAGAAATTAAAAGAATTTTAGAGAAGACTGTTAATCCTAAAAGAACTGATTGGGTTAATAGACTTGATTCTGCATTATGGGCTTATAGAACAACTTATAAGACACCAATCGAAATGTCACCTTACCGGTTAATTTATGGTAAACATTGTCACTTACCTGTAGAACTTGAAAATAAAGCTTATTGGGTGATAAAGGAGTTCAATTTTAATTTGAATAAAGCAGGAGAAAAACGATTATTGCAATTAAATGAGTTGGAAGAAATAAGAAATGAAGCATACGAAAATGTGAGGATTTATAAAGAGAAAATGAAGATGTTGCATGATAAGAAAATTTCAGAAAAAATTTTTGAACCTGGACAAGAAGTATTACTGTTTAACTCTCATTTAAAACTGTTTCCTGGAAAATTAAGATCTAAATGGATTGGACCCTATATAGTTGAGAAAGTATATCATTATGGAGCTGTAGATATTAAAGATCCCAAAACAGGAAAAATTTTTAAGGTAAATGGAGTAAGATTGAAGCCTTGTTTAGGAGATATTAAAAAGATTTATAAAGAGGCTTATGAATTGAGCCAACCTGATTAAAGATTTACTTAAGTCGGGCTGACGACGTTAAACCAAGCGCTTTATGGGAGGCAACCCATAATTATCTTTTGTTTTAATGTTTTTATGTTTTAATGTAAGGTTATGCCTCGATCTTGATTAATTTTATATTACTTTAGAAAAATTTGATGCTCATAAGTCTTTGTTGACTTAGGCTGAAAATTATTTTGAAGTGTGTAAGATTTAAGAATTGGATCACTCTATTCTGAATATGAGTAAAAAGGAGATCAAGTTAACCTTCATTTTGATTGTATTTGAGTTTAAATTACTCTTACCAGTATAATATACATATCTTGGAGAACGAAAATTTGAAATTTAACGATTAGGCGAAACGGAGTTGAACATAGTTCTGGCGCCTAGGCGCCAGAATTGGGCCCCAAAGCGCCAGAATCATGCTATGTATCAATAGGTCTGGCGCCTAGGCGCCAGATTTGGCACCTAAGCACCGCGGTTACTGGGTCATGCAAAAACAAAAAATTTTCAGTTTTTCACACGATTTTTCCCTTTAAATTAACCAATCTTCTTCCCTAACCATCAAATAATCAGAATTACGTCCCTTGCACTTCATTCTTGAGAGATTTGAGAAATTTTGAATAAATGGAAAGAAGAAATCATGGAGAAGAGGCTAGGGACAAGGTTTCAAAGGATCCTCAACCCTACTTCAATGGTTTCATCGCTGTAAGTTTGGAGAAAATTTTTAGTCGTTTGGATAAGTTTGAAACTGATTTTAAAAGCATTGGAGATCACCTTCATGAGATGTTTCATCAAGTTGAACATCTAGAATGGCAAATGAAACTTCAATTTGATCATTTAGCGGCTTATCAAGATGCTCAAGTTGAATGGTATGCTAAGAACAAGTGGATTGACGAAAAGACGGCTACGAATTTCCCGAGAGCGTTAGTGTTCTTTCCAAGTGGAATACACAATTTCCCTTGTGAAGATTAGAGTATTCAGGTAATGAGATAGTCATTGTATGGTTTGTTGAGTCATTGTATAGATTTAGAGAATTGATTGTGTTTGTTTGTGTATTTGCTTTCATGTTCAATGTGTGTTGTTTTTGCTTAGAAATTGTTGTGTTTGAATGTGTATTAGGAACTTGAATCAAGTATAATACTTATCTGGAATGTATTGAGTCATATTGAAGATTATGAATGGAATTTAATGAGTTTGATTGAAACCTTTTGTTTGATTGGTGGATTAATTATTTAATTTTTATAAATTTTTGAAAAATGATGTGGAAGTTAGAAATTGAAGCCCTACTCTGATATGAGTAATTGGAAGTTGAATTTATGAATTTTGGTGGAAAATTAAATTTAAAAATAATTTTTTGTGAAAGGCGATTCTGGCGCCTAGGCGCCAGAATTCGGCGCCTAAGCGCCAGTTCGGCCTGGACCCGAAAAATTACTTAAATAACCCCCAAAAGCCATTTTTGTCGCCTAAGGTTCATCTTCTTCCCCATTTTCACGAAAATACACCTTTTAGATCCATTTTGAGGTCAAAACATCAAGGATTTGAGCGCGAAACCACTCGATTTCTTCGTCTCAAGGTCAGATCTACACTTTAAACCATTTATTTTTTATTTTCACCATAGATTTTCCTAGTTTTGCTAAGAACCGAAATTTTGAAAGAAATTTTTTGATTCTTAGTGATTTCTTTGGATTTTTAAACTTATTTTAAGTTTTATAAACTTAAAAAGAGTTTAAATCTTTGATTCCTAAATTTGTTCTTGTTTTCTTCACGTTTAGATGGCTCCGAAATCTAAACGCGGAAGGCACGAGATAACTTTGATAGCGACAAATTTTCTCTGTCTTCGTGCATTTTCGCTTCCATGAATTTGCGATGTCCAGAAAGTTCATTTCTGAACGAAGTTTCTATCATCCTGGAGAAATGATTGAAAACATTATCGTTGCACACAATTGACAACGATTCTGTTATTTAAGTGTTGTTGCTGTTATCCCGATTGTTCGAGAGTTTTATGAAAATTTTCTGGATGCTGAAGATTATGAAGTCTTTGTCAGAGGAATCGGAGTTGGATTTAGTCCTAAAAGAATCAATATATTTTATGGCCTGCCACCGACTATTGAGTGATATTATTCTGGATTATCACCATCTGAGGGAGATTTGGATATGATTATTGCTTATTTGATCGACGATCTTGGATCTTGGAAGATCAGGAACGGAAAAAGGGTAAACTTCAAATCCTCCAAATTAAATGGTATTTCTAAAGCATGGCATTACTTTTTTTCTGTAAGATTGTTACCTTCCAACCACCTGAGTGAAGTGACTAGAGATCGAGCGATCTTAAACTACTACATTCAGGAGAGGAAGCCTATTGATGTCAGAAGTATTATTTATGATTATGTGGATTCTACTGCGAGATCCAGCACTTCTGTTGGATTGGGATTTCCATCTCTGATTTATTCACTGTGTGTTAGTAATGGAGTCACTGCTGATATTTCTGAGGAGAAGTTAAAGTCTACCAAGCCAATTGGGCAGGAGAGTGTTAGTATCTATGATCGTCTTCGAGGGAAGAGATCGACCGCTCCTTCTACTTCGCACATACTTCGGGTAGACCTTCTACTTCTAGACCCTACTGCCTGCCGAGCCACCATCGATTTCGGGAATCAATGCATGATCGGTTTTAGAACAGACGACGGGACTTATTTCAAGCTCACTTGCGAGATTGATACTATTGACGGAAGCTTGATCATCTATCTGATTATACCCAGAGGAAGAGTAGTTATGATGCTGAGTATGATGAAGCCCTAGTCAGATTTCTGAAGGGAGAATGAGATGTTAGTTTTCCTACTTTTCCTAGTTTCACACCATTTGTTGATCCTAAGGACGTAGAATTTTCCTTTGGTGACGATAATGATGATGATGAGGCTACAGCTAGTGACTAGTAGTTATAGATCTTTATGTTGTGTTACTTTGTTAGTTTGTTTTGTTTGGATTGTTTGTTTAGTTTTGTGTCTGATGTATGTTGATTTATTTTTGTACCTGTGTGGATTGATTGTGTTAAGACTGAAGTTAGAGTTAATTTATATGTTTGTTTTAGTCTATTGTTTAGTACTTAGTAATTTTGCTCTGCTTTAATTTTAATTTATTATCATCATAAAATTATCTGCTTACTTTTTATACATGCTTAAATTTTATTTTAATTATTCATAAAAGCATGAGTAGAAGTAATTTTTCTTTTTAAGATTGTTTTTACATACTTATTAAAAATTCTTTTGATTTTCTTTCTCTCATACTTGCAAATTATCATAGTATACCAAAACTTAAGTTTGAGGGAAGGGAAAATCCATTCAAATTTAAATTTTATTTGTCCTTAAAGAGCTAATATTTTCTTGAAAATAAAAACTTTTTAACATAACTTAAGGAATGAAGAATTTATTTGAGATCACTTTTATTTTTGAAATTATAAACAATTTAGTGAAAATTAACCAAAATTTTAATAACTTTGATTGATTTTAAGAATAGAATTATTTAACTTAAAGAAGAATAAAATTAAAGAATTTTTCTATTCATGATAGAAATAATAGAATTTTAGAAATATTAAGTAATAAAAAATTATCACTTGAAAAAGAAAAGATTGGAAACCTTTTTAAATTCTTATTTATGTTATAATAATTAAGTGGTGTATAAGTTTTGAAAATATAAGTTAAGGATAGTGAAGTTCAAAACCTTTAACAGGCTATCCATATATAGTAATCCTCTCTATATAAAAAAAAGAAAAAAAAAGAAAAAGAAAAAAAGAAAAAAAAAAGAAAAAAAAAGAGAGAGGAGAAGCTTGAGGAAATGCCTAATCAAAAATTGGCTTCACTTGAAAAATCTTATAGGAAGAAAATTAGTTACATATTTTACTTAATTTTTATACATGAATATTTATTTAGGAAAGATTTTTCAAGAAGATCTTTTTCTTGTAAATAATCTATGGGGTCTTAATATAATAGACTTCTATTATTTTCAAAATGAATGAAAAGTTTGAAATCTTATGATTTGGTAGTTAAATATTCTTTAAATTCTTAAAATTAAACCTAGTTAGTGAAATTGAGTTAATAATTTACTAAAAACTTTATAAAATTAAAAATTATAAGGAATCTTAAATATTTATCTTTTATTCAAAAGGTTATACATTTTATATAGTAGAAAGAGTTACTTGAGGACAAGTAACATTTAAGTTTGGGGGATTTTGATCTATAAAAAAATATCTATTTCTTTATGTCTTAATTCTTATCAATTAAGGATATTATGCTTTAATGAAAGGTATTTTTTCTGTGTTTTTGGATGTAGGTGATGTACAAAGGTGCAAAAAGGAAAAAGAAGCAAAAAAGAGCAAAAATGGAGCAAAATACAAAAAGTATAAAAAATATGGCATGGCGCCTAAGCGCCAAACTCGATACAAAAACTGTCAAGTTTTTGACAACGTTTGATCGGTTATTTTGACGGAGTGAGCGGTTATTCGACATTCTAGAAGACTGGCAGTTGTTCCTGGATAATAGGACGTGTGATACATTGCATTTGGAAGCTCCAAAACGGTTTTAATCGCGAAGAGGTGCGAGCCAAAGTGAAGAGGTGCGAAGAATTGGACGCGGTGTCCGGCGCCAAGGCGCCAGATTCCGGCGCCTAGGCGCCAGACCGACCTTCTAGAAGATTCATTGAATGTGGACATGTTTTGAAGAGGTGCTTCAAGGCAACCCTTGAAGCCTATAAATAGGGGTCCATTTCTTCAGAAAACGTGCCCCTCCCATTGTAACCCTTTCTCTTATCCACTTTAGGACCTCTCATCCTTAGAGAGAGAAATAGAGAGAGAAATTTAGGGCCAACTTTTGTTTAGTTTAGTGAGTTTATTTTCAAGTTGTTGCATATGGAGTTCATTACACTGTGGAGTCAGTACGAATCAGAAGATCTGTAGAAGGAATATTTGAGATAAGTATTTTACATTTGATTCAAAGTTTATTTATTATGTTTTGTTGTTTATTTTTAATGTGTTCTGAGTAGTTAGTTTACTTTCTTCCTTCAATTATGAAGAGATAAATAAGATAATATAAAGATTCGATGGAGAATTGAAATTCAAAATATTTTCAAAACATTATGATGACATTAATTCCTGATCTTACTTTACTTTTTAAATTGGCCATTTAAATTGTTAAAACATGTTGAAGAGTTTTGAGACCTTGAAGGAGAATAACTCTTAACTTGTAAGTGTCACATGAATCTTTGGGTAGTCGAAGACCATGTGCGGGCTATTCAGGGTGATGTGCAAATAAATAGGAAGATAAGATTTAAAGGGCATAGAATTGATAAGTTTTTAGAGTGACAGACTAAATTCTTATAATTTGATTTATAGTTTAGGAAAGGGTCACTAGTAGGGCCGACCATAGCCACCCTTGGACATCTAGTAGTGTGAGTCTAGATTAACCCATTCTACTAACAATACATCCCGACCAGATATGTAAATTAGCCAATGTTCTTTGCGTCTGGATCAAAGGGTAAAGAATAAGAATGCTTCTATTAGGCACAATACCATAAAGCAAATTCTCCAATGAATATTAAATTATCTTAAAAAGCTTAGATTAATTGAAGGAAAGAAAGTTGTTTATTTTATAGTTTTCATAAATCATTTATTATTATTATTATTGTTTTCTTTATTTGCATCTAGTAAATTAATAGTACTTTATAGTTAATTTAGAGGATAAAAAGATACTTTTGAAATATAATATTTAGAAAATTTATTACTATAATTTTTCCCCGTGGGATCGATACTGGGGTTATTAAAGAAAACCCTATATTACTTGAAACGATACGTATACTTGCGTAGTACCCTCAGTGTGTAAAAAATATTTTTCTAAAAATTTACATCATTTTGATTTTATACACTAGCCGCTATTTATAAATTGGGTCAAGCTTTTGGCCAACTTTTGTAAGCGAATATTACTGCATTATTGCGGGTCGGGTTTGTGGCATGTGGCCAGAAATGTCTGAAGACAAAGGTGTACAATATGGTTGGTGAATACTCACAACAAAATGCAATTTAACTTCTAAGGAAGGACTGCCGGACACAGAGAGTCAACTCATAAAGCGTAAGGTAGAGGGCATAACCCCACGAGATGGCAAGCCATTCTTCTGAAGAAAGGGTCGCTGAACCTAGAGGGTCGACGCATAAAGCGTAAAAACACATAGGTAGAAACCTATGAACAGGCGATCCATTCTTCCAAAGGAAGGGCTATCATACTCCGTGGGATTACGCATAAAGCATAAAAGGTGGGTTTTTTGTATGTCGTACCACTTGCCCACAAAGCTTCTGAGAGCCTTCCATGCCATTTATATTTTTTATTGGCACACACACACACACACACACACACACACACACACACATATATATATATCTATATATATATATTATCCCAGCATAAGCCGTTATCAGAAATGATTTGGCATGACATACAAAATCGATCTGATATGAGGAGCTCTCATGTAGGCATCTTAGACTTATGACTAGACTTACCATGCAAAAGATGAGATTTGCAAAATTCAGGTACAAGTGGTATTTTCCTTAAGTACCCTTCCATAGTCCCTTTTCTTTAATTATTTTCACCGTTAGCTTAAGCAGGCCTCGTCATTCATATTTAGGTGTTAAGAAAATATTTTTATTTTGGAGATGTCTTTAAATCTATTACTGATTTATTGGTCGTCACAATTTCACTTAATAATTCTCTCAATATAATATCCTAAGGATCTTATCAGGAGAAATTTGAATTCTTTATATTCAAATTTCTGATTTTCCACTTACCTCAAGCTTCTTCCCAAAAGTGTTGGTCAGTTTTTTAGTTTTGAAACCTTTCACATTTTTTATTTTGCTAAAAAATACCACATATAATGGATCTTCTTTTGTAATAAAGTGGTTTCTTTTGACTTAAAATTTTCTCAAATAAACATTCTTAGAATTTTATGGTCCATTGCTTTTTAAACTTTCATCGGATTAGTCGAATGGAAAAGTAAGATCTAAATCATCTCTGAAACTACTTACATTTTTATGTCACCCATTTAGTCATTTTGATGTGTTCTCAATACCTAGGTGAGAGCTCTTTAAAGTAAGGGATTTGGTCATCAAGCCTTAATTTGAATCCCCCATAACCTGAGAATTTGCAAATCCTAAGAAGTTGCATATATGGTCTGGCTTCTGCCCGACCTTAAGATCTATCTAAGATTTAAACTTGAAAATCATTAAAGATGAATCCAAGACAAAATTAACTAAGGGGAGAAGTTCCATTTGGAACCATCTCAATGGCCTCCATAATTGAACCTGAAAACCTAGAGAGGTATGATCCGAGGAGGCTCGTCTCTGTCAGCGCTGCCAATTCTCATATGTCGTTATGAATGTTGTATGTCTCTCAATGTCAGTGTCATTGTCGATGAGTGGCCACTCTATTTATCTATTATATCCGAGTAATCTTATTCTTTTGGATCATGTAAAGGATCCTTAGATATTAAGAATCTTGGAGAAGAAAGAAAAGGGCTCATGAAAATAGAAAACAATTGAAAAAAAGAAATGTCAAGATTGTGTGAACATTACAGAGAAAACTCTAGAATGCCTTATTCTGGAGATCCCCATATAAGGACGACAATGTGGAAAATTTAATAACCAAAGATTTTATGTATGATACCTATTCTGAGTTCTTTATTCTTATATAAAAGCAAGATCCTATAGTTAATTACATCTTACACAACTAGAATTGCCTAAGAAAATTCCTGCTTAACGTTAACATTCGTTCTTTGAGAAATTATAACTATTATGATCAAGGAAAGAAACATCAAAATTTGATCCTAAGGGTAATATGTTTCTAAATGTCACGTACTACTCTAAAGTTTCAGTTTTGTTTTGTTTTAATGTCTTTGTTTTATTATTGTCATTTTGTTTTGTTTTGTTGTCATTTTGATTTTGTTTTGTTGTCATTTTGATTTTATTTTATTTTCATTTTGGTTTTGTTTTGAAGTTTGTTGTCCCGTCTTTAGAATGTTGACTTGCAAAACAAAGTTATCACACCCTAATAACATGTAAAAAAAATTTAAAACAAAACTTATCTTCAACCTACAAGGAACAAAGTGTCAGATTTATTAAAGAAAGAATGTCATTTTTGTTTCTTAAATTGTTGATTTAATTGGTTAAATTTTAATTTTTAGACAACCCGGTCAAGATGTCCATAGCTCTGTCGTCCCAGGTTCATCGGATATCTTGATCTACTTAGTCCAAATGTTGTTAAAACCAGGACCATAAGAATTTTGTCAACAACCATGGATTGCATCATCCAAGAAATCTTCGTAGATCAAAATATATTGTGTTTCAAGTTACGTTCGATGACCTTTGTTGATTAGAGTTTCAATTAAGTTTTAATATCTTTTGTTGGATTTTAAAGCTTGAAATATTTTAGGTTGCTTACGATTTGTTAATCAATTAAATTTAGTTATTTTGTCATTTATTTCATTTCTAATTTAGGCTCAATTTAAGTAGAACTTAATGTTTGATATTACTTAGATTCAATTTAGGTAGAATCTAAACTATGAGGTATGTTGGTTCAATTTAGGTAGAACCTAATATATAAGATGATTCTGGTTTAATGTTGATAGAACTTCGGGTTTGATGTTAATTAGATTAAATATAAGTAGAATCTAAACTTTAAGTTTATGATGTTACTAAGATTCAATTTGTGTAGCATCTAAAATTTTGGTTCAATTAAAGTTGAACCTAATGTGTGAGATGATTTAGGTTCAATGTTGGTAGAACCTAATCTATTTAAGTAAAACCCAAAACATAAGGTGATTTAAGTAGAACTTAAAGCTGAATATAGCTTAGATTCAATTTAATTAGAATCTAAGTTATAATTTCCCTTAGGATCAATTTAGATTGAACTTACGATTTGGGTAAATCCAAAGGGGTCTAGATTCAATTTAGATAGAATATAAAGTATAAGATGTCTTAGATTTAATTTAGGTAAAATCTAAGGTATGATTACTTTAAACCTAATATTTTTTGGGTTGATTCAGAGGTTTAAATTGATTTAGGTTCAATGTAGATTGAACCTAAAGTCTATATGGATTTAGGTTTGGGTTGAATCAAAGATTTAAATTGATTTAGGTTCAATGTAAGTTGAACCTAAAATTTATGTGGATTTAGGTTCATTTTGAGTTGAACCTAAGTTTTAAGTTGATTTAGGTTCAATGTAGGTTGAACCTAAAGTCTATGTGGATTTAGGTTCAATTTGGGTTGAACCTAAGTTTTAAGTTGATTTAGGTTCAATGTAAGTTGAACCTAAAATTTATGTGGATTTAGGTTCAGTTTGGGTTGAACCTAGGTTTTATGTTGATTTAGGTTCAATGTGAGTTGAACATAAACTTTATGTGGATTTAGGTTCATTTTGAGACGAACCTAAGTTTTAAGTTGATTTAGGTTCAATGTAGGTTGAACATATAATTTATGTGGATTTAGGTTGATTTTAAGTTGAACCTAAGTTTTAAGTTTATTTAGTTTAATGTAGGTTGAACCTAAAGTCTATGTGGATTTAGGTTCAATTTGGGTTGAACCTAAGTTTTAAGTTGATTTAGATTCAGTGTAGATTGAACATATAATATCTTTTTAACTTAGGTTCAATTTGGGTTGAATCGAAGTTTTAAATTGATTTAGGTTCAGTATAGACTGAACCTATAATGTCTTTTTGACTTAGGTTGAATTTGGGTTGAACTTAAGTTATAAGTTAGAGTTTTGTCTTTATTTAATAGTATTTATTAAGTATTAAACTTTAGTGAGGGTTAATGGGTATTTAAATCTTTCTTAAGTTAAACTTACGTAAGGTTTAGGCCTTATATAAGTAAGGCCTAATAAGGTTAATTAGGTCTAATTAGATTTAGATTTAATTAAGGTTTAGGGTTAATTAAACCTAATTTAAGTAAGGTTTAGCTAGGTTAATTAAGTTAATTAGGTTTAATTAGGGTTAGGCCTAATTAATGTTTAAGGTTAATTAAACCTAATTTAGGTTAGGTTTAATTGGATTAATTAGGCCTAATTAGGGTTAGGCATAATTATGGTTTAGGATTAATTAAACCTAACTAGGGTTAGGCCTAATTATGGCTTAAGATTAATTAAACATAATTTATGTAAGGTTTAATTGGGTTATCAGACCTAGTTAGGGTTAAGCCTAATTATGGCTTAGGATTAATTAAATGTAATTCAGATTATGTTAAATTGGATTAATTATATCTAATTAAGGTTAAGTCTAATTATGGTTTAGAGTTAATTAAATCTAATTTAGGTTAGGTTTAATTGGATTAAGTAGACCTAATTAGGGCTAGGCCTAATTATGGTTTAAGATTAATTAAACCTAATTTAGGTTAGGTTTAATTGGATTAATTAGACCTAATTAGGGTTAGGCCTAATTATGGTTTAGGATTAATTGAACCTTATTTAGGTAAGGCTTAATTGGATTAGTAGACCTAATTAGGGTTAGGCCCAATTATGGTTTAGAATTAATTAACCTAATTTAGGTTAGGTTTAATTGGATAAATTAGAAATAATTAGGGTTAGGCCTAATTATGGTTTAGGATTAATTAAACCTAATTTAGGTAATGTTTAACTGGATTACTTATATTTAACTAGGGTTAAACCTAATTAGGGTTTAAGTTTAATTAAAAAGAATTTAGGTAAGGTTTAATTGGATTAATTAGACATAATTAGGTTAGGTTTAATTAGGGTTAGGTTTAATTAAACCTAATTTAGGTAAGGTTAAATTGGATTAATTAGACCTAATTAGGGTTAGATCTAATTAAGGTTTAATTTTAATTAAACTTAATAGGTAAGGTTTAACTGGATTAATTAGAGCTAATTAGGGTTAGGTCTAATTAGGGCTTAATTTTAATTAAACCTAATTTAGGTAAGGTTTAATTGGATTAATTATACCTAATTAGAGTTAGGTCTAATTAGGGTTTAATTTTAACAAAACCTAATTTAAGTATGGTTTAATTATATTAATTAGACCTAATTAGGGTTAGGTCTAATTAGGGTTTAAGTTTAATTAAACCTAATTTAGGTAAGTTTTATAGGATTAATTAAACCTAATTAGGATTAGGTCAAATTAGGGTTTAAGTTTAATCAAACCTAATTTAGGTAGGGTTTGATTGGATTAATTTGAACAAATTAAGGTTAGGTAGAATTAGGGTTTAAGTTTAATCAAACCTAATTTAGGTACGGTTTAATTGGATTAATTAGACCTAATTAGTGTTAGGTCAAATTAAAGTTTAAGTTTAATTAAACCAAATTTAGGTAGGATTTAATTGGATTATTTAGTCCTAATTATGGTTAGGTCTAATTAGGGTTTAATTATAATTAAATCTAATTTAGGTATCGTTTAATTTGATCAATTAGACCTAATTAGGGTTAGGTTTATTTAGGGCTTAAGTTTAATTAAACCTAATTTAGGTAAGGTTTATTGGATTAATTAGACCTAATTAGTGTTAGGTTTAATTAGGGTTTAAGTTTAATTAAACCTAGTTTAGGTAAAGTTTAATTGGATTACTTAGACCTAAGTAGGGTTAGGTCTAATTATTGTTTAAGGTTAATTAAACCTAATTTAGATAAGGCTTAATTGGATTGATTAATTTGACTTAAATCTAATTTTATTAAGGTTTAAGTAGGTTAATTAGGTCTAATAATGGATTAGACCTAATTAGGGTTTAATTTATCTAAAACCTAATATTATTAAGGTTTAAGTAGGTTAATTAGGCCTAATAAGTGATTAGACTTAAATAGGGTTAATTTGTCATAAACATAATGTTATTAAGGTTTAAGGTGATTAAGATTTAATTAGGATTTTTAAATGTTTAAGTTATATTTAAACCTAACTTAACTAAAATTTAGGGATTTGTCTTAGATTTAAAGTGATTTAAACTTAGATATTAGGATTTAATTAATCCTAATTATCCCTTGTTATGAAAGATAGAAATTTTAAGGTTTAATTTATAATTTTTCAATTTTACAAATTTTACCCTAAAAGGCTTAAATGTCATTTTAAAATTTTCAAAGATTAGAAAATGTCACTTTAGGGAATTCATCACCCTAAGATTTCTAATCATTTTCAAATTTTATCTTCCAAATTTCTAATTATTGTAATTATTTTTGGAAATAATCACAAAGCAAGGTTGAAAACTAGATATCTCACATAAGAGAGTCCCCTTAGACTCTGAAACATCAGGGAATGTCTCTAAAGATGAGAAGTATGATCCCTGAAAATTTCATAATTTTTGGGTTTATAAATAATATTTAATAATTAAATTACTCCATAGAATAATTAATTAACTAAAAACTAAATATAAATTATTAATTTGAAATTTCACTTTCATATTATGCACCTCATTTTCTTGAGTTCAGGGATATTTTTCTCATATTTTTATGAGTTTTATATGTCAAGATATGAATTTTTAAAAAATTTTGTATTTAATTAAATAAGAAAATCCAAAGTTTCCTATTTAAGTGACGCAGCGCTGACTGGATCCTCGGATCCGCCAAACTTACACACGGCGGTGCTTGATTGATGGATCTGTCCATGCATGTGCTTACGTAGCTCGCAGTTTCATATGTTTCATATGTATGAAACCGTGGTCTGGCGAGATCACGACTGTTCATTCTTAATACATAAAAATGAATGGCATCCGGTCGTCTCCCCCAACCTGATGTATCCCATACACCGCTCATTTTAAAACCCTAAGATCTTTGTCATTTCTTAATGGATTTTGATGAAATTTGTTTCTAAAGCTTCATCTAAGAGAGACAAACACATCCATACAGTATATAGTGATGCACATGTTTTAAAAGGTTCCTCTTCACAAAGTTCCAAACCAGAGCAGAAATTAGGTTTAAATTCCCATACATGACCTTGATGAGGTGAGGCCTCAATCAAGCTTAATCGGAACGATCATTGGGTCCTTGCAAAGCTTTTGGTGTGAATTTGAAGTGAAATTTGGTGGAGGTATGACTTCACTGAAATGGGCTCATGGCTTGATCTTGGAATGGTTTAGGGTTCGCGGGAGGTCCAATTTTGATTGGAAACTTCTTCGTACAGCTCAGGGATGGTGTAGGAGTATTTAAGCTTTGAAAGGTTTTGTGACAACCCAAAAAATAGTCTTGTTTTAAGGGCATGAAATTGGAACAGGTCAGTGGATTTCAAGAGCTAATTTTATGGGGGGGGATCAACTCTTTAGGGTTTAGAGAACAATTTTGGTCTTAGGTGTTTCAGAGTTTGAGCAGTGTAGGTTGGTCTCTCCTCTCTAGGGGAGCTGTCGGGTTTGCTCTTATTTATAGCCATGAATGGTCATGACTGAGCTTGGGTTTGCTTGGGGAAGAAGGTAACAACCTCAAGATGGCATGAGATAACCATGGGTGAGCTCCCCAAGTGATTCCATAATGAGTGACATAGATTTGGCTATGTTTTTTGGCTTCCCTCCATTGGGTGGTTTATGTGGTCAGTAAGATCCTTAGATTAAGCTGGCTTGAGCTCCCCCACATAAGCTTTGCAAATCATTTATTAGGCTTGAAACAAAATGACACATAAGCTTCCTCTTTCCTCACTTCCATGGATTGGTTATGATGAACTTAACCATGGTGAGGAGATTTGTTTGAGTAATGTCATTTTCTCATTGGGTGAAGAGTGAGGCGGGTGATGACTTTACAATACCTTCCTCCAACTGTTTCCTGAAGGAATGAAACCTCCTTCCATTTTTCATAAGGGCCTCATGATGACCTTGGACTAAGGTCAAAATATGTGGGCTCATGGTTCTTTCATGGGTCTTGGCATGTCATGATAGGTTCCATGAATCATGGATGACCCATTAGTAATTTTTCACAAGTTGAATTTAAGATTTAAGTATAACTCATGGATTTTAGGTCGCCATGGGTTTGTTCTTGTAATGAGCTTAAATGATTTTAAGCTTGAATCCTAAGTTTAATGATTTTTAATTTTACTCATTTTAATTAATTAAATGTTTAATTAAAAAAGAGAATAAAATAATTTAGTGGAAAGACCTAATTTTGAGAAACAATTGTGAAATTGACCAAGTTTGACCAAGGTTAACCAATCTATGTCCAAGGCTAATCAAGGTTGACTCATTTATTATCAAAAAAGAAGTTTTGTCCTTAGCCAATCTTGGAGCATTTATTAGATTTTCTTTGCATGTTATAGGGTGTGCTAACTCCATTTTTTAGGACGTCGACGATGAAATATATATAACGAAACACCTTAAAATCAAACAAAAATGATAAAAGACATAAAAAAAATGACAAAATACGAAAATGAACAAGATATAAATAACAAAACATGACATGATAAGACATATTGAACAAAATAAACAAACAAGACATGAAATAATGGCATAACAAATCACAAAATATCAACATGACAAACAAAATCAACTTTGACATGATAAAACAAAGTCATATCTTCTTGACATTTTAGAAGGTACCTCCTGACATAAATAAATTAACATAATGCCTCATGATAATGAGATAAAATTAGGGATAGGTCATTTTATATGTCTACTTTTCCTAAAAACCTATTTAGAAAAAGGATGTTTAAATTAACCAAGAGTTTTCTTAGGCAAAAATAGAATTGTCTAGGAAGTAATCTCCTCCTCAGCGGATCATGAATCTCCTCCTCAGAAATTGGGGCAGGCTCTAAAGCTTTCTCTCTGGATTGTATCTTTTCAAGTCTGTACAATGCTCTATGATTGTGGCGGTTGGCATTCTAATGTTGTGTGCGGCATAGTGGTGCGACTGGACTCACTCCAAGGTAGCACTGACCAAATCTCCTTCTGGCATCATGATAATCGGCTGTATCTGCTTGTTCTTCCCTATAGAGTGGTGTGTATCTGAAACTTCCCCTGTTTTCTTTCTCTTTAACGATTCCCCTTTCTTAGAACCGACTCTCATCATTGACTTTAATCCTTCCTTTTCTCTGTGGTTGACCACATTCATTAGTAGACCTTCGTAATCCACATTGACTTTTGTAAAGTCCATGTCAAAATTTATGACACCTCCTCTTGCCACTTTCTCCTCTTCAAGTACGAGACTTAAGCCGTTTTTAAAAGCAAATATCAACTTCTGACCCGATATTTCCCTGCATAAAAATAAGAAACTTCAATGTGTTAAAAAATCGAACGAACAAGAACAATAGCAGTTCACTAATAAGTGAATTAAAGTTATAAATATAAAATTTTATTTAATCAGATTTTGCAAAGTTTAGGATTCTCGAGAGTAATTTCAATGTGCAAAATTTGTTTTTAATAAGATATTTATTTCATTGAATTTTACTACAAGATTATTGGGACCCTGTCACAAACACTGGCCATATATCTATTCTTGGAACAAAATCGTCCCTTAAAATGTTTCGTTGTGTAGTACTTTTTCAGGTATCGTCCATTGATCGACAACATCTGTCTTTCTCTTTGGGAATCCACTAACTAGTAAGGCCCTCATGCATAGACCATCTCCACCATGATGTCCCTCCTAAGTCGGTTTGAAATTTTCACTTATCTTGCGGTGTGCAGGATTAGGCCTCCAGAGAACTAGTACAAGGTCACCGAGTTTGAACGTTCTTGGGCGGACCATCTTGTTGTGGGCCTGGATCATCTCTGCCTAGTAGAGCTCCAAATTATGTTGTTCTTGTAATCATTTCTCTCTGAGATTCTCCAATTTTGCAAGTCAAAGTATAATGTTATCTTTTGTTGTAATTTGTTTGGTGATGACGACTCTGAGAGAAGGTAGCCAAACCTCCAGTGAAAGTACTGCTTCGGACCCGTACATGAGAGCGTACAGTGTAGATTGAGTCGGTGTCCCGACTGTCGTCTAGTATGCACATAAAGCTTCTAACAATTTCTCGTGCCATCAACTTTTATTCTCGTCCAATATTTTCTTCAAAATATGTACAAGCATTTTGTTGAAGGCTGGTGCCAAGTCGTTCACTCTGGGATAGTAAATTATAGAAAATTACCAATCTCTTCCATGGAGTTTAACGAAGTTGTTGATATTTGCTCTTGAAAGAAGACCCATTGTCTAAAATGATTCTGCTTGGAACAACAAAACGGTAGAAAAACTAATTTTTGAAAAACTGAAGAAGGTGCTGTGCTGTGACCCCCGTAATGACATTGCCTCTGCCCACTTGGAGAAGTAATCTGTAGCCGCAAGAATAAACTTGTGTCCCTTTAAAGATAGAGGGTCTATGAGACCCAATAAATTTGTATCCCAGCACTTGAATGGCTACCAGGCAATTATGGGGTGCAGCACATTCGGAGGTTGGTGTAAGACCACTCAATGCACCTAGCACTGATGACACCTCTTAGTTGTTTCATACAATTGGTCATCATCGTCGGCCATTAGTATCCAAGTCACTTGATTTTCATCTTCATTTTCAATCCTGACTGGTGAGCACCACATAATCTGGCATATACTTCTTTGACGATATTCTGCACTTATGTTCTTCTCAGACATCTCAGCCACATCTAGTCAAATCATCTTCTGTATAGAACATTGTTGAACAAAGCGTACGACATTGCCCTTTTCTTAATTTGATATGCCTCTAACTTATCTTTTTGGCAATTTTCCAATCAGTAAGTACTCAACAAACGGCATACACCAATTCTTGGTATCATTTGTCACTATAGCTGTTATCTCTTCCTTTCCTAACTTATGTAGATTGTCAAGGCCAATTTGTGACAGAACTTGATGTCCCTGCACCGTAACGTCAATGGAGTCCTCTGGTGGATAGGCCAATTCCTTAATGAGCTTAGCTAAAACATCCTCATGGGCATTGTGCACTGGAGGAATCCTATAGAGCTTTACACTTGAAATATGTTCCAATAAATTCATTGTATACTTGTGATATTCTGCAAGTGTTGGTTTCAAAAACTTGTACTTTATGGCTACTTGCTGAATGAAGAGTTGTGAATCACAATAAATGGAGATGCTCGTTATTTCCATTAATATTTCCAATAGCAATCTAGTTATTAAGAGCTTATATTCTGCTTCGTTGTTGGTGTACGGCTCTGTCAAGTGGTAAGAGAATCTCAACATTTTCTGATTCGAAGTAATGAAAATCAAACCAATCCCTGCTTTACCTGGTATGACTGTTTGCGATCCTTTATCTTTCTTGACTGATGAAGATCCATCAAAAAACATTTCCCAATGTTTTGCACTGGGTTGTTCCACTTACATTATCTATTCATCTTATAAGTTATCATTGAGAGGGAAGCCAACTGGTAGTGGGTGTTCGGCGAGAAAGTCTGTAAGAATCTGCGCTTTGATAGCGTGAAGGGGCACAAAAGTTCTATCAAATTACATTAAAATCATCAACTACTTCGCTAATTGTCCAGAAAGTGTGTTCAGCTCAATAAATATTGTAACATATTAACTTTCAAAATTAGTTTGACCTTATGAAAAAGCATGTAGCTCCCAAGCTTCTGAGCAGCAAAAATCAAGGAGGATACTTTACCTTCACCGGTATTAGATTTCAAATTAAGTATTAGAGTGTGTTTTCCTTACCCTCACCATTGACTTGGGCTAGTAGAGCTTCGAGGGAATCATCTCAGACCACAATATAAAGTATCAACGGTCGACTCGGAATAGGGGCTGCCAACATAGGAGGTGTCATTAGGTATTGTTTAATTTCTTTGAAAGCCCGTTGGCACGATTCTCCCCAATAGAACTTGGCATCCTTTCAAAGTAAAGTCGAAAAGGGCTGACACCTTCCAGACAGATTAGATATAAAGTGTCTTATGTATGCAACCAATTTATCTTAGAAAGAATGTAGTTGTTTCAAAGTTTTAGAGGGTGGCATTTCCAAGAAAGCTTTAACCTTCTTTGAGTTGATTTTGATTCCTCGATGACGGGCAAAGAATCCTAAAAATTTCTTGGAGGTCTCACCAAAGGCGCACTTTAAGAGATTCATCTTAATATTATATTGTCGTAATCGTTCAAACGCGACCCTCAAATCATACAAATGGTCATTCCATTCATTGCTCTTGATGACTAAGTTGTCCACGTAGCATTCCACTTGTTTATGGATAACTTCTTCGAACATCCTTGTCATTGCTTGCTGGTAGGTTGCACCGGTATTCTTCAGGCCAAACGACATCACTATATAGTAGTAAATTCCAATTGGAGTTATGAATGCTATAAGCATTGCATCTTCTAGAGTCATTTTAATCTGATTATATCCTGACGATCCATCTATGAAGGAGAAAATCTCATGTGACGACGTAATGTCCACCATTAACTCCAATATAGACAATGGAAACTCATCCTTTGGACATGCATTATTTAAATCCCCGAAGTTAACACACACTCATATCTGTTAGTTTTTTTTTGACTGACACGATATTGACTAACCATGTTAGGTATTGCTCCTCCCATACAAAGTTGGCATTTATTAATTTCTTCACCTTGGTTTTGACTTGTTGTTCTATTTTGAGGCGCGTTCTTCTAGAAGCCTGCTTTACTGGGGTTATACTTTGATCTACTCCAAGCATGTGAACTACAACTTATAGAGACAATTTTGGCATTTCGTCGTAGCTCCACGTGAAACGATACTTCAATTCTGACAATAACCTGACTAAATTTTAGACTCCTCATCACTAATTATAGAGTTTATAAAAGTGGTTTGGGGCTGCTCCTCAGTCCCCGAGGTTGATATCCTTTAGTTCATCCACTGTAGTTTTGATTTTCTCCTCAAATTATGATGGAACATAATCTAACAGCTGACCTTCAAAATCATCTTTGACATCAAAACAATCCTCTACTGATCCATTAGTAAAAACCATGTAAAACTCCAATCATCGACTAGTCCTATAGTGCCGAATCCAAGACCTTCTTTCGATTTGAAAGTTCATCCTTTAACATTACATAATTTCTCAAGGAGTTGTAGCTTATCCTTTGACATCTGTTTTGAAATATCCTTATTGAATTAGCTTTTGTACACATGGGGATAAGTATTCAAATGGTAGTTCCAATAATTTAATAGAATCATGATCTTCCAAGTTTACATAAGTTCAGAAGAAGAAGAAGGAGAGGCACAGTAGAATTTGATCAGTTTCAAACCAACACTCTGGACTTTCTTGACCTCCATGCTCTCTTCCTTTTGATGGTGGATCGGAGTCAAGGTCATGGCTTGCACATAGTGGTTGATACGATCATACATCAATTCATATTCATTGTTTTCGGTATCCTCCAAGGAGATCGCGAACTAAGGTTTCTTCTAGTGTATCATCATATATTTATTGAACTTATCCTCCTCAAAACTTCACTCCACATAGATGCTGATAGTTGGCTTCATCTGTTCAACAATCTTATTAGTTTTTCATTGTCCGCGTCCCTTACCTTGACCTCGGATACGAGGGCTAAGAGAACCTCCACTGACTTATTGCAAAGGAGTGGTGGCAGATTTTTGAAGCGGAGCTGAATGGTTCTGTTCTTGTGATCCTTTTGAATCTTCAATCTTATTTGACACACTTTCTCTTGAAGAGACATTCTTCTTTGGGGGAGCATAGTAGGCGGCGTCTCATGGATGCTTACTTTTTATATTGAGAATGGTTGTAAGTCTCCTTTAATGCAGTGTTCTTGTCCTTTTTTGTAGTATTAAATACACTGATATAACGATGATGGAATCATATTGTATTAATGAAGCCATGGTAGACAAAGTAGAGCGTTGAGTGAAATCTCCGCATCGATTACATGGAATTTTGCAGTTGTTACTAAATTTCTAATATTCGATAACAGTGTAATCAATCTAAGAGCTCTTTCTCCTTTCTGATTAAATCCTCTTAACATCATCTTATCGGTAGTGAGCTCTTGGGCATTGATATCCAAGTATGCTAACTTCCACAGACTCATTACATTGAGTGACGCTCTTGGATCTACTAGAACTCTAGAAAGCACAAACCTACCAATGTTAACAGAAATTTAGAGTAGGCGGTTGTGATCGGTAGTGCCGAGTAGCAAGTTTTCATCGGTAAAGGCTACCCGAGGCAGTTCCTTTGAAGCAAAAGCTCCATCTAAGGATGTGCTAGCCAATTGTGCCAAGCAAATTTCTGGATCAAGAATAGCCTTTGTAATTGTTTCCCTTAACTCCTTTAACAGGATCAAATCATCATAGATGCTTAGTTTGGCTGACAATTTCCTAAGATGAGCTAGTATGTAGTAATCCACTTTATTTAAACCTCCAAGTTCATCTTGAATATGTGTCTTCCATCGGTGGAGGAGGCTTCTCTCGAGTAACTACTTGTTTGTCTTTTCCATTCAATCCATTCTCGTGGGTAATACCTTTCCACTCCTTAAATTGATTTATGTTATCTCCTCTTCTTTCACTGTAGAAGCGACTCCTCTGGTACTGAATCTAAGTCTGAGAAATCTAAGTTGCATGCAATCGATGTTCCTTTGCACTCAAGGATTGGCTCCTCTCTCCCTGAACTGTCATATCTTGTGTCATCTATGTCTTATTCATTCTCATTAACCTACATGTTGGGATTCAGTATGATTTAAGGATCATTTTGGGAATCAAAATCAAGGTTTGATTGGTTCGAGTCAGTTACGACATCACAAGAGACAATCAAAACATAGCTAAAATCATCACTCTTATAGTCAAAAGACCATGGAGGGGCGTAGATGTAATCTTAAAGAGTTAGAGGCTTGAGGAATTTATCCCCCAAATTTGAGACAACTAATATAATGGGGGCAATCCCTATACTACCCTTCACGCTATTAATCTTCAGTTCATCCATGGTCTTCTTCTTCTCGATCTTCAGTTGCAGCGGCTTCTGCAACGTGGTAATGCACCAAAAATATGTTTGATTTTTCACATATAGTTTATGCTCATTTTTGGTGATATTACAATTTTAAGGAGGGTACTTTCATGTTTTTTTCTAGGTATATTGATTTTTGGCATATGGAGCAAAATTGAAGCAAAAAGGAAGAAATTTGGAGTCAAGTGATGCATGTTTGGAAATTGCTTTGGCGTCGATGGACCCAGTATCCTGAAAGGGTGCAGAAATCTAGATTTTGCTCTGGCACCAACGACGCCATTTGGCAGAGCCTTGGCTTCAACGGCGCCCAATTCCGGCGCCGACGGTGTCCATGATGGTTAATTATGGATTTTTGAGAGATTCAATGTATTGGGATAATTTTTGGAAGGTTGCTCGAGGCATCTCTTGGGAAATTCATCCCTATGGTATATTAGAGTGCAAAAATGCCAAAAAAAAGTAGAAATCAGTGTAAATGTAGAGAGTGAAGTAAAAAGACGGTTTTCTCTAGAGTTGTAGGAGAGGAATGAAAGCGAGAGATTTCTTCTTCCTTACTTTTCTAAGAGAGAATTGAGTGTTGTTGTAAAGCGAGAATGAGATTCAAATGAACTTCAAGGATTTTCTTTAGAGAAGAGATTCAAATAAGTTGTGTTTCTTATTATTGTTTGTATAAACTTTCTTTTATATATAAATTTTGTGTTTTGTCGTATCTTCCTCATGAATTTAAAGTAGATTTCTATGTCTTTCTCTTCGCAATGAGATATGGTAAAATAAAGAGATAGATTAGATATGAAATTTTAATATTAAACACTTGTGATGATTTTACACTTCGTACTTCTTTTACTTTTGATTTGGCCAATTGAAATGTTAAAATTTATTGTGAAACATACGATCCATAATGATTATGCGTTCTACAACAAAGTGATAATCACATTGAATTCCATGGATGGGAATGTAGTCCATGGGGTTAAGTACAAAAAAATAGGAAAATATACATTTTTGGGCGTAGAATTGAAGATTTTTTAGGTGACAGACTAAAATCCCAAACTCGGTCATAGTGTTGGAAACAATGCTAGAGTTAGCCCTCAGGCGAGGGGGAAGTGGGAGCTCTGAAGTGAGAGCCAATATCCTCCCAGCCAAATCAAGGATTTAGGGACTAAACCTAGGATTAGCCAATGTTCTTTATGCACTTGGAAGAGGGTAAAGAATAGGATTGCTCTTATTTGACACATTACAATTTCCAACTTTTTAAATCTTTCATTAACCATAACCTCATTGCAATGGGAATGATACTTTCTCCAACTTGAACCTTTCGTTAGAAAATAGTTAAGCTTTATTTAGAATTAATAAATTTACTTTGATGTTTAGAAATTAGTTTGGTAAACTTAGTTCTATTAGCATCATTAAATACTAACAACTTGTACTTTTCACTTGTAATTTGTATATAGTTTGACGTTGTGTTTTAGTGTTACTATCATAAATTTACACCTTCCTGTGGGATTGATAACAAGGACTCTACTAGAGCCCTGTATTACTTGAGTGATACATATACTTACATTTGTATCCTGGTGACTATATAAAAATATATAAATATACAAAAAACCACATCAAGATTTTGGCGTCGTTGTCGGGGAAGGTAACGGTAAATTTAATAGTATTTTAAAGACTTTTGTTTGATCTATTATTGCTTATTTTTAAGTGTGCTTATTGTGTTGATTTATGTGTAGTATTGGATATCAAGGTTTAATACCTTACGGCCGAATTAGAACGTACTATTAAAAAAATTCGAAAACAATTAAAAGAAACTAAAAATTTGAACAAAATGGCGAACAACTTAGATAATCTAAGAAATGAATACGAACATCTATAGAGACCTTTAAGAGATTTTGTTAACCCTACAGCAGATGAAATTCACTTAACTGTTTAAAATCCTGACGCTGCTGCTAATTCATTTGAGATTAAACCTATTATTATCTAGATGGTACAAAATAATCAGTTTGCAGGAACACCTACTGAAGATCGTAATTTACATCTTACTAGTTTTTTAGAATTGTGTGCTACTTTTAAATATGACAGAGTGTCAAATGATGTAGTTATACTTATACTTTTTTTCTTTCATTAAGGGATAAAGCTAAGGCGTAATTAAATTCTTTAGCACCTCGATCTATCAGAAATTGTGGAGAACTGTCTTAAAAATTTTTGGCTAAATATTTTCCACCTTTAAAAATTGCTAAGCATAAGAATGATATTACATTTTTTGTCAGTTTGAAGGGGAAACAATATACGAAGCTTGGGAAAGATTTAAAGATCTTCTCATAAAGTGCCCACACCATGCTCTACTAGATTGGTTAATAATTCAAACTTTTTATAATGTATTAATTTGATCTCTTAGATATACTATCGATGCTACTGCTGATTAATCATTAATGTCAAAACCTTTTGATGAAGCATATTCTTTAATAGAGGAGATGGCTACTAATAATTTTCAATGGCCCTCTAAATGGGTAAATCCAAAAAAAGTAGCTAGTATCCATGATTCTGATGCAAGATCTATTTTGACTTCTAAAATTGCTACAATATCAAAGAAAATAGATCAAATTGGAATGAATTATTCTTAAACGCCTCTGGTGTTAGAGGAAAATTCATTGGGACAAATAATAGAATCTCGATCATCTTATGAGAATTTGAATGCCATAAATAATAAACTTAATAATCCCAATTCTAATTATTATAATCCTAGTTGGAAGAATCACCCTAATTTAAATTGTAATAATAATAACAATTCAGTGAACCCATTGGGAAATTCAAACAACCAAGGAAATCTTAACTATAGACCTTAATATCCTCTTAGTTTTATTAGTAACTCATAAGTTAAGGAGAAGAAATTGTCTATTGAAGAATTGATATTAAATTTGGGGAATCGATTACAGAGTCAATGTAATCAATTACAAAGTTAACGAGTTGCTATTAGAAATATTAAAATTCAATTGGGACTTATTATGACTGAACTTAGTAATAGACCTCCAGGAATTCTTCCTAGTAATGTCGAAATTAATCCAAAAGATCAAAATAAAGAGCAAATTAAGGCTATTCAACTAAGAAGTGGAAAGGAATTGGAAACAAGAGTACAAAAAGAAATTGAGATTGAAAAGGAAGGGTGGAAATTGAAAAGGGTAACGATGATACATATCCAGCTTTAGAATATCCAATTAAACCAATGAAAATTACTGTAGAAAGACCTCCACCTCCATTTCCTCAAAGACTGAAACAACAACAGAGAGATAAACAATTTTTAAAATTTTTTAAAATATTTAAAAACTTAACTATAAATATTCTATTTGTTGAAGCCTAAGAACAAATGCCAAAGTATGTGAAGTTTATGAAGGATACACTTAACAAGAAAAGGAAGCTTACATATGTCGGCATATTTTTAGGTTATGTTTTTCGAAAAGGGGTCGCCAAACAGAAATTGTCGGCAAATTTTAAATTTAATTATATATATAATTTGAAAAGTATCATTTGATTTTTGAAAATAATTTTAAGTTTGAAGATTTTAAAATATGAAATCAACCGATCTCACATCCCAAATAGTTTATATAAACGAGCACCACACCACAAACCGTGTATCTATCCCGAAGAATAGACACACTGCTTGATGATGGGGCTCGATTAAATAAACTAGAAGATTTGTGACATCCGTTTGGTCTACGAACCAATTTTATAAGCCAACAAGTTCCCCTGCTTAATATAAAGGAATTAAACAGGGTTTATATTACCTGGGTTCTTAAAGTTTCCTATAAGGGCAAGCCCCTATAGTTAATTACATCTTAAATGACAGGAATCATTTAAGAAAACTCTCGATAATGATCAATGGTTTTGCTCTCAAGAATTTCAAAGTTTAGGGTTTTCAAACAATTAGATTTTGGAAATTTCAATAGGGAATAGCTCAAATTTGGAAAAGTTTATTTTTAAGATTCCAAAGGAAGAGAAGTAGGGGATGTCACAGACCCGAAATGAACTTTGGTGACTTCCCAACTATCCTATGGTTTGGCTTCAATTTGAGAATTTATTTAATGTTTCGATCCTGCCAATTTTAATTAATTAGGACTTTTTCTTATATGACATAATCATATAAATAGCCTTGAAGATGTGAGGGTTTATGTCGTACCAAACGACTACCTCGGAGTCCTAAGACCGGTTAGGACTTAATTTGCATAACATGATTATGCAAATGCCTAACGGAAAGTTGAGGATTTATGTTGCACTAGGCAAACTACCGTGAAATCCTATGTCGGCATATTTTAGGTTAATGTGTTGTATTTTAAAAAGGGGTCGCCTAACAGAAATTGTCGGCGAATTTTAGGTTTTAAATTTAATTTAAATATATATATTACTTGGAAAGTAGTTTTTGATTTTGAAAATAATTTTAAATGTGAAAATTTTAAGATATGAAATTAAACTGATCTCACATCCCAAATAGTTTATATAAACGAGCGCCGCACCACAAACCGTGTATCTATCCCGAGAGTAGACACATCGCTCGATGATGGGGCTCGGTTAAATAAACTAGAAGATTTGTAACATCCGTTTGGTCTGCGAACCAATTTTATAAGCCGACAAGTTCCCCCGCTTAATATAAATGAATTAAACGTGGTTTATATTACTCGGGTTCTTAAAATTCCCTATAAGGGCAAGCCCCTATAGTTAATTACATCTTAAGTGACGGGAATCACCTAAGAAAACTCTCGATAATAATCGCAGTTCTGCTCTCAAGAATTTCAAAGTTTAAGTTTTCAAGGGACTGAATTTTGGAATTTCAATAGGGAATGGATCAAATTTGGAACATTTTATTTTGGGAATTCAAAGGAAAAAAAGGTAGGAGAAATCACAGATTCGAAGCGAACTTCGGTAATTTCCCGACTATCCTATTGTTTGGCTTGAATTTAGGAAAGCCCTAATGTTTATTTAATGTTTTGATCTTGCCAATTTTAATTAATTAGGACTTATATTCGTATGATGCGATCACACAAATAGCCTCGAAGATGTGAGGGTTTATGTCGTATCGGACGACTACCTCGAATCCTAAGACCGGTTAGGGCTTAATTTGCAATGCAAATGCCTAACGAAGATTCGAGGATTTATGTTGCACTAGTCAAACTACCTCGAAGTCCTATGGCTCGATTATTTAATTCTAAGAAAGTTTTGCTGAAGTAGACTCAGGTTTTGCTGATGACGATGGCCGTGCTGCCCACCATGCTCCGAGCTCCTTGTTGTTGCAGTGGTTTTGTTTTAGAAGTCATAAATCAAGAGATGAGAGAAGTGTTCAGGTTTAGAGAAGGTCTTAATTTCCAAGTGTTTTTTATGTTTTAATTAAAACAAATCTTAAAATTGATTATAACAACACCGTTAAGATCCCACGGCTCCATCCTTCCGACATCGTTATTTTTATCGGATTCACTTAGTCCAGTATGAATTTGCTAAACTCAACCGAATGAGTTCAACACTTTCATTTAGACCGTGGGAAATCCCGTTAGCAACACGTAGGTTACATCATCCGAGGTATTCCCGATCATCCAACAAGACGTTTTAATTTAGTCAGTAATTGTAGTTTTGTTGCTCGTTTCGTGATTAAAATTTGAGTTGTTTTATATTTTAAAATGTCATGACTGTGAATTTTATCTTGAAATGACTTTTAATTTAGTTTTGGTTTCAGCTTTAGGGACTATCCTAAAGGTGTGGGTTTTCATGCAACAGCTTGTTTATCATGCAAGAAAAGTAAGTGCGATGCGATTAAGTAAACCGCAATAAGTAAATTGCTATAAAACAAAAGTGTACCTGAGGGTCTTCCCGTCATCCCAAGCCGCACTTAAACACAATTTAGAATATTTAAGCATTTAAAGCAAGTTCCTAGTAAAGCTAAGGGAAGGGTTATGGTTTTCTACCAAGGTCCTACTTCTATAGCTAGTCATCTCCTATGACGTCTGTGTTCTTGTGTTTCGTTCGAGGACGATTTTCTTCATCAAAGAACAATTAAGTTCAATTGTTCTTATAAACATCCTATCATATCGAGGAAGTGCTTAAGACAGATCTTAAACATCTTTTCAATATTTATAGGATTATTTTAAGTCCAAGAGAATTTAATTATACAAATGAATTAATCGTCCGAGAGTTCAGGTTTTCATATCTCGCTCAATGAACTGAGACATTCAATATCCTCTAGTGAAGTAACACTTCACTTAATGCTCCGTTTAGGAGTTATGACAACAAAAGCTTTCGAGAGCACATGGATGTTCAAGTGATTTCGTGATTTAATTTAATTTCAATTAATGGGTTTAAGTTCGAATAGTTGTTCAAGTTGTTTTAGATTTATTTTGAATTTCTTTATGTCTTTTGGTGATGTTATTTTTAATTCAATTTAATTTAATTTAATTTTAGTTTGATTTAATTTAGTTTAATTTTAATTTTAATTTAATTTATTTAATTTACTTTAATTTTAATTTTAACTTGGTTTTATTTTTTTATTTAATTTAATTTAATTTAATTTAATTTAATTTAATTTAAATTTAAATTTAATTTAATTTTTAATTTTAATTTAATATTTTTATTTTTTTATGTTTTAAAGATGATTTAATTTTAATTGTTAACGTATTAATTTAATTGAAATTTTAAAAGGATTTAATTTAAATAATTTAACTTTAATTTAATTTAACGACTAAGTCTTTTAGCATTTTAAATCTTGAATTTGGATTGTCATTTTAATTAGGAATTAAATATTATTGAGGTGATTAATTTAGGGATTCTTAAATTAAAGAACAAATCTCTTCCTAATGACATCCCTATTTTAATAATTCCAATTTTTTTATTATTCTTCCAAATTTGACTAATTATTTAATTAAGGTTTTATTTTAATTATTTTCAAATTATTTGGTAGGTTTCTACCCTTTAAATATTTAAATTTAAATCATCCAAATCAGATTAGGATCAAATATTTTACTCTTTCATTTTATTAAGCCTAAAGTTTTAATTAAGGGTTAAAATTTTAATTACCATTTTGCCCTTCAAGCTTAATAATTTCATAACTCACTAAATTGAGCTTAAATGAATTTGAAATTTTTATGTGACTTCACTCATATGTGAATAAAGACATTAGAGGAGAAAATATGATTTTTCTGTATTTAATTTATTTATGTAATTATTTTTTGTAGAAAATAGGGATTTCCAAGGAAAATTCAATAACATGACCAAGGGAAAGATTCTGTCCTTAAGAAAATTATGGGACATTCCTAATGACCAGAGAACCACTTGGACCAATTTTGGTTATTTTTTGAATTATATTCTTTTTATTATAATTATTTTGAGTTTTAGAGTATTAATTAATTTAAAAATAAAATAAAGATTGAAAAATGAATTTTATATTTTTCAAAAATCTCTCTGATATAAAGGAAATTAGAGAACCAAATTTTATAATTTTCTGATTTTTCTTTGATTTATTAGAATTACTTTTGTGGAAATGCTAGAAAATACATTTTTTTAATTTTAAAATTACCTTAGGGCTTTAAAATTTAATATCTCATCATAGAGACTTAAGAAAAATATGGGATTTGTTCCTAAGTGATTAAAATTTAAAATGTGACATTTTGGTGAATTTTATTATTTTTGTGAATTTTATTATTTTTTTAATTATTAAAAATATTAAAATAATGCAAAAAATCAACTTTTTTAGAAAATTACAATTTTAATTTTCTTAAATTTCCCTGATATCAGAGAGGCTCCAAAACCAATTTGGTGAATTTTTGAAAAGTATTTTGAAAGTTATGAATTTTTTAAGTTTAATTTTGGCTAAATTGGCTTAATCAACCCATTCGATAAGGCTAACCAAGTCCAATCGACTTCAAACTTTTATGGTGGGTTCCTCTGATCCTAAAGGTCAGTGGAGAATCGATTTCAAGTCAATTTCATGTGTGATTAGCTCTAATTAATTAAAGCTCCATTTTGGGTGTTTAAGCCAATTAGTGGTTACTACAAGTGAATTAACTCAAAACCTATTTTTCCTAGGGTCCTCTCGGTCATAATAAACATCACCAAATTTTCCTAGAATTTATTTCACAATATGCTAATTATTGGAATTAAATTACTCGTAATAGTGACCTAGAATCGAAAAATCAATAACTCTTCATAGGATGACCTCTAACTTTGGAAAATTCGAGGAATGTTCCTAAATTCAGAGGCTTCAAAAGCCCTATGGTCTCATGCCATGGTGAATTGTATACATGCATGGAGAATTGAAAATGTGCAGAGAGTAAATAAATTATAAAAAATCAAATACTCAATGAAATTAAATGATTTCTTTTCTATTCTACTCTATTCACTGAGCAAGAGGGTATTTTTATTTTATTTTTCTGATTTTCCTACACAAAGTTATGCATTTTTGAAGTTTAGGGAATTAAATAAATAGAAAAATAACCTAATTTCCTACTTATCCACGCGGCACCGCGTCAACCTCGGCAGCTCAGAAGCTCCACGCGTCGTCTCCTGATTCGGCACCGCCATCTGACTGGGATGCCACGCGGCCCGCGGTTCTTGTTTCTTCGCTCCGTCCGGCGCGATCCTGGCCGTCCGCTCGATACACGCGCAATCCGACGGCTCCTGGTCATCATCTACGACTGGTGTGAACCCGTGACCGTCAACCTTCTAACCCTAATTTCTCACTCGATTCTCAACGGATTTTTGTGTTTTTATGCTCTATGGATTCGTCTTGAGGAGACGAACACATCCATACGGTGAAACATGTATTTAAATCGACTCAAATTAAATGGAGAATCTCCGTAAGCTCGGGAAGAAGAGTGAGTCCATACCCTTGCTCGCAGAAGTGAAGCTTCGATCCGAGAGTCAGTGTCACCTTCGATCGGGTCCAAGCAAGCTCCGCATGAAGTCCTCGGCTCCGTGAATTGTCTGGTATGATTTCGACCAAGCCCGATCACAAAGCTTGAGGCCGGAAGCAATGGCCGGTCCGGTGAGGGGGCTTTTGCTGGTAAACTTCTTCTCTGGTCCGGTGAAGGTGTAGGACCAATCAATTTGGGGATCTGGCCCACCGCGAAGAAGTGTTCCGGCTTTTATGTCGAAATTCGAACTCAAAATCGAGCTCACTCGGAGGGAATCGGGCCGGAATCCAAGTGGGGATCAAATGCTCTATGTGCGGAGAGTGGTCCGGAATGATTTTGGCAGCAGTTTCCTTAAGGTTGGTTCAACACCTCTTCCATGGCCGAGAGAGGTGGTGTTTAAATAGAGAGGCTTGAGGGCCTCCTGTGGGGAGTTAGGACCGGGATCACTCGCTCTCGGCAAGGGAAGAACAACCGCAATGGCCACCGGGCATGGGGTAACTCAAGCAAGGGAGAATTTCAATGTTGGCTCACATGCGAGCTCTCGGTGTGGTGTTTTCCAGCGATCCAGGCGACCGGCCAGCAGTGCATGGGTCACCCTCGTGTTCAAAGTGGGTCGTGGCTGAGGTTTGTGCAGATCAATCGAGCTTTGCCATGTGTCAAAGGCTTGGATTAAAATGGCATGGGGGAAGGCCAATTTTGGCTTGATTTGGGTCAACCCATCCTTTTGGGCTTGGTTCACCCTTCAAGGTGGCTTTGGGTGTTGTGGGGAGTCAAAGGAATTAGCTGGTTTGGCATGGAGAAGTCCTTATCCAAACATATTTGGATTAAATTTGGGTTAAGGTGAAACATGCTTAAGGTTAATGACTTTTAGGAGGTGCTTAAAGGACCTCCTCCTTTTGCCATTTAAGGAGGGTTGACAACTTAGAGATCCTCATGGCTTGCCAATGGCTTGCATGTGGCTTCATGGCTCCATGTGGCTTGGGAAAAGATCGGGTCAATTTCATAAAAAGGGATTTTGTGGATTTTGGCATTTTGATGGAAATTGTTACTAGGGCTTGATTTGGAATTGTTTAATTGATAAATTAGGACTTTAGGAATGATTTTAAATTGAATGTGTGATGAAGGAAAGTGTCATGTGGGCTTTAGATTGATTTGGGCTTTTGAATTCGATGGAAGTGGCTTTTAGGAAGGTTTAAAGGAGTGGGCCTTTAGGTTTAAGAATGAATTCATGGATGGAAATTTTGTAGAAGTTTGGGCCAAATAATTGTTGGGTTTGGTTTAGGGATATGTCATGAGTGATTTGAAATGAGTTTGGAGTGATTTGGGTTCGAATGGGGTCGGATTCGGGCCTCTTTGGTAAATGGGCCAATGTAGGTCAAATTGGGCTAACTTGGGCCAATGTTGGGCTAGAGTTGAAATTGTTGTAAAATTAATGTTGGGAAATTTTTATGGGAGTGTTTCAAAGAGGTTTTGACTTTGGTTGGGTTTTGATTTTGGGGTTTGGGCTTATTTGGGTTAGGTGTGGATTTAGGTCAAAATTGGGCCTTTTGGTTTTGGGTTGAATTTGAGTGGGGTTTAGGTCTAAATTTTGGGCAAATCATGTTAGTTTTTTGTTTGTGGGGATGTTAGGGAGGGTTTAGAAAAGATTTGGGGTTAATTGGAGTTGAATTGGGTGAGTTCGAGCTAAGTTCGGGTCATGGGTCCAAATCGGGCTTTAAGGTCAAAAGTGAAATTGATTCAAATGTCAATCAAATTGGGCTTGAATTTGGTCTAGATTGGTTTAGGGGATGTTTAATTGAAGTTTAGAATTGAATTGGACCAGAATTTGGGTCAATCGGGTAAGTTTGGTTTGACATCGGGTTCACTTTCAGGTTAAAATGGGTCAAATTGGGGATTTTGACAAAAGTGGGGTAAATTGATAAAGTTGGCCCATGGTGTAGTTGAACAAAATGAAATTGGGAATATTTGGGATTTTCTGAAATTTTCTGGGAATTTTCTGAATTTTGTTGGATTTTTTGGCTAAGAGGGGCATTTTGGGTATTTGGGGGGTATTGGGAGGTATTTTTGGAATTTTTGCTATTTTTGGCTATGAATGATCAATTTGAGTGATGTGGGAATGTTTGGGATTGGTTTTGAGGAATTTGGGTGATTTTGGAGAATTTTGAAAATTTTGGGTAATTTCAAGGTTTTGTAGAAGTTGAAGTGTGTAGGGTCCTCGGGTCAAAAATTAAAAATTTAGAAAATTAAAGATTGAGTAAATGTAAGTGGAATGAAATCATTTTGGTTGAGCCATGAAGCCATGTTAAGCCTATATGAGCCATGAGAGGACTCATTTGAGGCATTCACTATGTTGTTCCTAACCCTCTTAGCCAAGGGCTTAGTGGTTAAGGACCATCCATGCGAATCACCTTCATGAGTCGGAGGTCAAGTTGGGTATAGGTGTGGTTTAAGGAGGTGTGTGAAAGTGTAGTGTATAAGTGTAGTGTGAGTGTAAGTCAGCCCCTTCACTGCATCAGTGCCACCTGTAAGGCGGCCCTAAGGCCAAAGAGTCCTATAGGCACTCATCCTTTAAACTTCCTCATTTGATTTCAACCCTCTAGGTGATTAGGGGTCTACAATCAAGTTTGTGGAGTTTGCAGGGAGTTAAGAAATGGTTTGAATTTCTAAGTGGTGGGTCCCAATTCTAATCCTCTAGGACAGTCAAAGGAAAAGCCTAAGGCTAGATCCTAAGTACTAAAAAGAAGCAGAGAAGACCTCATCAAAAATGAGGTCAACATCCTATGGCTTTGTTATTTAATGCTTAGAAAGGTTTTGCTGAAGAAGACCCAAGTTTTGCTGATGAAGATGGCCGTGCTGCCCACTATGCTCCAAGCTCCTTGTTGTTGGAGGGGTTTAGTTTTAGAAGGTGAAAATCAGGAGATGAGATAAGTGTTTTGGTTTAGAAAATCTTAAGGTTTAAATCTCTTAATGTTTTAATTAAAACAAATCTTAAAGTTGATTACGTAGAACCGATTAAGATCCCACGGTTCCGTCATCCCGTCACCGTTATTTTCATCGGATTCACTTAGTCCAGATGAATTCGCTAAACTCAACTGAATGAGTTCCACACTTTCATTTAGACCGTGGGAAATCTCGTTAGCAACACGTGGGTTACATCATCCGAGGGATTCCCGATCATCCAACGAGTCGTTTTAGTTTAGTTGAATTTATAGTTTTGTTGTTCTGTTTGTGATTACATTTTGAGTTGTTTTATCTTTTGAATGTTGTGGCGGTGAATTTTATCTTGTGTTGATTTTAATTTAGTTTTGGGTTTCAGTTTTGTGGCTATCCTAAAAGTTTCAGTTTTCATGCAGGGTGACATTGTTGTTTAACATGTAAGAGAAGTAAAGTACAGTGCAAAATAAATCGCAATTATATAAAAGCGTACCTGGTTGGTCTTCTCGTCATTCCCGACTGCACTTAAAACACATATCATAGCATTTATATATTTCAAGGAAAGCACCTAGGAAAAGATAAGGGAAGGTTCCGGTTGTCTACCAAAATCCTAATCCTATTGCTAGTCACTTCCTATGACATCTAGGTTCTTGTGTTTTGTTAAGGATGATTTTCTTCACCAATGAACAATTAAGTTCAATTGTTTTTCTAAAACATCCCATCATATTGAGAAAGTGCTTAGGATGAATCCTGAACATCTTTTCAATACTTCGGAGCTTATTTCGAGTCCAAATGAATTTCATTGTACGGGTGATTTAATCATCCGAGAGTTTAGTTAAGTTTTGTTTCTTGCTCAGTGAACTTAGACATTTGATTGTCCGATGAGTGAAGTGACATTTCACTTAATGCTTCATTTAAGAGTTACGATAATAAAAGTCTTTAGGGGCAACTTGGTTCATTAAAGATTTTAACCAATCTTAATCGAAGTTTTGAGTTGAAGATTTAAAGTGATTTTGATTTAATTATAATGTTTTAGTTGATCCTTTTAGGTATTTTAAATCATTTTGAGTTGAAAAAGTGTTCAAGCTGTTTAATTCAGTTAAATCTTAATGTTTTAAATGATCGTAATATTTTAGGTTAATTTTAATGTTTTAAAATGATTTAATTTATGATGTTTTAATCATGAATTTTTCCAGGTTAATCTTTGATGTCTTAAAGTTGATTCGATTTAAGTCTTAAACAATTTCAGGTTAATTTTAACATCTTGAGTTTGTTTCAATTTGATTTTCAAATAATTTTAAATTAATCCAAATATCTTTTAATTTAATTATAAAATTTCAAAAATCATTCTCTTTTTTAAATTATTAGTTCCAATCATCATTTTTAGAGTCCCATTAATTGATGTCTAAATAATATTTGATCAAATTATTGATTAGGGATTCAATTTAAAGAATTAAAATCTTTCTATATTCAAAATCTCTTAACCTTAATAATTCACATTTTAATTAACTTCCAAGGTTTAGATGATTTAATTAATAAAAGTTTCTTCTTTAAATGTTCAAAGTGATTAATAAGTTTCTACCCCTTAACTACTTTAGTTTCAATCATCTAATAAGAATTTAAGATCAAATATTTTATCCCTCCCTTTGGTTTAGCCTAAATTTTAGTTATGGTTAACATTCCTTAATTACTATTATGCCCCTTTAGCCTTATTTATTTCATAGCTCACTAAATTGAGTTCAAATAAACTTGGAATTTTTATGTCACTTCACTGACATGTCAATTAAGACATTAGAGGAGAAAAAGTGATTTTTCTATTTTTAATTTAATTTATATAATTATTTATGTAGAAAATAAGGGTTTTCAATGGAAATTCAACGACATGACCAATGTAGGGTTTCTGTGCTTAAGAAAATTATGGGATGTTCCCACTGACTAGAGGACCATTTGGACCAATTTTGGTGATTTTTTAAATTATATTTTATTTATTATAATTATTTTGATTTTTAGAGTATTAATTAATTATAAAATAAAATTAAAGTTGAAGAATAGATTTTATATTTTTTTAAGTCCCTCTGAACTCAAGGAAGTCAGAAAAATAAATTTTATATTTTTCTGATTTTTCTTTGATTTATTAGAATTATTTTTATGGGAAGGTTTGAAAATTCCTTTTTTGACATTAAAAATTACATCAAGCTTTTAAAATTCAATATCTTAACCTAGAGACTTAAGAAAAATATTTGGTCGGTTCCTAAGTGATTAATGAACAAAATATGACATTTTTGTGATTTTCTTAATTTTTTAATTATTAAAATATTGAAAATGAGGTTAAAAATGAAATTTTTTAGAAAAATCCAATTTTAATTTTTTTTACTCCTCTAATACCAGAGAGCCCACAAAACAAGTTTAGTGAATTTTTGAAGTGTATTTTAGGTTTTATGAATTTTTTAATTTTTAAAATAGCTATGTCACTTAATTAATTCATTTAGTGGGTTAAATTAATTCTAATTAACTTGAAATTTTTATGTGAGGTTCTCTGCATCCTAAATGATAATGGAGAATTGTTTTCAAGTGATTTAATGTGTGGTTATCCCTAATTAATTAAAATTCAATTCCAAGGGTTTAGACTAATTAGGGTTAGTCTTAAGAAATTAAATCAAACAATAATTTTCCTTGGGTCCTCTGGTTATAAGATAGCTCTCCTAATTTTTTTAGAATTTTCTAAGCAATATACCAATTATTAGAATTAAAATCCCAAAATAGGCACAGAAACTTGGGAAATAAATAACTTGCCATAGAGATGGCCTCTGGCCTTAAAAAATTCAGGGAATGTTCCCAAGGACAGAGGCTACAAAAGTCCAATGGTCTCATGCCATGATGAATTATGTATGCAAATGGAGAATTAGAATATCATAGAGAGTGTTTAAATAATTAAAAATCATAACTTAACAAATTAACTTAATTCTTTTTCCACATTATTCTCCTCTGTTCACTGAGCAAGAGGGTATTTTTTTTTACTTTTATGATTTTTCTATGCAAAGATATGATTTTTCAAAGTTCTGGATATTTAATAAATTCAGAAAAAATCTTATTTATCTACTTAACCCAGTCAGCGCCGCGTCATCCTCGTCCGGATCGAAAGCCCACGCGGCGTAATTTGATTCAACGCCGCCATCCGACTCAGCAGCCACGCGTCTCGCGGATCCTCTCTGTGCCTCCGTTCGACGTGATCTGGACCGTTCATTCGATACACGCACGAATGGACGGCATCCGTTCATCGTCCCCGAGAGCCCTAACCCGAGAACCATCCACACTAAAACCGTAAGATCTCGCTCATTTCTCCACCAAATTTCATGATCTTGGACTCTATGGACTGTCTCAACAAGACGAACACATCTATACGGCTAAGATGCTATGAAAGGGACTCAAATAAAATTGGGAATTGAAGGAGGCTCTCGGGAAGGGAGAGATCAATACCTTGGCTCTGAGAAGTGAAGATTCAATTAGAGAGGCTCGGTATGTTCGTTGGAGTCCAAGGAAGCTAGGGATGAAGCCTGGAGATGTGGTGAAGTGCCTAGGTATGATTTCCACCAAACCCGATTTCAAGCTTTAGTCTCTAGCACAATTGGGTGGCTTGGTAAGGAGGCTTCCACTGGGGAACTTCCTCTCTTGGTCTGGTGAAGGTGTAGAGTTGATCAATTTGGGGCTTTGCTCACTGTGGTGAAATTTCCTGGTTTTGGGCTTTAGATTGGACTCAAAAATTGAACTCACATAGGGGGTTTTAGGGCTGGATTTCAGTGCGGATCAATTGCTCTAAGTCAGGAGACGAGTTTGGAGCAATTTTGGCAGAGTTTTGGTAAGGTTAATGTCAGCACCCTCTATAGCCGTGGAGGTGGTGGGTTTAAATAGCCAGCGCTAGAGGGCTTCTCAGGGGCAACTGAGGACTGAGATCAGCTGCTCAGGGGAGGAGAAGAACAGCTGCAGTGACTATTTGGATTGGGACAACTCAACAAGGTAAAATTTGAATTTTTGGCTCACATGGAGCTCTCAGCCATGGGGTTTTCCAGCGACCCAGGTGGTGGTCCAGCCAGGATCAGGTCACCATCTGACTCAGTGAGTCCAGGGATTGAGTTTGGTGCAAGCAATGGGCATTGGCCATGTGTAAAGAGCATGATTTAAAATGGAATGGGGAAGGGTGTATTTTAGGTTCAAATGGGTCAAATGCATGGATTTTGGTTTGGTGCACCCACCAAGGAGACTTTGGGTGCTGTGAGGGTCAGGTAAGTGAGCTAGCTTAGTGGGGAGAAGTCACCATCTAAGTAAAATTAGGTTTAATCAAGATTTAGAAGAGTCATGAAAAGGCTTAATCACCCTTAAGGGAATCATTAAAGGACTCCCTCCTTTTGCCATAAATGACATGGAGATGTGTAAAGTGACTCCCATGGCTTACATATGGCTTGTGCATGGCTCCATGGCTCCATTTGGCTTGGGAATGGCTTGGTTTAGTTTCATGTAAATAGGTTTTGAATTTTTGGGCATTTTGATGGAAAATTTCCATGAGGCCACATTTAGTTTATTTAAAAGATGAAATAAAACTTAGGGGGTGATTTTATTAAATGGATGATGAGAAGAAAATGTCATGTGGGCTTTAGAGCCAATTTTGGGTTTCTAAATTTGGTGAAAGATGGGCTTTTAAAATGTTTTAAGGGGATGGGCTTTTATTTTTTAAAATAAACTTTTAGATAAAAAATTGGTAAAAGGTTATGCCAAATAAGTGCTGCATTTAGTTTAGGAATGTGCCATGAGTGATTTGGAACACGTTTGGGGTAATTTGGGCTTGAATTGGATTTAATTTGGGTCTTTTTAGTAATAGGACCAAAGTGGGTCAAATTGGGCTAACTTGGGCTAAAGTTGGGTTAATGTTGGGTTTTATGTAAAACTAATGTTGCAAAAGGTTTATGGGAGTGTTACAAAGAGTTTCCAATTTTGGTTGGGTCTTGATTTTGGGATTTGGGCTTGTTTCGGTTCATGGTTGGTTTAGGCCAATTTGGGAAATTTTGGTTTGAGTGAAGTTTGGGTGGAGTTTAATTTCAAATTTGGGGCAAATTAAGTTAGAGTTTTTTTTGTGGAGGAAGGTTTCAAAAAACTTTGGGGAAAATTGGGTGGCATTTGGGTTAAATTTGGGAAGGATTGGGTTTGTTGGTCATTTTGGGCCTTAAGGGCTAATTTGGGATTTTTAATCAAATTGAGTTAAATTGACAAAATTGGGGTATGTGGCAGTTGAACAAAATGAAATTAGGAATATTTGGGATTTTCTGGAATTTTTTTAGAATGGAATTTTTGGATTTTTGGGTTAAAAAGGGTATTTTAGGTATTTAGGGGTCTCGGGGGTTATTTTTGGAAATTTTGGTATATTTGGCCATGGATGATCAATTTTAGTGGTGGGGAATGCTTAGGATTGATTTTGAGGAATTTTTGGTAATTAAGGCAATTTTGCAAATTTTGGGCAATTTCAGGGGTATTTTGGGTAGGTTTGGTGGGTTTAGGGCCTCGGGGGTCAAAAATTGAAATTTGGGAAAAATGAAGATTGATTAGGTGTGAGTAAAATGAAACCAATTCGATTGAACCATGAAGCCATATTAAGCTTACAAGAGCCATAAGATGACTCATTTTAGACACTCAATATGTTGTTCCTAACCCTCTTAGTCAGGGGCTTAGGGGTTGAGGTCCATCCATATGAATTTCCTACATGAATCAGGAAGCTAAATTGGGTAAGAGTGATTTTAGGATTTAGAATGTGTGTAGGAGTGTGGTGTGTGTAAGCTTACCCTCACCAAGACCAGACCACCCAGGGTAATCCTAAGGCCAAAGAGTCCTATAAGAAACTCATCCTTTAAACCTACACATATTGGTTTTAACCCTCCAAGTGGCCTGGGGTTTACAATCACACATGTGGGGTTTGAAGGAAGTTAAGAAGTGTTTTGAATTTCTAAGTGGTGGGTTCCATCTCTAGTCCTCTAGGATAGTCAAAAGGGAAAACCTATGGCTAGATCCTAAGCACTAAAGAGAAAAGACCTCACCAAAAATGAGGTCAACAACATATAATGAGACTGTTGCACTTAGTAAGGAGTGCAGCGCAATTATTCAAAAAAAGCTTCCTAAAAAACAAAAAGTTCATGGTAGCTTTACTATACAATGTGCTATTGGTGAACGACTTTGAGGAAGAACCTTAAGTGATTTGGGAGCCAGTATTAACCTCATGCCTTTATCAATTTTTAGAAGGTTGGGTTTAGGAGAGATTTCCCCTATTACTGTAACTATTCAGTTAGTTGATCAATCGATTACCTATCGTGAAGAAATTATAGAAGTTGTATTGGTAAAGGTTGATAAATTTATCTTTTCGGTGGATTTTATTGTTTTAGATATGGAGGAAGATAAAGAAATTCCTATTATTTTTGGTATACCATTCCTTGCAACTAGAAGAGATTTGATAGATGTTCAAAAAAGAGAATTAACTATGAGAGTCAATGATCAAGAAGTAACATTTGATATATCAAAATCCATGAAATATCTTGCAACAGAAAAAGATAATGAATGTTTCAGAATGGAAGTTTGTGATTATTTGAGTAATGAGCATTTTAAGGGAGAGTTTGAAGAGAAACTAGAGCAAGAAATTTGAAATATGAGGATAAGGATGAGAGGGAAGATAATAACATTGAAATACATAATGAAACGTTATATTATGTTCAGGAAAGATTTGAGATGTTAGATGTTACAAAAAATGATAATAAAAATCTCATTCCTTTAAGTATAAACCCTCCTGAACTTGAAATGAAAATATTACCTACCCATTTAAAATATGTATTTTTAGGAGATTCATCTACATTATATGTTATTATATCAGATTTAACAAAATCACAAGAGCAAAAACTATTAGAAACTTAAAAAAAATACAATAAAGCCTTCGGATCGACTTTAGCTGATATTAAAGGAATCAATCCTTTGATTTGCATGCATAGAATTCTATTGGATGAACATCATGAACCTAAGGCTGATCCTCAAATGAGATTAAACCTGATAATGAAAGAAGTGGTTAAGAAAGAAATTTTAAAATGGTTAGATGCTGGAATAATATATCCTATTTCAGATAGTGTTTTGGTAAGTCCAATTCAATGCGTTCCAAAGAAAGGGAGAGTGACAGTAGATGTAAATAAGAAAAATGAATTAATACCAACAAAACAAGTCACTGGGTGGTGAATCTATATTGACTATAGAAATTAATTTATGCCACTAGGAAAGATCACTCCTTTACCTTTTCTAGACCAAATGTTGGATAGATTTGCTAGGCACAAATATTATTATTTTTTGGATGAATATACCGACTATCATCGAATTCCAATTACTCTCGAGGATCAATAAAAGACTACATTTACTAGCCCTCTCAAAATATTTGCTTTTCGAAGAAAGCACTTTAGATTATGTAATGCACTTGCAACATTTCAAAGATGAATGATGTCAATTTTTCGTAATTTAATTCAAAATGAAATGGAAGTGTTTAGTGATGAATTTTCAGTGTTTGGAACTTCATTCAAATCATATTTAAATCATTTAGAAAAAGTAATGGAACAATGTGAAAAAAATAAATTTAGTTTTAAATTGGGAGAAATGTAAATTTATGAATGCAGGAGGAATTGTACTTAGGCATACAATTTCTGAAAATAGCATGGATGTAGATCCAACAAAAATTCAAATTATTGTTAAACGAACACCTCCTACCACACTGAGAGGGGTTAGAAGTTTTTTAGGGCATGCTGGTTTCTTTAGGCGTTATATAAAAGTGTTTTAAAAAATTACTAAGCCTCTGTGCCAACTTTTGGAAAAAATACATTTATTTGATTTTTATGAAGAATGCATAAAGGCCTTTGACTTAGTAAAAGAAAAATTAATCACTGCTCCGAAAATAGTTTCACCTGATTAGGAGAAACCATTTGAGCTAAAGTGCGATGCTAGTGATTTTGTCATAGGAGCTGTTTTAGGGCAAATATATGATAGTTTTTAAAGTTATATGCTATGCTAGTAAAACTCTAAATGATGCTCAGAAAGAGAGTTATTTGTTATGGTTTATGCTTTTGATAAAATTAGGTCATATTTAATTAGAGTTAAATGTATAGTGCATACAGACCATTCCACTATTAAGTATCTAATGCAAAAGAAGGATGAGAAACCAAGATTAATTCGATGGATACTTCTAATGTAAGAGTTTGATTTTGAGATAGTGGATAGAAAATGAACTGATGATCAAATAGCTGATCATTTATTTAGGCTGGAACAGAAAGAATTATCTGATTTTATAAATGAAATTACAGAAACTTTCTCTGATAAACAATTGTATAGTATTAATGGAAGGAATATACCGTAATATGCAGACATTGTAAATTATATTATGAGTGAAATTTTACCATCTGAATTAACGAAGACACAATAGAAGAAATTTATTTATGATGCAAAATTTTACTTATGGGATGACCCATATTTATGTAAATAGTGTAAATATTTAGTTATTAGAAAATGTGTGCCTTATGAAGAAAATGAATAAATTATTCAAAGATGTCATCATTTTGAATCTGGAGGACATTTTGGAATTAATAGAACTGTACATAAGATTTTACAATCAAGATTTTATTGGCCCACTCTTTTTAGAGATGTTGATGAATAAAATAAAACGTGTGGTCGATCTCAGCGAGTAGGAAATATTTCTAGAAGAAATGAGATGCCTCTGAATTATACATTGGATGTTAAAATTTTTTATGTTTGGGGATTAGATTTTATGGGACCATTTATTCCTTCATTTGGAAATTTATATATATTAATTTCTTTATACTATGTATTAAAATGGATTGAAGCGATAACTTTACCTAAATGTGATGCTCAGAGTGTTTCAAATTTTTTAATGAAAATTTTTTTATAAGATATGGAATGCCGAGAGTAATCATTACTGATGGAGGATCCTATTTTAGGAATAAACTAATTGAGAAATTGGTTGGAAAATTTAATATTATGCATAGATTCTCAACTGTTTATCATCCTCAAATTAGTGTTCTAGTAGAAGTATAAAATCGTGAAATTAAACAAATTTTGGAAAAAGCTGTGAATCCCAACAAATTGGATCGGTCTGCTAGATTAGATACTACATTGTGTGCATATTGGATGGTTTATAAAGCTCCTATAGGAATGTCCCCGTATAGATTAATTTTGGAAAGACTTACCACTTGCAGGTAGAATTGGAACATAAAGCATATTGGGCTATTAAGGAATTTAATTTAAATTTAAAGGATGCTGGTGAGAAAAGATTGTTGCAACTTAATGAATTTGAAGAGATCAGAAATGAATATTATGATAATGCTAAAAAATTTATAAAGAGAAAATGAAAATATGGCATGATCGGAAGATATGAAGAAAGAAATTCGAACCTGTACAAGAAGTATTGTAATATAATACAAGATTGAGATTATTTCAGGAAAAATTGATGTCTGGGTGGTTAGGACCATTCACTATTATTAAAGTCTATCAATATGGAGCTATTGATATTGAAGATCCTAAAACTAGAAATATATTTAAATTTAATGGGCATAGATTGACGCCTTATTTTTAGGGGCATATACCACATTTCAAAGAGGTTTTAATGCTGAGTCATCCTAAGTAAAAATTGGATGTGTCGGGATGACGATGTTAAACCAAGCACTTTGTGAGAGGCAACCCATAGTTATTTTTATTATTTTGTTTTATTTGATTTATTTTGTTGATAATATTATAATTTAATACTACTTTGGAGTCCGACACACCCTTATATGTCATAAATTACGGTAATTATTAGATTATATGGAAGATTTAGAATTTATTTGGACCAAAGAGAATTGGTGTATGAATTTGTTCTGGCACCGATGGCACCAAAATGGGGGTCAACAGTGCCATTTTACAGAGCATAGGCACCGACGATGCCCAATTGTAGCGCTAATGGCGCCGAGATTATTGTGACGTCCCGTATGCTTCCAAGTGCAATTTTTTGCGGTTATGGATAGATTTTTTTATCCTAATAACTCCCTAAACTTCTTTTTAAAGTCACTTTTGACAGAAAAAAGTCAAGAGATTCACCAATGACAAATATCATGGCTTCTAATTCCAAAAATACTTCAAGGTATGGAATTTTCAATAGAAGAAAGTTCATCAGCTTTGAGGCACAAAAACTTTATGATAAAGTTCTGAAGAAGAGACTAATGAAGGAAAGAGGCTTTGTGAATCAAGGATTGAGCACTCGAAGAACTCAAGTGCAAGAGATTATTGCGCAAAGGTGTTGGAAAGTGTTGTCACACTACTGCTATGATAGTTATTCTTGTAGTGAAATAATTTAATGCAAATTTTCATGGAATTAACCATGGATTCATCTATGTTCTAGGCACGTGGGTACGATTTACTCCTTCCAGGATAAATGATATGTTCATGATTGAAAGTGTTCCAATATGCCATTACACAAATTTTTCCCCAACAAGAGATATCATGAATGAAGTCTATGAATTCATAACTAATGAAAATAAAAATTGGGAGACAAGATATAACGAGAATGTATTTTTTTCTTCTTCACTCTTAAATCCTGTAGCGAAGCAATGAAATTTCTTTATTTCAGTAAAATTACTCTTAACCATGACAATGAATAAAGTAACAAAAGAGAGTGCTACCCTAAATTATTGCATTTAAACGGGAAAGCCAATTGATGTGGGTTCTATAATTTTAAAATCTGTCTTGGGCTTGATTATGCATTGATCTACTTATGGAAAAAGTGCTTTTATTATAAAAGTGACTTGAACATATTCCTGCTTTGTAGTAAGTCACAAGTGCCTGTTGACCTCATTTTTGGTGAGGTCTTCTCTTCTTCTCTTTAGTACTTAGGATCTAGCCTTAGGCTTTTCCTTTGACTATCCTAGAGGATTAGAATTGGGACCCACCACTTAGAAATTCAAACTACTTCTTAACTCCCTGCAAACTCCACAAACTTGATTGTAGACCCCTAATCACCTAGAGGGTTGAAATCAAATGTGGAAGTTTATAGGATGAGTTCCCATAGGACTCTTCGGCCTTAGGATCGCCTACGGGTGGCCTGGTCTGGTGAAGGGGCTGACTTACACACACACTATACCTATACACTACACTTTCACACACCTCTTAAAACCACACCCATACCCAATTTGACCTCCTGACTCATGCAGGTGGTTCACATGGATGGTCCTTAACCCCTAAGCCCTTGGCTAGCAGGGTTAGGAACAACATAGATGGATGCCTCAAATGAGTCCCTTCATGGCTCATGTGGGCTTGATGCGGCTTCATGGCTCAACCAAAATGATTTCATTCCACTTACATTCACCCAAGCTTCAATTTTCCAAATTTTCAATTTTTGACCCCCGGGACCCTACACCCGTTTAGCCTACCCAAAACCCTTGAAACCCCCCAAAATTTGCAAAATCACCTAAATTACCCAAAATTCTCCAAAATCAATCCTAAACATTGCCTCACCAATCAAATTGATCATCCATACCCAAAAATACCAAAAATTCCAAAAATACCTCCCAATACCCTCCAAATACCCAAAATACCCCTCTTAGCCAAAAAATCCAAAAATTCAGAAAATTCCCAGAAAATTCCAGAAAATCCCAAATATTCCCAATTTCATTTTGTTCAACTACACCATAGGCCAATTTTGTAAATTTACCCCACTTTTATCAAAACCCCCAATTTGACCCATTTTAACCCAAAATGAACCCAATGTCAAACCAAACTTATCCAATTGACCCAAATTCTGGTCCAATTCAATTCTAAACTTCAATTCAACATCCCCAACACCAATCTAGACCAAATCCAAATCCAATTTGATTGACATTTGGATCCAATTTCACTTTTGGCCTTAAAGCCCAATTTGGACCCATGACCCAAACTTAGCCCAAACTCATCCAATTCAACTCCAATTAACCCCAAATCTTTTCTAAACCTTCCTTAACATCCCCATAAACAAAACACTAACATGATTTGCCCAAAGTTTAGACCCAAACCCCACTCAAATTCAACCCAAAACTAAAAGGCCCAATTTTGACCTAAACCTAAACCTAGCCCAAATAGACCCAAAACCCCAAAATCAAAACCCAACCAAAGCCAAAACCTCTTTGAAACACTCCCATAAACATTTCCCAACATTAATTTTACATCAATTTCAACCCTAGCCCAATATTGGCCCAAGTTAGCCCAATTTGACCTACATTGGCCCACTTACCAAATGAACCCAAATTCAAACCAATTCAATTCCAAATCACACCAAATTGACTCCAAACCATTCATGGAACATCCCTAAACCAATTGTAACATTTGTTTGGCCCAATCCTTCACAAAATTCCCATCCATAAATTTATTTTTTTAAACCAAAAGCCCACCTTCTTAAACCTTCCTAAAAGCCCAAATTTCATGCTAAAGCCCATATGACAAATTCTTCTCATCATACCATTAATTAAAATCAATCCCTAAGTTTGAAAATTCATCATGAAGCCATTCCAAATTAAGCCCCATACAAATTCCCATCAAAATACCAAAATTTTTCTTAAATCCATTTCCATGAAATTGACTTAACTTTTCCCAAGCCAAAGATGAGCCATGAAGCCATGCATGAGCCACATGGGAGCCATGAGAGCCATGGAATCTACTTTCCACCTCACCATACCCAAGATGGCAAGAGGAGGAGGCCCTTTCCATACTCTCTTAAGAGTGATTAACCTCTTCCATGACTCCACTAAACCATGCTTAAACTTAATTGTACTTGGATTGTGACTTGACCCCACTAATCAAGCTGATCCAAATCACTTACTCTTCAGCCTAAACCAAGCCTTGGGTGGTGCACCTAGCCCAAATGGATGGGTTGACCAATTTGAGCCAAAATGAGCCCTCTCCCATTCCATTCTAATCCAAGCCTTTTACACATGGCATTTGCCAATCGCCTACACTAAACCCCAAAGACCGACCCACCCGAACAAGATGGTGACCGGTGCTCGGTCGGCCACCCACTAGTGTCGCCGGAAAACACCATGGCCGAGACCTTGGGAGGAGCCAAACTTTGGAATTCCACCTTGCTGAGCTGCCCCATGCCCAATGGCCACCATAGTTGTTCTTCACATGCCAAGAGCAGCTGATCCCAACCCTTGGCCACCCCTGGGAGAGCCTCCAGCCATGCCTATTTAAACACCACCCCCTCTCGGCCATGAGAGGTGCTGAACCAAACCTTAAGGAAACTCTGCCAAAATCATTCCAGATCACTCTCCACACATAGAGCACTTGATCCCCACTGAATTCCAGCCCCAATTCCCTCCAGCTGAGCTCAATTTTGAGCTCAAACTTTAGCCCAAAAACCAGGACACTTCTTCACAGTGGATCAATCTTCAAATTGACTGGTCCTACACCTTCACCCGACCAAGAGGAGAAGTTTCCCACCGAAAGCTCCATCCCTGGGCCACCCAGCTTGTTCCAGCCTCCAAGCTTTGTGATCGACTGTGGTCACTTTCATAGCTAGACAATTCACCGAAGCCAAGGGACTTCATCTGGAGCTTACTTGGACCCAATCGAAGGTGACACAACTCTCAGATCGAAGCTTCACTTCTCTGAGCAAAGGTATGAACTCATTCTTCTTCCCGAGCTTCCAGAGATTCTCCATTTAATTTGAATCAATTTCAATGCATGTTTACCGTATGGATGTATTCGTCTCTTCAAGACGAATCCATAGTGCATAAGAACACGAAAATTCGTTGAGAATCGAGTGAGAAATTAGGGTTAGAAGGTTGACGGTCACGGGTGCACACCAGTCGTAGACGATGACCAGGAGCCGTTGGATCGCGCGTGTATCGAGCGGACGGTTCAGATTGCGTCGGACCAGGGAATGTTACATGAACTGCGGGTCCCGGGACGGCTGACTCAGATGGCGGCGCCCAATCACAGCGCGACACGTACCCCCTTCGGAGCTGCCGAGGTTGACACGGCGCCACGTGAATAAGTAGAAAAATAGGGATTTTCTCGATTTATTTAATTCCCTAAACTTCAAAATTCATAACTTTGTGTAGAAAAATCGGAAAAATAAAATAAAAATACCCTCTTGCTCGATGAACGGAGGAGAATAATGTGGAAAAGAAATTATTTAATTTCATCCAGTATTTTATTTTTAATGATTTATTTACCCTCTGCATTGTTTTAATTCTCCATGCATATAGGAAATTTACCATGGCATGAGACCATAGGGCTTTTGAAGCCTCTGAATTTGGGAACATTCCTCGAATTTTCCAAAGTCGGAGGCCATCCCTATGAGAAGTTATTGATTTTTCAAATTCATGTTACTGTTTTGAGTATTTTAAATCCAATAATTAGCATGTTGTGAAATAAATTCTAGGAAAATTTGGTGATGTTTCTCATGACCAAAGGACCCTAGGAAAAATAGGTTTTGAATTAATTCACTTGGAATAACCCTAATTGGCTTAAACACCCTAAATAGGTTCTTAATTAATTAGAGCTAATCATACATCAAATTACTTGAAATCAATTCTCCACTGACCTTTAGGATCAGAGGAACCCACCATAAAAGTTTGAAGTCAATTGGGTTTGGTTAGCCCTATCAAATGGGTTGATTAAGCCATTTAGCCAATTTAAACTTTGAAAATTCATAACTTTCAAAATACTTTTCAAAAATTCACCAAATTGGTTTTGGAGCCTCTCTGATATTAGGGGAATTTAAGAAAATTAAAATTTCAATTTTCTAAAAAAGTTGATTTTTTGTATTATTTTAAATATTTTAATAATTAAAAAATAATAAAAATCACAAAAATAATAAAATTCACCAAAATGTTACATTTTGAATTTTAGTCACTTAGGAACAAATCCCATATTTTTCCTAGGTCTCTATGATGAGTTAGTAAATTTTAAAGCCCTAGGGTAATTTTAAAATAAAAAAATGTATTTTCTAGCATTTCTATTAAAATAATTCTAATAAATCAAAGAAAAATCAGAAAATTATAAAAATTGATTCTCTGATTTCCTTGATATCAGAGAGATTTTTGAAAAATATAAAATTCATTTTTCAAACTTTACTTTATTTTTAAATTAATTAATACTCCAAAACTCAAAATAATTATAATAAAAATAATATAATTCAAAAAATCACCAAACTTGGTCCAAGTGGTCGTCTAGTCATTAGGAATGTCCCATAATTTTCTTAAGGACAGAAACTTTCCCTTGGTCATATTATTAAATTTTCCTTGGAAATCTCTATTTTCTACCAAAAATAATTACATAAATAAATTAAATACAGAAAAATCACATTTTCTCCTCTAATGTCTTTATTGACATATGAGTGAAGTCACATAAAAATTTCAAAATTATTTGAGCTCAATTTAGTGAGTTATGAAATTATTAAGCTTGAAGGGCAAAATGGTAATTAAAATTTTAACCATTAATTAAAACTTTAGGCTTAATAAAATGAAAAGGTAAAATATTTGATCTTAATCTGATTTGGATGATTGAAATTTAAATAATTAAAGGGTAGAAACCTATTAAACAATTCAACGATAATTGAAATGAACTTTAATTAAAATAATTAATTAAATTTGGAAGAATAATAAAATTGGAATTATTAAAATAGGGATGTTATTAGGAAGAAGTTTGCTCTTTAATTTAAGAATCCCTAAATTAATCATCCCAATAATATTTAATTCCTAATTAAAATGATAATCCAAGTTTAAGATTTGAAATGCTAAAAGACTTAATCATTAAATTAAGTTAAGGTTAAATTATTTAAAGCAAATCCCTTTAAAATAAAATATTAAATTAAATTAAATTAAATTAAATTAAATTAAATTAAATTAAATTAAATTAAATTAAATTAAATTAAATTAAATTAAATTAAATTAAATTAAATTAAATTAAATTAAATTAAAACAAATTAAATTAAATTAAATTAAATTAAATTACATTAAATTAAATTAAAATTAAATTAAATTAAAATTAAATTAAATTAAAATTAAATTAAATTACATTAAATTAAATTAAATTAAATTAAATTAAATTAAATTAAATTAAATTAAATTAAATTAAATTAAAACTAAATCAAATTAAATTAAATCAAATTGAATTAAATTAAGCTAAAGCATATTATATTAAATTAACTTAAATTAAATTAAATTAAATTAAACAACATTAAATTAAATTAAATTAAGTTAAATTAAATTAAATTAAATTAAATATAACGTCACCTAAGACATGAAGAATTCAAAATAAATCTAAAACAACTTGAACACTATTCCAAACTTAAATCCATTAACTAAAATTAAATCATAAACCACTTGAACATCCATTTGCCATCAAAAGCTCGTGATGTCATAACTCTTAAAAGGAGTGTTTAATGAAGTGTTACTTCATTCATGGGATATTCAAATGTCCTAGTTCACTGAGCAAGATAACAAAACTTGAACTCTCGGACGATTAGTTCATTTGTATAATTAAATTCATTTGGACTTAAAACAATCCTAGAAATATTGAAAAGATGTTTAAGATTCGTCTTAAGCACTTCCTCAATATGATAGGATATTTATAAGAACAATTGAACTTAGTTGTTCTTTGATGAAGAAAATCGTCCTCAAACTAAAATACAAGAACCTAGACGTCATAGGAAATGACTAGCTATAGGATTAGGAACTTGGTAGAAAACCATAACCCTTCCCTTATCTTTACTTAGGAACTTACTTTAAATGCTTAAATATTCTAACTGTGTTTTAAGTGCAGCTTGGGATGACGGGAAGACCCTCCAGGTATGCTTTTATTTTATTGCAATTTATTTAATCGCATCGCACTTATTTTTCTTGCATGATAAACAACTGTTGCATGAAAACCCACACCTTTAGGATAGTCCCTAAAACTGAAACCAAAACTAAATTAAAAGTCATTACAAGATAAAATTCACCGCCACAACATTTCAAAATATAAGACAACTCAAAATTTAATCACAAACAGAACAACAAAACTACAACTACAACTAAATTAAAACGTCTTGTTGGATGATCGGGAATACCTCGGATGATGTAACCTACGTGTTGCTTAACGGGATTTCCACGGTCTAAATGAAAGTGTGGAACTCATTCGGTTGAGTTTAGCAAATTCATCCGAACTAAGTGAATCCGATAAAAATAACGATGCCGGAAGGATGGAACCGTGGGATCTTAACCGGTGTTGTTATAATCAACTTTAAGATTTGTTTAATTAAAATATTAAAAAACACCTGGATTTTAAGATTTTCTCTAAACCAAAACACTTCGCTCATCTCCTGATTTATGACTTCTAAAACTAAACCTCTGCAACAACAAGGAGCTTGGAGCATGGTAGGCGGCTTGCGCCATCGTCATCAGCGAAACTCGGATCTACTTCAACAAAACTTTCTTAGAATTAAATAACCAAGCCATAGGACTTCGAGGTGGTTTGCACTAGTGCAACATAAATCCTCAAACCTTCGTTAGGCATTTGTATGATCATGTCATGTAAATTAAGCCCTAACCTAGGTCTTAGGACTCGAGGTAGTCGTTTGGTACGACATAAACCCTCACATCTTCAAGGCTATTTGTATGATTTTATCATACAAATATAAGTCCTAACTAATTAAAATTAGCAAGATCAAAATACTAAATAAACATTAGGACTTTCCTAAATTCAAACCAAACAATAGGATAGTCGGGAAATTACCGAAGTTCGCTTCGAATCTGTGATTTCTCCTACCTTTCTTCCTTTGAATTCCCAAAACAAAATGTTCCAAACTTGATCCATTCCCTATTGAAATTCTAAAATTAAATCCCTTGAAAACTTAAACTTTGAAATTCTTGAGAGCATAACTACCGATTATTATCGAGAGTTTTCTTAGGTGATTCCCGTCACTTAAGATGTAATTAACTATAGGGGCTTGCCCTTATAGGGAATTTTAAGAACCCAGGTAAAATAAACCCTGTTCTTCCCTTGCCAAGAGCAGCTGATCCCAGTCCCTAACTCCCCCTGGGAGGCCCTCCAGCCTCTCATATTTAAACACCACCTCTCTCGGCCATGGAAGAGGTGTTGAACCAACCTTAAGGAAACTCTGCCAAAATCATTCCAGACCACTCTCCGCACATAGAGCATTTGATCCCCACTGGATTCCAGCCCCAATTCCCTCCAGCTGAGCTCAATTTTGAGTTCAAATTTCGACGATAAAAACCGGGACACTTCTTCACGAGTGGGCCAATCCCCAAATTGATTGGTACTACACCTTCACCGGACCAGAGAAGAAGTTTACCAGCAAAAGCCCCTCACCGGGCCAGCCATTGCTTCCGGCCTCCAAGCTTTGTGATCGGGCTTGGTCGTAATCATACCTGAACAATTCACGGTGCCAAGGGACTTCATCTGGAGCTTGCTTGGACCCAATCGAAGGTGACACAACTCTCAGTTCGAAGCTTCACTTCTCTGAGCAAAGGTATGGACCCACTCTTCTTCCCGAGCTTATAGAGATTTTCCATTTAATTTGAGTCAATTTAAATACATGTTTACCATATGGATGTGTTCGTCTCGTCAAGACGAATCCATAGAGCATAAGAACACAAAAATCCGTTGAGAATCGAGTGAGAAATTAGGGTTAGAAGGTTGACGGTCACGGGTTCACACCAGTCGTAGACGATGACCAGGAGCCGTCGGATTGCGCGTGTATCGAGCGGACGGCTAGGATCGCGCCGGACGGAGCAACGGAACATGACCCGCAGGGCCCTGGAGCGCTGAGTCGGATGGCGGCGCCGAATCAGAAGACGACGCGTGGAGCTTCGGAGATGCCTAGGTTGACGCGGCGCCGCGTGGATAAGTAGGAAATTAGGTTATTTTCCTATTTATTTAATTCACTAAACTTCAAAAATGCATAACTTTGTGTAGGAAAATCAGAAAAATAAAATAAAATACCCTCTTGCTCAGTGAATAGAGGAGAATAATGTGGAAAAGAAATCATTTAATTTCATTGAGTATTTGATTTTTAATGATTTATTTACTCTGCACATTTTCAATTCTCCATGCATGTATACAATTCACCATGGCATGAGACCATAGGGCTTTTAAGCCTCCGAATTTGGGAACATTCCACTGAATTTTCCAAAGTCGAGGCCATCCCTATGAAGAGTTATTGATTTTTCAATTCTAGGTCACTATTCTGAGTATTTTAATTCCAATAATTAACATGTTGTGAAATAAATTCTAGGAAAATTTGGTGATGTTTATTATGACTAGAGGACCCTAGGAAAAATAGGTTTTGTGTTAATTCACTTGTAGTAACCCTAATTGGCTTAAACACCCAAAATGGAGTTTTAATTAATTAGAGCTAATTATACATCAAGTTGACTTGAAATCAATTCTCCACTGACCTTTAGGATCAGAGGAACCCACCATAAAAGTTTGAAGTCAATTGGACTTGGTTAGCCCTATCAAATGGGTTGATTAAGCCATTTAGCCAAAATTAAACTTAAAAAATTCATAACTTTCAAAATACTTTTCAAAAATTCACCAAATTGGTTTTGAAGCCTCTCTGATATTAGGAGAATTTAAGAAAATTAAAATTGCAATTTTCTAAAAAAGTTGATTTTTTGCATTATTTTAATATTTTTAATAATTAAAAAATAATAAAAATCACAAAAATAATAAAATTCACCAAAATATCACATTTTGAATTTTAATCACTTAGGAACAAACCCCATATTTTTCTTAAGTCTCTATGATGAGATATTAAATTTTAAAGCCCTAGGGTAATTTTAAAATTAAAAAAAATGTATTTTCTAGCATTTCCACTAAAATAATTTTAATAAATCAAAGAAAAATCATAAAATTGTAAAAATTGATTCTCTGATTTCCTTGATATCAGCGAGATTTTTGAAAAATATAAAATTCATTTTTCAACCTTTATTTTATTTTTAAATTAATTAACACTCCAAAACTCAAAATAATTAAAATAAAAAGAATATAATTCAAAAAATCACCAAAATTGGTCCAAGTGGTCCTCTGGTCATTAGGAATGTCTCATAATTTTCATAAGGACAGAAACTTTCCCTTGGTCATATTATTAAATTTTCCTTGGAAATCCCTATTTTCCACCAAAAATAATTACATAAATAAATTAAATACAGAAAAATCACATTTTCTACTCTAATGTCTTTATTGACATATGAGTGAAGTCACATAAAAATTTCAAATTCGTTTAAGCTCAATTTAGTGAGTTATGAAATTATTAAGCTTGAAGGGCAAAATGGTAATTAAAATGTTAAGCCTTAATTAAAACTTTAGGTTTAATAAGATGAAAAAGTAAAATATTTGATCTTAACCTGATTTGGATGATTGAAATTTAAATAATTAAAGGGTAGAAACCTACAAAATAATTTGAAAATAATTAAAATAAAACCTTAATCAAATAATTAATTAAATTTGGAAGAATAATGAAAAAATTGGAATTATTAAAATAGGGATATTATTAGGAAGAGATTTGTTCTTTAATTTAAGAATCCCTAAATTAATCACCTCAATAATATTTAATTCCTAATTAAAATGATAATCCAAATTTAAAAAGTTAAAATGCTAAAAGACTTAATCATTAAATTAAATTAAAGTTAAATTATTTAAATTAAAGCCCTTTTAAAATTTTAATTAAATTAATACTTTAACAATTAAAATTAAATCATCTTTAAAACATAAAAAAAATGTTAAATTAAAATTAAAAATAAAATTAAATTAAAATTTAAATTAAATTAAAATCTAAAATAAAATTAAAATTTAAATTAAATTAAAATAAAAAATAAAATTAAAATTTAATTAAAGTTTAAATTAAATTAAATTAAATTAAACTAAAGTTTAAATTAAATTAAATTAAATTAAATTAAATTAAATCACATTAAATTAAACTAAATTAAATTAAAACATATTAAATTAAACTAAATTAAATAAAAATAAAAATAAATAAAAAATCAAGTTAAAATTAAAATTAAATTAAATAAATTAAATTAAATTAAATTAAATTAAAATTAAAACTAAACCAAATTAAACTAAAATTAAGTTAAATTAAATTGAATTAAAAATAACATCACCTAAGACATTAAGAAATTCAAAATAAATGTAAAACAACTTGAACACTATTCCAAACTTAAACCCATTAACTGAAATTAAATTAAATCATAAACCATTTAAACATCAGTTTGCCCTCGAAAGCTTTTGTTGTCATAACTCCTAAACGGAACGTTAAGTGAAGTGTTACTTCACTCATAGGATATTCAAATGTCCTAGTTCACTGAGTAAGATAACAACAAAACTTGAACTCCGGACGATTAATTCGTTTGTATAATTAAATTCTCTTGGACTTAAAAATAATCCTAGAAATATTGAAAAGATGTTTAAGACTCGTCTTAAGCACTTCCTCGATATGATAGGATATTTATAAGAACAATTGAACTTAATTGTTCTTTGATGAAGAAAATCGTCCTCGAAACCAAAACACAAGAACCTAGACGTCATAGGAGGTGACTAGCTATAGGAATAGGACCTTGGTAGAAAACCATAACCCTTCCCTTAGCTTTACCTAGGAACTTGCTTTAAATGCTTAAATATTCTAATTGTGTTTTAAGTGCAGCTTGGGATGACGGGAAGACCCTCCAGTGTACACTTTTATTTTATTGCAATTTACCTTATTGCAATTTATTTAATCGTATCGCACTTACCTTTCTTGCATGATAAACAATCTGTTGCATGAAAACCAAAACCTTTAGGGTAGTCCCTAAAACCGAAACCAAAACTAAATTAAAAGTCATTACAAGATAAAATTCACCGCCATAACATTTCAAAATATAAAACAACTCAAAATTTAATCACAAACGTAACAACAAAACTACAACTACAACTAAATTAAAACATCTTGTTGGATGATCGGGAATACCTCGGATGATGTAACCTACGTGTTGCTAACGGGATTTCCCACGGTCTAAATGAAAGTGTGAAACTCATTCAGTTGAGTTTAGCAAATTCATCTGGACTAAGTGAATCCGATAAAAATAACGATGCCGGAAGGATGGAACCGTGGGATCTTAACCGATGTTGTTATAACCAACTTTAAGATTTGTTTTAATTAAAATATTAAAAAACACTTGGACTTTAAGATTTCTAAAACAAAACACTTTTCTCATCTCTCGATTTTCACCTTCTATAACTAAACCTCTGCAACAACAAGGAGCTCGCTCGGAGCATGGTGGGCAGCACGGCCATCGTCATCAGCAAAACCTGAGTCTACTTCAACGAAACTTTCTTAGAACTAAATAATCAAGCCATAGGACTTCGAGGTAGTTTGCCTAGTGCAACATAAATCCTCAACTCTTCGTTAGGCATTTGCATTGCAAATTAATCCCTAACCGGTCTTAGGATTCCGAGGTAGTCGTCCGATACGACATAAACCCTCACATCTTCAAGGCTATTTGTGTGATCGCATCATACGAATATAAGTCCTAATTAATTAAAATTGGCAAGATCAAAACATTAAATAAACATTAGGGCTTTCCTAAATTCAAGCCAAATAATAGGATAGTCGGGAAATTACCGAAGTTCGCTTCGAATCTGTGATTTCTCCTACCTTTTCTTCCTTTGGATTCTCAAAATAAAAATGTTCCAAATTTGATCCATTCCCTATTGAAGTTTCAAAAATCAATCCTTTGAAAACCTTAAACTTTGAAATTCTTGAGAGCAGAACTACTGATTATTATCAAGAGTTTTCTTAGGTGATTACCATCACTTAAGATGTAATTAACTATAGGGGCTTGCCCTTATAGGGAATTTTAAGAACCTGAGTAATATAAACCCCTGTTTAATGTTTTCATATTAAGCGGGGAACTTGCTCGGCTTATAAAATTGGTTCGCGAGACTAAACGGATGTCACAAACCTTTCTAGTTTATTTAATCGAGCCCCATTATCAAGCAATGTGTCTATTTTTCAGGATAGATACACGGTTTGTGGTTCGGTGCTCGTTTATATAAACTATTCGGGATGTGAGATCAGTTTGATTTCATATCTTAAAATTTTCAAATTTAAAATTATTTTCAAAAATCAAGTACTACTTTTTCAAATTATTTATTTAAATTAAATTAAAAATTTGCCGACCAATTTTGTAGGCGACCCCTTTTCAAAATACAACACTCAACCTAAAAATATGCCGACAGCAGTATCCAGAAAAAGAGAAGAAATCCAGATTTTGCTCAGACGCCGACGATGCCCAATTCTGGCGCCGACTGCGTCCATGACGTTTAATTGCAGGTTTTTAGTAGATTCAATGTATTGGGATGATTTTGGAAGGTTGCTTGAGGCATCTCTTGCGAAATTCATCCCTACACTATATTAGAGTGCAAAAAATGCTAGAAAAAAGAGGAAAGTAAGTGGAGAGTAAAGGAGAAATCAATGTAAGTGTAGAGAGTGAAGTAAAAAGAGGGTTTTCTCTAGAGTTGTAAGAGAGAAAGGAAAGTGAAAGATTTCTTCTTCCTTACTTTTCTAAGAGAGAATTGAGTTTTGTTGTAAAGAGAGAAAAAAATTCAAAGGAACTTCAAGGGATTTGCTTTGGGGAAAAGTTTCAGATAAGTTGTATTTGTTAATTTTTTTTTGTATGAACTTTCTTATATATATAAAATCCATGTTTTGTTCTATCTTCCTCATGAATTATAAGTAGATTTCTTTGTCTTTCACCTTGCAATGAGATATGGTAAAATGAAGAGATAGATTGGATATGCAATTTTAATGTTAAATACTTGTGATGATTTTACACTTCCTACTTCATTTAATTTTCGATTTAGCCAATTGAAATGTTAAAATTTGTTGTGAAACATATGATCTGAAAGGACTATGTATTCTATGACAAATTGAGAATCACATTCAATTCCATGGATGATAACGTAGTCCATGGGGTTGAGTGCAAATAAATAGGAAAATATACTTTGTTGGGCATAGAATTGGATATTTTTAGGGTGACAGACTAAAATCCCAAATTCAGACCTAGTGTTTGGAAACTAAAGCACGAATTAGCCCTCACGCGAGGGGGAGAAGTAGGAGATCTGGAGTGAGAGCCAGTATCCTCCCAGCCTAACCACGACTTTAGGGACTAAACCTAGGATTAGCAAATATTATTATGCACTCGGAAGAGGGTAAAAAATAGAATTGTTCCTATTTGGCATAATACAATTTCCAATCTAAATCTTTCATTAACCATAACCTCATTACAAGGGGAAGAATACTTTCTCCAACTTGAACCTTTCATTACAAAATAGTTAAACTTTGTTTAGAATTAGTAAATTTACTTTAAAATTTAGAAAGTTGTTTGGTAAACATAGGACTATTAGCATCATTAAACATTAGCAACTTGTACTTTTCACTTGTAAGTTTTATATAGTTTGAATGTTGTGTTTTACTGCTACTATCATAAATTTATTCCTTCCCTGTGGGATCAATAATCAAGACTCTACTAGATCCCTGTATTACTTGAGGGATATGTAAACCTACGTTTGTATCCTGATGACTATAAAAAATATATAAATATACAAATCACTGAATCTCATGGTCTCCATCTTTGGCTTGGCGGTTGCAGACTTTGAATGACAACTTGTTCTGAAGCGGACTGAATTTGATCCAAAATCTTCTTCGAGGATATGGTCCAAACTGTGCTCCATCCATCCTCTTTCTCATATGGATCTATCGGACGAATAGGCTTAGCCGAAAACATATTTACAGAACCTCTTTCAGGTTCTTTTACATATGCTTTTGAAATTGTTATGTTCCCTTCTTTAAAATTCCTCTCGAGCCAATCCTTGATGCTAAAGAAAATCTATATGGTGTGTTCAAGTAGTCTGTGGTAAGGGCAGTAGTTAGGTTGATCCTTCTTGTCCACCTCATCTGGCTTCGTGGGCTCAGGTAATCTGAACTCAGACTTCTACATCAAACTTTGGAACACCTTTACCAGATCTTCATCCTTGAAGGATTAGACTCTATTCAACCAACTTGCTATTTACAGACCCTGTCTGCCATTTGACCTGTATGGCCTCTTCTGACCGGGCTGACTGTAGTGCTGACCATACTGCTGCGGACGAAGCTGACCATATTGTTGTGTCTGAGCATACTACTACTAAGGCTTACTATACTGTGATGGCTACTAATAACTATGGTGAGAATGTTCAGTCTGAATCTTCATTGGCTGCTTGGTTTTGTTGACCTTCCCACTGTCCCAAACTTTTTTTCAGATGTCTTAACTTATCTGGGCTTTTCAGTCTTTTCCAAAGACTCCATATGCTTAACTTCCTCTTGTGGACTACTAGCTTTGCTGAGCAAAGCATGAAGGCTACTAAACCGTGGAAACTCTTAAGTAGGATTTCAATTTTATGTTTTTCCTACAAGTGAGGCTCGTACTTCATACTTAAGTTCCTCCACCTCAAAATATAGTCCACCAAGGTCTCACTGGGGTTTTGTCTCTCCGCCACGATATCTTTTATGGTGACGTGATGCTGAGCACCGGGAAACCTCTTCACAAACAAGTTCTCCAACTCTGAAAACTTCTTGACTGATTCGTTAGGTAACTCTGCATACCAATCAAATGCAACTTCCGACAAGCTACTAACGAATTGACGGAACAACAGTGCCTCGTTACCCCCAACATTGTAACAACTAGCTCAGAAATGTGCATTGTGTTGGTGAGGATTCGATGTCCAGTCGAAAGTCTTGAAATTAGGTGACACAAAGCCCTTGGGGTACGGTACGACATCGAACTCTTCTGAGTAAGGTCTACCCTTTACAATTGATGCACCTCCTTTAGATTAGGCTAGGGCCTCCCTCACTTGTTGCTTGACCAACTGCTTGATGTTCTTTTCTGGTACCAAATTCTGAAAGACATCTTTCTTTTTTGGCTTGTCCCCTTTAGCAGAAGCGACCTCCTTCCTCTCATTTATGATGTATATGATCTCGGGCTGATTGACCTATGGTGATGCTACCTGTCATGACTGTGTTTGCCTGTGTACTGTAGTCATGTGGGTCATAGAGGCAGCCATCTCTTCCATTTTCTTCTCCATCTGACTGAATTGTTCATCCCTTAATTGAATGGCTTTGCAGTACTTGTCTAAAGCGTTCTCCTCTGTAGAAAGTGGAGAGTTACGGCGCAGACGTTGTGGCCCTGTTATCGACAATGTTGATTTCTATGAACTCCTCATCCATGTAATTTAACAGGTAATGATCTTCATCATCAACATTCAATCCTTATTCTTTAGCAAACTCTAAAATCTTATCTCTGAGCCTCCTTAATTTATCATCTACTGCTTTCTCTTTAATCAACTTAAGATCGATAGGCTTCTCCTGAACATCATTTCTTTCTGCAATTGACTCGGAAGCAGTTCCAGTAGCGGTGGCTGGAGTGCCGGACTTATGATCCATCTCACAAACATGCTCCCCTGGCCTTTCTGAAAGTACTGGTGTAGCAAATTTAGGAACCCTCACTTTCTTCCTAGGTATTAATGTCTTGAGACGAGATGCCTCAGTGGTGGCATCAGCTTATCAGGAAGAAGTGTGCTCTCTTATGTGTAAACCATGTACATCGGCAAATGATCTTTTTCCTTTATCCTTCTTCCAAAACACTTCATGAACAAAAGTAGATAGTACTCTCAAACCCAGACGACACTTTCATGATCTACGTCCTGTAAGCCTCAGGACAACAACGGTATCATCTGCAGCAGTGGTAATGGTATCAACACAGCTTCCTAAATGGAATCTAGCAAGAACAAGGGCTGGTGAAACCTTAACTGATCTCAGTAACTATCGAGCAGGTCTATCCTTCTTCAAGATCTCATTCTTCATTCTTGGCGACACTGCGTGTCCCATCCTTTTAAGTAAATTGGCGATGGAACATCCCTCCTTGTTGGCTAATTACTGAAATACAGTACGGACTCGAGTGATGGGAGTGGGCCACTCCCTCTCATCACCATGACCATTATGTGGTGGTAGAGTAGCAACAATCATATGAAGGCTCTCAACTCCACTAGTGTCAGACAACAGGTGAAACCTATTCCCTCGGAGGAGGGGTGTGGTCTTAGGCACACAGAGTTCTTCCGGCTGAGGAATCTCCTTAATAGTAGCTTACTTGGTAGTATGGGCCCCGACAAGCCTCATAATTCTATGTTTGTGATTCCTTTTCTGGGACTTAGTCAGTGGTGCAACCCTCAAAGTAAAACCAAACTCAAATACAAATGGTGGGGAAACAAATGTATCAATGGAAAAATATTGCAACAAAACCTCTTTCTATTTAGTAGACAGAAAGGTAGGAGCGATAACTAAATCCAGTAGCGGTGGGTGTGACGACTCTCCTTGGCACAGGAATGACAGATCTGGTGGATGCTGGAATAACGGACTTAGCGGGAGTTGGGGCGGTGACTGTCACCTTCTTAAAGGAAGAGAAGTCTTGGGAACAGTTCAGATCAAACTACTTAAACGGCTCTTAAATCTATGGAGCGGCAATTTTCATGACGACGAATGGGGCTTTACCGAGCACCACCTCAAAATCACTAAACCTGGATCCAAACATGATCATAGGCGCCATGAGACGAGCTTCCCAGCTGATAAGCAAGTCACAGGAGTAGTTCAAAGTTGGGAATGACATTGTAACTGTCGACAAAATGTTCCAAGGCACCTCGTAATTAGTGTAAACACTACAAGTTAATGAAGGTCATTATGTGAACTCGATACATTTTTATTATTCCATTTCATTTATTTAATTTAGCTTTTTTTTCATATTTGAAGTGTGTTTTACAAGTTTGTTATTTATCGATAACTTAACAAATTTTAAACGATTTCGAGATTTAAGAGGAAGTTGAGAAAATGCAGATTCGACTCGACTCACGAATAACAAACTGAACCTGAAAGACACAAAGTAAAGGTGAAATTCAGGACCCGGTCAGGGACCCACTTCAGAGTGCACCGATTTGATGAAACCATTCACCAACACACCTATTGGTGGGGGCCGACCCCACACAAAAATGGAGAACCCTATAGATTCGTGAACCCCACTATTCAAGGATGGTTAAACAGACGGTCATGGAATCGAAAGTAGTCGAACGTACTTTTCTAAGAAAGAAATGGGCAAAGCATGTCAACGAAAGAAGGGTAATCTTGACCATGAGGGACATGGACACATTACTGATGTATGAAGACAAAATCTTCTGATCAGAATGGAAAGAAAAACTAGTCCCCAACGGACTCGCTAGAAACTGTCGGTTGCCAAATTGGAAGTTGTCGGCCAGTGGAATGCGAATCTCATCGCCCTCTTTAAAATAGATTTAAAATAATATATAGATATATATATAATTTTGGAAAGTAATATATTAATTTTGAAAATACAAGACCGAACGGATCTCATATATTCGATAGTTTAATTAAACGAGTACTACGTTGTAAGTCATGCATCTACCCTGAAGATTGGACACATTGGTTGATAATGAAGATTGATTAAATAAACTACAGAAGTTATGACATTCATTTTGATCTATAGAAAATTTTATGTTGACCGACAAGTTCCCCTATCTACTATGAAATATTAGATAGAGTTTATATTAAGCTGGGTCCTTCAAGTTACCTATAAGGGCAAGCCTCTATAGTTAATTACATCTTAGAAAATCGAAGTCTTCTAAAAAAACTCTTGATTTAGATCAGAGGAATTGTCTTATGAATTTCAAAGTTTAGGGTTTTCAATCTTAGACATAGGAAATTCAAATGGGAAATGATCAAATTGGAATAGTTATTATGGAATCCAAATGAAGAAAAGTAGGGGATGTCACGGATCCTGATGAGAACCTCAATGACTTCCCAAACTATCCTATGGTTTAGCTTCAATTTCGAAGTGAAATTATTTAACGTTTTATCCTACCAATTTTATTAATTAGGGCTTACATTTGCATAGTACAGATCATATAAATAGCCTGATAGATAGGATGATTACGTCATATCAAATGAAGACCTCAGAATCCTAAGATGAGTTAGGGCTTATATTGCACAATAGGGTTGTGCAAATGCCTAAAGACCAGTTGAGGATTTATGCTGAACTAGGCAGACAACCTTGAAGTCTTATGGCTTGTTGTTTAATTCTAAGGAAAGATTTCTTGTTGTAAATTGGTTTGCTCTATTGAAGATGTCCTTCTTCAGGTCCTCGTCCTGTTGCCCACGGTGCATGTTCTGAGCTCCTCATTGAAGTAGCAATCCTAAAGTCTAAGATTTAAATTGTTTACCAATTATATTTCACTATTCTGTTTGTTGTTGTTGTTGTTGTACTTTTATTTTTCCATTCTTTGTTTTATTTGGGGAAATTTTAATTTAATAAAAGTGACATTGGTTAGGATCCCACGGTTCCCTCATTTCGACACCACTATTTTCTTTCGAATTGACTCTGTCTATATAAGTTGTTACACTTATTTAAACCAGGGAAATCTCATTAGTAGCCGTAGGTTACCATATCCGAGGGATTCCCGTAATCTAAAAGGAGTGATTTAAGTGTGTTCATGAAGTTTAAAAGTGTATGTAAATTTTTTTAAATGTGTTTTTGTTCCATTTTTTGTGTCATACAGGCATGCATGGTAAAGTAAATTGCAGAAAAAAAAATAAAAGAAGCTGGAAAATAAAGTACAATAAACAAACTATAAAAGCGTACATAGGTCTTTGCTACAGTTGCATGCTTAGTATATGAAGCATAATATAATTTGCAGGAAATTTAAATAAATTGCAGAAAAAGAAAGTAAGCGGAGTAAGGAAAATACAATACAGGAAAAGTAGAAAACTACATCACAAGAAATATGAATGAGAAATCATGTAGTCACATATGTAAAACCAAGGCTAGGTATAAGACATCAGTAAAGGTGGGGGCTCAGAGCTGGACTACATGCTTCTATCTCTTGGTAAGAGATACTAAAGTGAGAATCTATAGAAAGCAGTCCTAACCTCGATCCAAGTGACTAACCATGGACCTTTATAAAGTTTCATCAAAATTCTATAATTTTTATTTAAAAGTTTTTAAGCAGATTTTGTTTTAACAAGCAAAAGAAATTTTTTTTAATTTTTTTGTAAAGAAGTGCAGTCCACAGGTTAGTCACTCTAATCAAGCTAGGACTACTAACAATCTAAGAGCGTCAGGGGCAACAATCCCAGCAAGAGTCGGTGAATTGTATCATCGGTCCTTTCCTCTCCCTTACTGAAGGTCCTTGAGGTAGAAGATACCATTCTTCAAATTTCTACTTCGCATCGTATCCCTCATTTTAGCACACATTAGCATTATCGTCATTACCCTAGCCACCAAGATCTCAGACTTATACTAGTCCGATGATCCATATGTGGCAAAAACAAATGTCCATAGGTTCTTACAAGGACTTAAATACTTTAAGGAAGACTTAAGTCCTTGAGCATTGGGTTATAAATGTAGGATAAGTGGTTTAAGGCATTTCTATTGATTTAGGTGAATTAAGGGGTCCCGAGACATAACTTGGTGGGTCCCTAAAGATTTTAAGGATGATTTTCTTCATCAAAGCATAATATGTTCCATTATCCTTCGAAACACCAAAACGATCATAAAAGTGCTCGGGGAACAACTCTAAACAACATTTAAAATCCTTTGAATCATTTTGAGTTCTTCTGAACTTATTTTGTTGATAAATCATTCATCCATAGTTAAATTAAGGTTTAGTGGTAACGTTTTAACCTGTGCTGATTGAATCTTGATGTTTAATTATCCCATGACCGGGTAACTAGGTATGGACTTGACATTGTATTTAAGAATTATGTGGGTGGATGCCCTTAAGGGAAAGCTCGAGTCATTAATGAATTTATACCCAAAATTAAAATTGGTCTTGTTGTGTTTAAATGTATTCATTAATTGATAATGTTTCTCTTTTGTAATCCTCATTAGATAAAATTAAATCAAGCATACTCACTACTAAGCCCTTAAATCTGATCTTTATGGTAGATTTGCAATAATCAAACATTTAAATTAAATGAAATTCAATTCTCATTAAAGGATCACACTTATCACCTAATCACTAATTAGGGGTTTCAAATAAAGAAGTTATTATCTTCCAAGCTTATGCCCACTAACTTAGTGTCATCTAATCAAGCTAACTTCCAAACCTCAATGTTTCAAACATCCAAAAAGGTTTATTATGATAAAAATTACCCATTTACCCTTTGGCTTAACCTAAAATTTAATTAGGGTATCAAAATCCCAAATTACCGTTTTGTCACTCGGTTCTCCACCTCATAACTCATTAGTTACAACTCAAATGACTTTGAAATTTCATAGTTACCCTACTCCTATGTCAGTTAAAATATCATAAGTGAAATTTTGACTTTTTGATTTTTATTTAAGTTTTTAATAATTATTTTGTTCAGAAATAAAGATTATCAACATTAATTCATTTAATTATTTAAAGTAAAGTTTCTATTTATGGGAAAATTAATAAAGGTTCATCTAGGTCAGAGAATCACTTAGACCAAATTTCATGACTTTTTAAATTATGTTTTATTTATTATAATTATTTATTTATTTTAGGGGTTAATTAAATAGAAAATAAAAATTAATTTCAAAATTTACTTTTTATTTTTATTAAATCTTTCTAAGTCCAGAGAACTCACAGGAAAACTTTTCATTTTTATGAATTTTATTTTATTTATTATAATTATTTTGATGAAAAATTAAAAAAATATATTTCTAGCATTTAAAAATACATAACCACATTAGAAAAACTAAAAAATAATTTTAAATGCTCCCAAATGATTACAGAACAATTAGGAGCATTTTGGCACTTTTTTATATTTTTTGCAATTTTCACTTATTTTTAATTATCTTTAATTTAAAAGGTAGCTAAAAAATGAATTATTTATTTTAATATTAATTTTACTTTTCTTAAGTTTCGCTAATTAAAAGGAACACTTTGAACCACCTTTCATATTTTTTCTAATTTTATTTTATTTATTATAGTTATTTTATTGTAAAAATCCCATCTTACTTGAAAATTTGACTTTGATGTGAAATATATTTCAAATAAGTTTCAAAATTTAATAAATGATTAAAATGGTCATTATATATAGTGCGGAATAATTTTTTACAATTTTTTGGATTATATTATATTTATTTAAATTTTTATGAATTTGAATGACTTAATTAAATATAATAATGTACATAATTAATTAAATTTATTTTTAATTTTTTCCTAGAGTCATCTGACTAGAGGGAACCTATCAAAACTAATCCTACAATTTTTTTTAATCTTTATTTCAAGGTATATAATAATTTTAAATAGAAATAGACAACAAGAATTAAAAAATAGGGCTTTTAGGGTTAAAGGTGTTCTCTGACTATAGAAAAATCATAGAACATTTCCATCCACATGCAAAACAAGCCCTCTAAAATTGAAGCCAAGATGATTAATATTTAGTAAAATATAATTAAAATACTCTTTGGAGTATTTAATTAATTAAAAATAATATAAAAGACAAATAATTTTTATTTTTTGTCTACAATTTTCTGCTTTGTTCACTTAGCAACAATGTGTTTTTATTTTATTTTTATGATTTTTAAGACTAAGTTATGTATTTTTAAAGTTTAAGTAGTTAAATAAATAAATAATACCCTGTTTATTAACTTATCCACGCGGTGCTCACTCAACCTAAAACGGCTCCAAAAGCCCATGCGGCGTGCTCCCATTCAATGTCGCCTTTTGGATCAGCTACCACGTGACCCGTGCTTTATGTCTCGTTGTACCGTCTGGCGCAATCCTAGTCGTCCATCTAATACACGCACGATCCACCAGTCCTCTGTCTTTGTCCCCAACTGACCTAACCCTTAAACCGTCCAGCTTTTAGACCTAAGATCTCACCCTATACTCAACCAAATCACATGGGGTTTGTTTATACACCTTCATCTAGTCTAGACGAACACATCTATATGGTTAATCATGAAAGAAATTAATCCTTTTTTCATAAAGCCCAAACTGAGCTCGATTTAGGGGAAAATGATGTATACCTGAACCCAAGAGGTGTGGCCACAATTAGGTGCTTACAGAAGCTTCAATAGAGTCTGGTGAACCTCCTTGAAGTGTTACCTTGCTTTGGGGATGGATCTGAGTAGGAGTTCCTCCAACATGTGGTGTAGCCATGATTAAAGTCTGTTGTAGAGAGCTTGGGAGATGGGGGTTTTGGTAGGGATTTTCTCCATTTGTCCTGAGGAAGCTCAGGAGCAGTTCAATTTAGGGATTGGTGGAGTTTGTGGGGATGACTGTGAAAGTGCTATTTTTGAGCTCTGAAATTGAGCTCAGGCAAGGGGAACAAATGTTTGAAGACAGTACGATTGAGCTTAGGAAGGCCTAAAGAAGCTCTGAGAGGATTTTTAGCAGAGTTTTCCCAAGGTATTGGATCTTTTCTATACTTGGATGTAAGGTGATGGTGTTTAAATATAGGGGAGAAAGAGTGACCAATTGGGGTGGCCAGTGGGTGCAAGGTAGTGCTTAGGTGGAGGGTTGAACGGCGCAAATGACCAATGAGGGTGAGCCACATTGGACGGGTGCAATTGAGTTTGATTCATGGGGATTTCCATCTCTTTTTTGGGTCTTCCGGTGACTAGACCGGCTAGCCATGGTAGGGCTGGTGACTAGCTGGGTTAGAGGAGCTAGAGGAAGGTTTAAATGTGACTAGCTGGTTGGCAAAGATTAGGTCATCTACTAAATATGGGAAGAGATTCCCAAATTAAGGTACCATAGGTTGATGGCTCACCTAGAGTGGGCTAGGTGTATCTAGGTTGGTTCTTAGAGTCCAAAAGGCAGTTGTGGTGGTCCAAGTTGGGCTAGACCAAGTGGCTTCAAGTGGGTTTAGGGTTTGGATTCAAATTCTTGAATTTCGCTTGAACTTAGGTTTAGGCTTGGCTAGAATTTGAATTTGGCTCAATTTAGTGGTTAATTTGATTTATAAGATTGTCACGAGGCATTGGAAAGTCAATTGGGTGGACATTGAGATGCTATGGGCTTAATTTGGTGAGATTTGGATTTTTTGGCAAAATTGGGGATTTTGGTTTGAATTGGATTTAGGCTAAGTTTAAGCTTAGATCTAGACCCATTGAGGGTTGATAGTGATATAGGGGGATGCTATGAGGGGTGTAGGAAGTGAATTTGGTGAAATTGAATGGGTTAGCGAGTTCAATTTGATGGAATTTTGTCTTAGGGTAAATTTGGTGCATTTGGATTAGGCTTGAGATTTAGCCTTGAAATTGAGTTCAATTTGGCATGGATTTGGTTCAAATTGATCTTGCACATGATGAATTTGAGTTTAGACATGAAATTGAGGGAGTTTGAAATCAGGTTGGAGGAAATTAGGGGTGATTTAAAGGAATTAGGCCTTTAGGGGCAATTTGGGGATTTTGGCAAATTTTGGTTAATTTTGGTGGATTTGAGTGAAATTGAAGGTATATGGTAGTTCAAATTGATTTTTGGGACATTTGAAGTGAATTTGGAAACATTAAGAATTTTCGGGCCATGAGGGCATTTTGGTAATTTTGGCAAATTTGGGTGTATTTTGGAATTTTGAGAGTTTTGGAGTATTTTAGGCAATTTGAGTGGTTTGGAATGGTTTGAAATGATTTTTTAAGGGAATTTGAGAATTTTGGTGATTTTGGAAAAATTAAGATTTCAGCGGCATTTTGGTAATTTTGAAAAAGTTGGAGCTAAAAAGATTCAAAATTAGGAATTTGGCAAAATTGAGATTAATTAAGAATTTTAATCAGAGAATTACCCCTATTGAGCCATAGGACCAAGGGAAATCCCATTTTGGATCCTCCATGTGTTGGTCCTAGGCAAACCTTAGCTTAGGATTATGGCTTTGGGGTACCACCCACATGAGTTTCCAAAAGAGTAGGGAACCATGTTAAGACTGATTGGTTTAGGGTTGTAATTGAAGGTAAGGAGTTGTATGTGTGTGTGCAAGACTGACCAAAGCAACACCACCCAGGTTCAACCCTAAGGCCATGAAATCCTATGGGAACCCTTCTTGAGCTCCCTCATTTTTGGCTCCATCTTACTAAGTGCTAAAGGTTAGAACTAAACATGTGGAACTCCAAGAAGAGTAAAGAAGTGTTATAATTTATAATGGGTAGAGTTCCATCACTAGTCTTCTAGGATAGTCAATAGGAAAGTCCTATGGCTAGATCTTAGGCTCCTGAAGAAGGAAGACTGGACCTCAACAAAAGTGAGGTCAACACCTTAGGGCCACCGAGATTCCTTGGAGAATGCCACACATATGTTGCTGATGAAGAGTCTCAGGTCGGGTAGGGTCGACTAGCTTCATGACTTAGTGAACTTAGGGTGTTGGTAGCTTGGGATAATGGATCCATGGTAACTTAACCTGGCTACTTATATTTGATTAGCATTTTCTTTACCTTCCTTTGGAAGCTCTGTTGAGACCAATCATTTCTTTTACATGCCATTGATGTCATCAAGGCCTCATTAGCAGCCTGGTCGCTATCTGTTTAGGATATGATAATTCTCCTTTTACCCTTAAAGCTCAGTATGGCCTCGAAGTGGTGGAATGATCTTGCTTGAAGACCTAATTACCTCATAAGGCCTTGTTTGTCAATTAGCCACTAACCATTTGGGATGTGATATGCTTTCTCCTTCTCTTAGAGCTCAATATAGGATTTAAAGCACTGAGAAGTTTCTGCTTGGGGTAGCCATTTCCTTTGACACACACCATGCAACAAGTAAATCACAAAAGCATTGATAAGAATATCTATAACAGAGAGGATTTGTGGGTATCCCTCAAGATGTTATTGATCCACCTTAAAATTACCTATTTTTAGTTCCCATTTTATAAGCATTATATGTACATTTTTTATGATATTACACTTTACAAGAAGGTATTTTGCATGTTTTTTATTTTAGGTACATGAAATGGACATTTAAAGAAAATGAGGGAAAAATGGAGCAAAATAAGGTTTTTTTGTGTGGTGCTATAGCATCCCCTTGGCACCATAACGCCACCCTACAAGAAGATCTGGTGCTATAGCGTCGCATCCTAGCGCTATAGCTCTAGAAACCAAGTTTTTAGAAGATACAACGTATTTGGCCAAATTTTGAAGAGATGCTTGAAGAAAACCTTAGCTATGTTTAGTGTTCTATTAAAATGGAACAATTTGGCCAAAAATAAGAAGATTTTTAGAGACTTTAGAGTGACTTTTGGAGAAGTTTTGTGTTCTTTTTATTGTTTGTGAGTGATTGTTGTGTAAGAGTTTGGAGATTGCTAGGAGGAAACTCCATAAATTTGCTTGGGGAGAAGACATAAGGTACTTTGTATTTGTATTTAAATATTTGTTATAAGACTTTTATTTCAATGCAAATGATTTTGTTTTTGTTTAATCTCCATTCTGAGTAGTTCCTTTTATTTCTCCTTGTATATGGGAATTATCTTGTGGGATGAATGTCATTTAAAGACCTCTTTTTACTCTTAAAAGTTGTGCATTGACTTTGCAAATTGGCCATTTATGAGGTTAAAATCCATAGAGAAACAAAATGACCTGAGAGGGCTATGATTTCACCATACTAGTGAATACCACATTTCATTCTGGGCAGAACTATTGCGATCACCTAAGAGGGAGTGCAAATAAATAAGGAGATAAGTTTTATTGGGCGTAGAATTGACTTTTCTAGGGTGATAGACTATATTATTTTATCAATTCGGTTTAAAGTTTGGATTTTAAGGGTCTTTAATAGGACCTATAGAGGGGGCACACTGAGTATTCTAGAGATGAGAGCTCAGATCTATTCAGCACTACTACACAAGCTGGTGAAAAACTCTAAATTAGTCAATGTTCTTTGTTAGTACGAAGAGTGGGTAAAGAATATGATTGCTTCTATTTGTCACAATATATAATCTTATTTTTAATCACTTGAATCCTACATAGGTTAATATCTCTTTGCATTGAGAAATATTTTTCCATAATATTCAAAATCGTTAGTTTAATTTATTAAAATGTTAAACTTTGTTGTTACTTTCCTTTTAAATTTAGTAGTAATCTTTTTGCAAGCATATCAACATTTTTCACTTGTCTATTTGATCTGTAATTTAGGTAGAAATTTTGCAAGTTAATTTAAGGAATATGACCTTCCCAGTGGGATCAATACTGGGGTTTTTAAGGAAAATCCTATATTATTTCAAACAATACGTATACTTGCGTAGTACCCTTAGTATGAAAAGTTATTATATATTTCCTAAATTCTTACATCTATTTACCCTAGGTGTTAAATATAATTTGTGTCATAATTTTTGCAATATTTTGGATATTTAAAATACACATAATTGCGGGTCAGGTCAAGTTTTTGGCGCCGTCGTCTGGGAAAGCGATAGAATTTTTAGGTTGAAATTATACTTAAATTGTAGATCTATTTATAGGTGAATTAATTTTAGTATTTTTATTTTCTTCACAAAATTAAAAAATAAAAAAGAAAATTTAAAAACTAAAAAAAGTTAAAAAACTGAAAAATCAACAATATTTTAAAAATATTTTAATCTTTAGTGTGCTACTTTATTTTCTTAAACTTTCACTTTGTGTATGTGTAGTTCTGAATACGAAGGTTTAGTTCATTATGATTCTGAATTGGAACTAACTATAAGGAGAATTCAAAAACAAGGAAGACTTCATAATTTTTAAGAAATGGCAAACACATCACAAAATAATATCAAAAATCAAATTGTTGAAATGAACATCATAATTTGCAAAAACCTTTAAGGGATTATGCAAATCCTACAATAGTCGAAATTCATTTAAGTATTTAAACTCATGCGATAGAGGCTTGCTCATTTGAACATAAACCTTCAATTATACAAATGGTGAAAAATAATGTGTTTGGGGGAACACATCTGAAATCCAAATTTACATTTAGCAAGCACAAATTGGATTAGCAGCTTTCAAGTTTTTTTAAGATATTTAATAAGCTTACAAATAATATCCCTTTTGGAGAAGCTTTGGAATAGTTGTCAATTTATGCCAAATTTATGAAAGAAGTTTTAAATAAAAAGAGAAAGTTTGAAGAATATGAGACTGTTGCACTTAGTAAAGAATGTAGTGCAATTATTCAGAAAAAGCTTCCTAAAAAAACTCAAAGATCATGGTAGCTTTACTATACAATTCCAATTGGAGAAAATTTTTGTGGAAAAACTTTATGTGAGTTAGGAGCAAGAATTAACCTCATGTCATTATCTATATTTAAAATTTTAGGTATAGGAGAAATATCTCCCACTACTGTAACCCTACAGTTAGTTGATCAATCTATCACTTATCCTAAAGGGGTTATAGAAGATGTGTTGATTAACGTGGATAAATTTATCTTACCTGTTGATTTCATTGTATCAGATATGGAATAAGAAATAGAAATTCCTATTATTTTTTAGAGACCTTTTCTTGCTACCGGACGTGTAGTTATAGGTGTGCAAAAAGGAGAATTAACTATGTGAGTGAATGATCAAGAAGTTACATTTAATTTGCTTAATATAATAAAGTATCCTGATGGAAAATGTTATAGAATGGATATCATGATTATATGATTATTATTATTTTCAAGACAGATGTGAAGTCATAATGGATCAAAAAGATGAAGTTATTTCTGAACAAAAAAAATAGGGAACTGAAACTGATAGTGATTTTGAGGATGAATCAAATGAGAAGATTGCTGAGGAATCAAATTATGTTCAGAAATATTTTGAGATTTTAGAAACTACTGAGAAGAGTATACCTCTGATTCCATCTATTGAAAACCTCCTAAACTAGAGATGAAGTTTCTACCTGCTCTTTTAAAGTATGCATTTTTGTGGAACTCAACTACATTACGATTTATTACATCCTCAGATTTAACTGAAGAACAATAAGAAAAATTATTGGAAACATTGAAGAATTATAAAAAAGCCTTTGGATGGACATTAGCTGATACTAAAGGAATCAGTCCTTCAATCTGTATGCTCCAAATTTTGATGGAAGATAATTATAAGCCTACTGATCCTCAAAGGAGATTAAATCCTATAATGAAAGAGGCTGTTAAGAAAGATATGTTAAAGTGGTTGGATGGTGGGATTATTTATCCTATTTCAGATAGTCCTTACGTTAGTCCTATCCATTGTGTTCCTAAGAAGGGAGGAGTGACTGTAGTTATTAATGAGAGGAATTAATTAATTCCAACAAGACAAGTTACTGGATGATGAATTTCTATTGATTATGGAAAATTAAATGCCATAAATAAGAAAGATCACTTCTCGTTACCTATTTTGTATCAAATGTTGGATAGACTACCTAGGCACCATTATTTTTAATTTTTGGATAGATATTCTGGATACCATCAAATACCTATTACTCCAGAGGATCAAGAGAAAACAATTTTTAATAGTCCATACAAAACTTTTGCTTTTAGAAGAATGTCATTCAGACTATGTAATACACCTGCAATTTTTAATGTGATTTAATTGAGAAAGGAATTGAAGTTTTTATGGATGATTTCTCAATTTTTGGAACTTCTTTCAGTTCATGTTTAGATCATTTAACCAGAGCTCAATAACGCTGTGAAGAAACAAATTTTGCTCTCAATTTAGAAAAATGCAAATTTATGGTTGCAGGAGGAATTGTGTTGGGGAAAAAAATTCTGAGAAAGGCATGGAAGTAGATCCAACAAAAATTTCAAGTTATTGCTGAATTACCACCTCCTATGAATGTGAGGAGAATAAGAAGTTTTTAGGACATGCTGGTTTCTACAGACATTATATTAAAGATTTTTCAAAAATTTCCAATTATTTAAGTCATCTTTCAAAAAAAGATGTTAACGTTGATTTTAATAATGAATGCATGAATGCCTTTAACCTATTAAAAGAGAAATTAATCTCTGCTCCTATTATTGTTCCACCCGATTCAACAAAACCTTTTGAATTAATGTGTGATACTAGTGATTATGATATAGGTGTTGCTTTAGGGCAGAGGTATGACAAAATGTTCAAGAAGATATACTATGCTAGTAAAACCCTTAATGAAGCTCAAATTAATTACAATACTACTGAAAAGAAGTTATTAGCTATAGTATTTACTTTTGATAAATTCAGACCTTTTCTTATTAGAACCAAATGTATTGTGCATACTGATCATTCCACTATTAAATATTTTATGATGATGAATGATGCAAAACCTCAATTAATTAGATGGGTCCTTCTGATGCAAGAATTTGATTTTCAAGTTGTAGATAGAAAGGGTGTTGATAATCAGTTAGTTGATCATTTTTCAAGGCTTGAACAAAAAATTAGAAATGATTTTAATGATGAAATTAATGAAAAATTTATTTATGAACAATTATATGTGAATAAAAATTGACAAATTTCGTGGTATGCTGATATAGTCAACTACTTTGTTAGTAATATTTTACCCTACATATTGGACAACCATCAAATCAAAAAGTTCATTTATGATTCAAAATTTTATTTCTGGAATGAACCTTATCTATATAAATAATGTAAGGACTTAGTTATTCAAAGATGTGTACCTTTAGAAGAAATCAAAGAGATTATGCAAAATGTCATGATTCAGACTTTGGGGTACAGTTTGGAGTTGAGAAAACTGTATTTAAGATTTTACAATTTGGATTTTACTGGCCTACAATTTTTAGATATTTCAATACTTACATAAAATCATGTGATAGATGTCAAAGGGTAGGCAATATTTCTAGAAGAGATGAAATTCCCCTAAATTTTACTCTGGAAGTTGAAATTTTTTATGTGTGTGGATTAGACTTTATGGGACCATTTATACCATCTTCAAGAAAGATTTATATTTTGATATCAGTGGATTACGTTTTGAAATAGATTGAAACAATTACTTTACCTTGCTGTGATGCTAGAAGTGTTGCAAAATTTTTAAGGAAGAATATTTTCACAAGATTTGGAATGCTAAGAGTAATCATTACAGATTTGAGAAGTCATTTTAGAAATAGAATGATTGAAACATTAACTCAAAAATATGGGGTCAAACATCATATTTCCACAGCTTATCACCCTCAGACAAGGGGTTTAGTAGAAGTATCTAATCATGAAATTAAAAGATTACTGGAAAAAACGGTAAATCCCAATAAGACTGATTGGTCTGCTAGACTTGATAGTGCTTTGTGGGCCTATAGGACTGCTTACAAAACTCTTGTAGGAATATCACCATATAGGTTCATATATGTGAAAACATATCACTTGCCAGTTGAATTAGAGAATAAAGATTATTGGGCTATTAAAGAGTTTAATTATAATTTGAAAGATGCTGGAGAGAAGCGATTAATGCAATTAAATGAGTTGAAAGAGATAAGAAATGAATGTTATAAGAGTGCCACAATTTATAAAGAGAAAATGAAGTTGAGGCATGATCATAGAATTATGGAAAAGAATTTTGAGCCTAGACAAGAAGTTTTGTTATATAATCCAAGATTGAAACTATGTCTAGGAATACTTAAGTCCATGTGGTTAGGACCATTTATTGTGGTGAAAAGTTATCCATATGAGGTTGTTGATATTGAAGATCCTAAAATTGGGAGAGTGATTAAGGTAAATGGATATATGTTAAAAGCCTACATAATTTTAGAGAACCTTGCATTTGAAGAGATCATAATGTTGGGTCAAAACTGATTTAAACAATGGTTATGTTGGGTTGACGGGGTTAAACCAAGCGCTTTGTGGGAGACAACTGATAGTTTTCGGCATGGTTTGATTTGGATTTGATATTGTTGTTGTGATGAATTTATAATGTGATTATGAGTCTTATTTGATTATGATGGCATAAAACATTATTATTCTGATGAATTCGAGGAGAGGAAGAAAGAAATTCTAGAATTGAAGTTGTTTTGGCGCTATAGCGCCACCGTCTTGAATAACTCCTTTCAACCGCCCAAAATACAGTTTTCTTCCTTTTTCTTCTTTATAAAGCTACCTAGGATGGGATTGGAAGTATCCTTAAAACTTTTCTATGCAATTTGGAGAGATTTGAGAGTGAGAAATTCATTCCTATTTAGAGATCATGGAGAGTAATGACAATGAGAGATTTGAAGATAAGAAGATGGTGCATAAGGATGCTCAGACTTACTTCAATGGTATTCTTGCATTAAGTTTGGAGTGAATTATGGAAAAACTTGGGAAGATCAAAGGTGAGATATCTCGACTACCAAGTATGAAGATTTGTTTCATTTGATTGATAATTTGGATTGGCGGTTAAAAATCTAATTCAATAGATTAGCATGTTTCCAAAATTGTCAAGTGACGAGTATAACACCAACAAATGGATCGATGACAGGTTTGCTTCAGATTTTCCTCGTGCTCCTTTCAACCATGCTTTTGATCATAATTATTTTGAGAGAGAAAAAAATGCATGAAGCAGATAATCAGACTGGTCTTCAATGTTTTCTTAGAAAGATATCCTTGTGATATGTATGTATTTTAATGTGGTGTACCAATTGTATCTTTTATTAAGAGTTAGTATGGTTTTTATTGTGTCTTTGTTGTTTGGAAATCTAAATATTTCTATATTATTGTGTCGTTTGTGTTAAACTCATTATTAATATACGAAAAAGAGTTATGTTGTGTTGTGAGAAATTGGCCTTATGTGTTCAAAATGATTGGAATGATAATTGCGAACCAAAGTTTCTCAATGACGACAAACTCAATAATTTTCAAAATAGTCGTTAAAACTGGAATATTAACCTTTCAACATCTTAGATTTTTTGTATTCTTTGAAAAAATATATATATTTTTTAATTTGGATGAATATGAAATATAGTGCCATTATTGGGCGCTATAGCACTACGGCTCGGCTCTATAGCGTCAAACCAACCCAAATGTTATTTTTAGGGCCTGGACCCACAATTTCATCATTTTTGCTTTTGGTTCATCTCCTTCCCCCAGTTTTTCACATTTTGTTCCCCTAGGGCTTGGATTTGTGCTTTATTGGCTAGGAGTTAGGCCTTCAAACTTAATATTTTATCATCTTTGGGTAAAATCTTCATTTTGGATTTGAATATTTTTTATTTCACAATGGTTTTCTTCCACATTGTAGATTAGGCCGAAAAATTTAAAACTTGATGAAAATAGTGTGAAATCCATGGTTAAATGATTATTTAGTTTGGAATGTGTTTGTAGGAGCCTATTGAAGTTATTTTTGTGATTTTTTTGGAATTTTTCTTGAAAACTTTTAGATTGATCATGACTCTTAAAATGAAAAGAGGCAAAGGAAAAAGCCACTTTTAATTCTGACAAATTCACTAGTACAAAGGCACAGGAAAGATATGTTGATTTGTAATTAAAGAAATTAATTACAGAACACAATTTTCTTCATTCTAGAGGAAGAATCAAATATTTGATTGTGGAATGAAAGTGTTAAAACTTTTTTTATTTCGCTGTCATGTCTATGATTTTGTGGTTCAATAGTTCTATGCTAATCTGCCAGATGAGTCAAACAATCTGGTGCTTTTTAGGGGACAGTATGTGGATATCAATTCCCTTCGCATTAAGCACATTTCCAAGCTTCATAGTGTCTCTACTTACTTCTTTACTGAGTTCAATCCTACTGATGGACACTGGGTAAACTTTTGATTTTCTAAGCTTAATGTTCATTCTCGTGCCTGACATTATTTTATATATGGTAGACTGTTTCCAACTAACCATTTCAATGAGGTAACCCGTGAGAGAGCCACTCTAAACTATTGTATTCAGATGAAGAAATCCATTGATATTGGCTCTCTGATTTACAAGAACATGCTGATTTCCTCAAAAGGAGGAACTACAGGAGGTTTGGGTTGCCCTTCTCTCATTACCACTCTATGTGTTGAATCTGGTGTTAAGTATGAGACTTGGAAAGAAATTTTACCATCACATAAACCTTTTAAAAATATGAACTTGGAAAAATATGGAAGACATTTTGGTATAAAACCTAGGACTGAAGGATCTGATAGACCATCTACTTCAGCTCCTGTTTCTGCCTCTAGACCATCTACTTCTGATACTACTCCTTTGGCTATTATTTTGGAGCAACTATATAACAAGGAGATATCATTTATTTACAGAATCAAGTAAAAGGTATTGAAGCTCACATGTTCCATAGTGATGATTTTACATTGAGGAAGGTTGAACATGACTTTGCTTATAATGAGGCTATGATAGGATACACGAGGGGTGATCATTCTGTAGAATTCTTTACTCACCCCATTTTTACACCATATCGACCTCCTGAGATAGAGGATGAAGAATTAGGTTTGGGTGGTGATGATGATGATGATGATGGTGCTGATGGTGGTGATGATGAAGAAGAAGATGTGCAGTTAGTATTTTCTTTCTTTCATTTGTTATGATTATAAATTTGGACTTTCTTGTGTTATTTTTTAGTTGTATATGTGTTGGAGTGTGATGTTTTTATTTTGTCTTTTGTATTAAATTGTTCTGTTGAAACTTTTAGTTCTATTGTTCTACTGTTTACCATTTGCTCCAGTTTATATGCTAGAGTAGTATTTTACTTAATGTTTTTTCCTGTTATACATGCTAACCTCGTGTTTATTACTACTCAGCACTTATCTTTACTACCTGTACATGAACTAATTCTCCTATTTTAAAATTTAAAATTTTTCTCTTTCTTCATGAACTTTCCTACTTTAAATTAATTAAAAGTTTAAGTTTGGGGGAAGGGAGAAAAATTTTTTTAAGAACAAAAATTTATTTGTCCCCAAGGAGCTGTATTTTCAAAATTATTTTAACATAACCTGTGGTATTTAGGGTTAACTTTAAATAACTATATTTTTGATTTTATGAATGTCATAGAAAACCTAAGTAAAAGTTTTTAATAGTAAAGGTTAAATATATAATTAAGATAATTAGTATGAATGTACAAGGTTATGTTATTGCTATTTAAAGTAGAGAAAACTGTATTTTTTTGAAATATTAAGGATCTTAGATTTATACTTGAAAAGAAAGAATTGAGACTTTATGAAAAATCGTTTTCAAAGCATATACACATTTGTTAAAGTAAGGAAATATGGGATGTTTTTAACTAAGAAGGGGATAGTGGAGTTCAAAATCTTTAAAGGCTATCCTGATATAGTAATCATCACATGACACGAAAAGAAAAAGAAAGGGTTGAAAATGATCCTAAAGATAAAGAAAAATCAAAAGAAAAAGAAAAGCAAAAAAAAGAAGAAAACGAGGAGAATTTTGAGGAGATGCCTAATAAAAAATTGGCTCCACCTGAATTATCTTAAGGAAAAGAACTTAATAACATTTCTAAACTTAGACAAAAAGTATTAGAACCTTTACTAACAAAGTTTTCATGCAATTCTTTTTCTTGTAATTATTCTAAGTATTCTGAGTATGACAAATTGCAGTTATTTTTTAAATGAATAGAAATTCAAAACTTTTAGACTTGATTGCTAGATATTCTTATATTTTAGTTTTTAACCTGAGTTATTAAGAATTTTTCTAAAAGTTTCACTATATAATTTACAAAGCAAAAATAATAGAAGTCTTTAAGTTAAACTCACTACCACAAGTTATAAAATTTTATATAGTATAAGGAGTTATTTAAAGACAAGTAACATTTAAGTATGGGAGAATTTATCCACTTACTAATTACATGTTTTAAGTGCCCATTTTATAAGCATTTTATGTACATTTTTTATGTTATTGCACTTTATAGGATGGTATTTTACATGTTTGGTTTCAGGTACATGGAAAGGACATTTAGAGAAAATGAGGGGAAAATGGAGCAAATTAGGGCTATTTTGTGTGGTGCTACAACGCCACCATGGCACTGTAGCGCCACCTTGGCGCCATAGTGCCTCTTTACTGAAAGATCTGACGCTATAGCGCCACATCCTAACACTATAGTGCTAGTAACCAACTTTTTAGAAGATCCAATGTATTTGGCCAAATTTTGAAGAGGTGCGGTGTTCTTTTAAAAGGGAAGAATTTGGCTAAAAATAAGAAGTCTTTTAGATACTTATGAGTGAATTTGAGAGAGGTTTTGTATTCTTTTTCTTGTGTGTGAGTGTTTGTGAGTAATTGTTTTGTAACAGTTTCTAGATGCTGGGAGGAAACTCCAGAAATTTGCTTGGGGAGAATACAAAAGGTACTTTGTATCTGTGTTTAAGTTTTTCATGTAAGACTTGGATTTTAATGCAAATGATTTGTTTTTGTTTAATCTTCATTAATTATGAGTAGTTCCTTTTCTTTCTTCTTGCATATGGGAATTAATTTTGTGAGATGAATGTGATTTAAAGACCTCTTTTTACTTTTAAAAATTGGGATCGTATTTTTACTGATTCTTCATTGACTTTGTAAATTGGCCACTTGTGAGGTTAAAATCTGTTGGGAAACATAATGACCTGGGAGGGCTGTGATTTCACCAAACTAGTGAATACCACACTTCATCCTGGGCAAAGCCATTGCGATCACATCAGGAGGAGTGCAAATAAATAGGGAGAAAAGTTTTGATGAGCATAGAATTGACTTTTCTAGGGTGACAAACTAGTTTATTTTATCAATTCAGTTTAGAGTTTGGATCGTAAGGCCTAGTAAGTTCTATAGAGAGGGCACAATGAGTAATCTGGAGGTGAGAGGCCAGATCTGTTCACCACTACTACACAAGCTAGTGAAAAACTCTAAATTAGCCAATGTTCTTTGATAGCACCAGGAAGAGGTAAAGAATAAGATTGCTTTTATTTGTCACAATACATAATCTTGTATTTAATCCCTTAAATCCTACATAGGTTAATATCTCATAGCAAGGAGAAAGATTTTTCCATAGTATTCAGACTCGTTAGTTTACTTTATTAAACTGTTACACTTTATTGTTACTTTCTTTTTAAATTTAGTATTAATCTTTTTGCAAGCATATCAACATTGTTCACTTATCTATTTAATCTACAATTTAGGTAGAAATTTTCTAAGTTAATTTAAAGAGATATAGCTTTCCCCGTTGGATCGATACTTGGGTTTTAAGGAAAATCCTGTATTACTTGAAAATGATATGTATACTTGCATAGTACCTCTAGTGTGAAAAATTAATATATATTTCCTAAATCATTGCATCTATTCACTCCAGCCGCTAAATATAATTTGGGACATAATTTTGGCAATAATTGAATATTAAAAATACACATAATTGTGGGTTTGGTCAGTTTATTAACTAAAGGGATATGTTTCTTTAGGAATTACTCTTGACCTTAGAAAAAAATCCTTCTTTTGGTTCTCTTGTTAGGGGTAGCTCATGTGATGATTATCTTCATGGATAACATGTTTCAGGACATTTTTATCCATTCTCATTCTAGACATATAATCTTGACCCATCATCACATGAAGTTTACCCTACATAAGTTCTTCATGTTTCTTTTTAAGATTTATTTGTCTACTTTTATCGTATATCCTTTTTTTTCAATTTCTCTCCTCTTTGGAAAATTTTTATGATCTAAGAGGTTGATTTGTTTGAAAATCGGAATCATACGATAATATTTATAGAAAGGTTGTAAACACTAAGTCCCATTAAAAAAAAGCAATGCTTAAACTCATTGGCTTATACCTTCCTTCCATCTAACTCATTTACAAATGTGAGGAGCAAACCATTGCTCACTTGTTCTTATCTTGCAAATATACTTAAGAGATCTAGAATGTATTTTCTAAGTTCACACAACCTAATTTTTCTAGGAAAAACTTCAAATCAATTTTGGACGGTTGGATGGAATGTTCTCAACTCTTAAACCATGATCTATGATTTTTACCAATTTTGATAGCATGGTTTATCTTGATAATGAGGAATGTTATCAAACATGAGGAGAATGATGGTCAGGGGTCTTTCACTACTACATATTGTCATGTTCTTGCTCATCTTCAAAAGATTATCAGGTTTGGTAACACTAAAACCTGCTCCGTCAATGCATGTTCTCTATTGTCTCATAAGCTAAATTATCCTCCAAACGAAACGAACTTCGTAAAGTTCCACTAAAGTCTAGGATGTGTTTATAAAACAAGATATTCAACCTAAACTATTAAAAAAAAGTCTGTCAATGAGTAGGCTCCAAGGGCCTCATCATAGCTATAATGGAATAAAGGTAAATTTGAGGCTTCAATTGATTAGGGTTATTAATATTAATCCAATGGAGTTTAGCCATGTGTATTGAAATAATATTGACCAAGATATAACCTGTAAGAGGTATTCTAAGCAAATATTAGTTGATTGAATTATGGGAAGCTGATTAAGTTGGCATACAAATTAGTTATTCAGTTTATAGTGAATCTAGTCAGAATCTGTGCAAATCATTAAGAGCCTTACCATGTGTCAAGGTTTATCCAACGAATGTTTGAGGTTCAATATAGTAAGCCATGAAAGTGTTTAGCCTAATTGAAATTGAATTTAAAATTGGTTGTTTTGTTCTTATATTAGTTTTTGTTTTCTAATTTTAGTTTCAATTTCTATTTCAATTTGGTTTTAGGCTTGGTTATTTTAGTTTTTTTCTTAAGGTGTTGTTTCAATATGTAATAGTTTCAAATTTTAATTTTAATCTTATTTGGTATTTGATGCGGATCGGACTTTTACTTGTATAAGAATTTATGAATTTATATTTAAATTTTTATAATAATTATTGAAAAAGTCACAATTTCAAACACAAGTATATGTATCGTTTCAAATAATCCGAGGCTCTATTGAAGTCCTGGTTATCGATCCCACAGGGAAGATTACGAGAAAATTTAAGAAGTATTTTAGATTTTTTAAATTAAAAGTAATTATTATTTTTATTTCTTTTCAAAATTAAGATTTTAAATTTAAAAAAAATTTTACTAAATATAAGTAAGCAGTAATTAAATAAAGATTAATGCAGGTACAAATAAAACAACTTTCTCCATTTCAACTGATCCAAGGTTTTTAGAATAATTATCATTTGTGGAGAACTTAGATTATGGTATTGTGCCAAGTAGAAGCATTCCTATTCTTTGCCTTCGCTCGATAATATAAAGAACATTAACTAATCTATAGATCGGTTCAGGATGTTTTATTAATAGAATGAGTTAATCTAGGCTCACACTACTATATGTCTAAGGGTGGCTATGGTCGGCCCTACCAGTGACCCGTTCCCTTTATATAGACTAAATTATTAGAATTTAGTCTGTCACTCAAAAAACTAATCAATTCTATGCCCAATGAATAATATCTTCCTATTTATTTGCACTTCACCTTGAATAACCTGCATAAAGCCTTCGATTACCCAAAGATTCATGTGATATCTACTAGTTAAGAGTTTATCTCCGGATAGGTCTCAGAATTCTTTAACAGATTTTAAAAATTTAAATGGCCAGCTTAAAAAGTAAATTAAGATCAGGTATTAATATCATCTCAATTTTTATAAATATTTTAAGTTAAGTTCTCCAACAAAATTCAATTATCTTATGATCTTTTCATAGTTGAAAGGAGAAATAAAACTAACTACTCAAAACACATTGAATTCACACAACAAAACATATTTATAAAATTTTGAACCAAGATACAAATACTTATCTAGAATGTTCCTTCAAGTGATCTGCTGACTCCTACTGACTCCAATGCAAGGTACAAAACTTCAACAACAACAATACTTGAAAACTCACACTTACTACTCAAGGAATTGAGTAGTAACACTCAAAATAAACTCACTAAATGCAAAAGAAAGTAGTTCCCTAAAATGATTGGATGCTAGAGGGGGTATATGGTGATAGAATGGCTAGTGGGAGCTATAGGGTGCACATTTCTCTATAGAATTGACTCCTATTTATAGAGCTCCGAATTTGACCAGGGGTTGCTTAAGGCACCTCTTCAAAATTCATCCAAATATAATGTATCTTCTAGAAGGTAACTGTCGCGCCTAGGCGCCGGGTTCTGGCGCCTAGGCGCCGGGTTCTGGCGCCTAGGCGCCGGGATCTGGCTCCTAGGCGCCGGAGTCCGTGACCTAGTCTTCTCACCTCTTCACTTTGGATCGCACCTCTTTGCGATTAAAACCGTTTCCCTGTGTCCAAATGCATTGTATCACATGTCACATATATTAAGAGTAACTTCAGGTCTTAGAAGATGCGATAACCGCTTAACACCGTCAAAATAACTGCCCAAAGTCGTCAAAAATATTATCTATTTCTGTATCGAACTGGTGCTTAGGCGCCGAATTCTAGCGCCTAGGCGCCAGAACTAAAATTTTGACAACTTTGCTCTTTAAGCTCTATTTTTGCTCCTTTTTGCTCCTTTTTCCTTCTTGAACTCTTTTTTTATCACTTACATCCAAAAATATAAAAATACCTTTCGTTAAAACATAATATCCTTAAGAATTGAATCGCAAATAAGGCCCAAAAATATGTATTTTTTAAGTGGATCAAATTCCCCAAAACTTAAACGTTACTTGTCCTCAAGTAACCCTTTTTATTACATAAAATGTATAACATTTGGAATGAAGTTTCAATATTTAAGATTTCTTTTAATTTTTGGTTTTATAAAAGCTTTAGCAAATCATCAACTAAATTTCGCTAATTAAGGTTAATTTTAAGAGTTTAAAGAATACTTAACTACCAAATCATAAGACTTCCAATTTTTCATTTATTTCAAGGATAATTGTAATTTATCATATTAAGGTCACATAGAAAATTTATAAGAAAAAGACTTTCATGAAACATTTTCCTAGTAAAAATATTTGTACATAAAAATTAAGTTAAAAATGTAAATGGTTTTCTTTCTATAAGATAATTCAAGTGAAGCCAATTTTTTATTAGGCATTTCCTCAAGCTTCTCCTCAAATTTCTTTGTTCCTTTTTTTCTCTTTTATTTTTTTTCTTTTCTCTTTTTTTTCTCCTTTTTTGTCTTTTCAAGGATATTTTTCAATCCTCCATTTTTTTGTTTAATTTGTGAGGATTACTATATCTGGATAGCCTGTTAATGATTTTGAACTTCACTATCCTTAACTTATATTTTAAAACTTAAACATTTTTTTTTACTTAATAAATATGAAATTCTTAATAAGTATTTTTCAAAAATTATTTCAATATTTTTCAAGTAATAATCTTGATTCCTTACTATTTCTAAAATACAATTCTCTTTACTATAAATAGAAAAATTCTTAATCTTATTATTCTTTAAGTTAAATAATTCTATTCTTAAAATCAATCAAAATTATTGAAATTTTAGTTAAATTTACTAAATTATTTATAAATTCAACAATTTAAGTAATCATAAATAGATTTTTCATTCCTTATGTTATGTTAATATTCTTAAAAAAAATATTAGTTCATTAAGGACAAATAATATTTAAATTTGAAAAATCTTTTCCCTTCCCCCAAACTTCAGCTTTAGTATAAAAATGAATCATAAAAGTTTCTAAAGCATGAGAGAAAGAAATAAACATGAATTTATCTAGGTACAATGATGATGTAGTAAGGAAAAAATCATTTCTACTTCTACACATGTTTTAATATGTATATAACAGAAATGATTAAGCATATATAGAAAAGTTTGCAGAGCAGGAGTTAATTTCTATAATTTTATTATTATCATATATATTATAATTATTCTCTCTTTTTTTATTTTAAAACATGCAAAATTACTAACTATTCATGAATACTAAACAGTAGGCTGAAATAGAAACCCACATTTATCATAGAAAATAAAATTCATCCATATTTTAGTCTTTAATACATAACACATAAGATGATCTGAAACAGTCTCAACATCAAAAGTCCACACAAAGTTAATTAAACAAATCAACACTAACAAACAACATTAAAATCAAACTCATCAGTACTGACAAACTAGAAATAAACTAAAAACAGAATCACACATCTCGGGAGGTAAATCAAACTACTAATCACTATCTGTAGCCTCGTCGTCGTCGTCACCAAAAAAAAATTTCACATCCTTCGGATCAACATAAGGTGAAAATCTAGGACACGTAGGAAACTGAACATCATGATCACCCTTCAGGAATCTAACAAGAGACTCAGAATACTCAGCATCACAATCACTCTTCCTTTGGGTGTACTCAGAAAGATGATCAATCTTCTTATCGATCGTATATACTCTACAATGAGTTATAAATAACTTATTCTGCTGCTCCACAAACTTATCATGCTTGGATTCCCAGAAACTAGATGGTAGCTCAGCAGCAGAATTAGAAGGTCTAGATGTAGGAGCTCTACCAGAAGTAGGTAATGAACTAGAAGGTGCAGTAGAACTCTTACCTCGAAGTCGATCATTGATACTGACACTTTCTCTTCCTATGGGCTTTGTAGACTTGAGCTTTTCCTCAGAAAGCTCAGCAACAACTCCAGCACTTTCACACAGAGAATAAATCAAAGATGGAAATCCAAGTCTAATAGAAGTGCTAGAACGAGCAGTGGCCTCTACAGAATCATAAATGATATTCCCAACATCAATCAGCTTCCTCTATTGTATGCAGTAGTTGAGGATAGTTCTGTCCTTGGTAACCTCACTCAAATGATTGGATGGAAAGAGGCGAGCAGAAATAAAGTAATGTCATGCCTTTGAAACAGCATTAAGCTTAGAATATGAAAAATTTACCTGTTTTCCGTTCCGAATCTACCAAGCTCCAGTACCATCTGTCAAGTAAGCAATAATCATCTTTAAATCTCCCTCGGATGGAGATAATCCAGAGTAATAGCACTCGATGTTCGGCGGTAGGTCGTAGAAAATGTCGATACGCTCTGGAGTGAATCCTACTCCAACTCCTCTTACGAAGATCTCATACACTTCAGCATCCATGAAATTTGCATAAAACTCTCGGACGACAGGGATAACAGCAACAACAGTAAAATAACAGAATCGTTGCCGGTTGAGTGCAACGATCGCATCTTCAATCCTTCCTCTAGGATTGTAAAAACTTCCTTCCGAGATAAACTTCCTGGTCATAACAAAATCATTATACCAAAAATGTGCCGTGGCAATGACAAACTTGCTACGATCAAAATTTTCTCGTTCCTTTCCTCGCTTAGATTTAGGTGTCATCTAAATGTGAAAAAAAACACAAAATAAATTTAGAGGATCAAAGAAAATAACTAATTTAAGATTTTCAAACTTGAAAGAGCTTAAAAATCCATGGATTTAACTCTAAAAATCAATTTTTTTCTCAAAATTTTGGTTTTCTTCAAAGAGAGCAAAATCCATGGTGAAAATCGAAAATAATTGGTTTAGAATGTAGATCTGACCTTGGGATGAAGAAATTGAGTTATTTCAAGCTTAAAAACTTGAAAATCCGGCCTCAAATGGTATCTCTAGGGTCGATTTTCGCGAAAATAGGAAGAATGGGAAGCTTAAATGTCAAAATTGGCGTGGGGGTGGTTTAAGAAGATGAAGTTTCGGGTTTAGACCAAACCGGCGCCTAGGCGCTAGACTCGCCTTTCCAAAAATTCAATTTAAATATTATATTTTCCAACAAAACTTATCAAATTCGACTACTAATTACTCATATGAGAGTATTAATCCAATTTATATCCTCCAAACATTTCCAAAATCAATTTAAAATGGTAACTTAGATCCACATTTCAAACACAAAATATAACTAAACTCTTCAATTCCAATTCATAATTTTTCATTCCAAGCTCAATAAATTCCAGAACAAGACTATAACAAGGTTTGTCATTCTATAAACAACACAAACAACTTAAATTCAAAGCAAATTCTCAATCCAACAACACACATTGAACAATTAAGAAAACACACAAACTAAACATTCGACTCACTAGAACATGACTCAATCACACTTCGAACACACAAAAGATCTATTTAGCACCTAACTTTAATTTCCATCCCTCTCGCAATGAAGTTCGCTAGGCCCGCATGGATAGAAAACCAACGCCCTTGGAAATTCCAAAGCCGTCTTCTCATCAATTCACTTGTTCTTCGCATATATTACAACTTGAGCATCTTGATAGGCTGCCATATGATCAAATTGAAGTTTCGTTTGCCATTCCAAATGTTCAATTTGATGATACATCTCATGTAAATGATTCCCAATGCTTTAAAGTTCCGCTTCAATCTTTTCCAAACAACTAAATAACCTCTCCATACTAACTGCAATAAAACCATTAAAATAAGGTCGAGGATCTTTGGGGGATTTGTCTCTTACCTCATTTGCATAATTTCCTCTACCCATTGCTTCCAAAATCCTCTTAACTCCTCCAAAAGGGATTGCTCTGGTCGAAAATAGAGTTTCTTAGTGATTGGGGACGATGGTAGGGCAATATATAAAGAGATTTTGTGTGAAAAACTGAAGTTTTTCGATTTTTCCACGATCTGTAACTGTGGCGCTTAGGCACCGGAATATGGCACCTAGGCGGCGGACTATCGATACCAATGGTTATTCTGGCGTTTAGGCGCTGACTTTTGGCGCCTAGGCGCACGAACCACGTTCGACTTTGTTTCGCCTATCGTCAAACTTTACAAAGTTTCAGTCTAAAAAATAAGTCTAATAAAAGGGTGTGATCAACATACAAGCAACGATTAAGATAAATTCAAATCACAAACAATCGCAATGATAATAAATGGGTTGCCTCCCACAAAGTGCTTGGTTTAACGTCGTCAGCCCGACCTAATCAGTTGAATTAATCAAGTAGACTCAGTTCGTAAGCCTCTTTGTAATTTGGTTTTATTTCTCCCATATAAGGGTTCAGTATTAATCTGTTAACTTTAAATATTTTTCTAGTTTTGGGATCTACAATATCCACAGCTCCATAAGGGTATACTTTCTCAATTAGAAATGGTCCCATCCATTTAGATCTTAATTTTCCAGGAAAAAGTTTTAAACGAGCATTAAATAATGACACTTCTTGTCCAGGCTCAAATATTTTCCTTTAAATCTTTTTGTCATGCAATTTCTTCATTATTTCTTTATAAATCTTTGCATTTTCATAGGACTCATATCTTATATCTTCTATTTTATTCAGTTGTAATAATCTTTTCTCTCCTGTAGCATTCAAATCATAATTGAACTCCTTTATCGCCCAGTAAGATTTATGTTCCAGTTCAACAGTTAAGTGACAATGTTTACCATAAAATTAACCGATAAGGTGACATTCCGATAGGTGACTTATAAGCTGTTCTATAAGTCCATAATGCAGAATCAAGTCTATCAACCCAGTCAGTTCTTTTAGGATTAACAGTCTTCTCTAATATTCTTTTAATTTCTCTGTTTGATACTTCATCCATTCCATTTGTTTACGGGTGATAAGCAGTTGCAATTCTATGTTTAATTCCAAATTTTTCCAGTAATGATTCAATTCTTACATTTCTGAAATGACTTCCCCAATCTGTGATAATTACCCTGGGCATTCCAAATCTTGTAAAAATCATCTTCTTTAAAAATTTCAAAACACTTTTGGAATTCACAGTTAGGTAAACCTACAGCTTCGATCCACTTTGAAACATAATAAAATGCTAATAAAATATAAATCTTTCCAGATGATGGTATAAAAGGTCCCATAAAGTCTAAACCCCATACATCAAAAATTTCAATTTCTAATATATAGTTTAGAGGCATTTCATCTTTTCTGGATATATTTCCCATTCTTTGACATCGATCACAAGTTTTCACATAATGTCCAACATCTTTAAATAATGTTGGCCAATAGAATCCAAAATTTAAAATTTTAAACGCAGTTTTATCCACTCCAAAGTGTCCTCCAAATTCAGAATCATGACATTTTTGAATAATTGCAAAAGTTTCTTCATAAGATACACATCTTCGAATCAAAGAATCTCTTCCTATTTTAAATAAATGAGGATCTTCCCAAATATATGATTTACAATCATTTTTGAATTTCTTAATATATTTTTTATTCAACCCATATGGTAAAATATTGCTAACCAAATAGTTACTATATATGCATACCAAGGCATTTGTAATCCTTGAATAACATATAACTGTTCATCAGGGAATTTCTCATTTATATTTTCTTCATAAATCTTCTCACTATTATTTTTTATTCTTGATAAACGATCAGCAATTTGGTTGTCAGTTCCTTTTTTGTCCACTATTTGAAAATCAAATTCTTGTAAAAGTAAAACCTATTTGATCAATCTAGGTTTAACATCCTTTTTAGACATTAAATACTTAATAACAGAATTATCAGTATGTACGATACATTTCGTCCCAAGAAGATATGGTCTAAATTTATCAAAGGCATATACTATTGCTAAAAGCTCTTTTTCAGTAGTAGTGTAATTTATTTGAGTTTCATTTAGAGTTTTGCTAGCATAATATATAACTTTGAAAATTTTCTCATATTTTTGTCCCAATACAGCTCCAATTGCAAAATCACTTGCATCACACATTAATTCAAAAGGTTTACTCCAATCAGGTGCAACAATAATAGGTGCAGTGGTTAATTTTTCTTTTAAAATATTGGACGCATTCAGATAATCTTCATTAAATTCGAATTTAGCTTCTTTTTCTAATAAATGGAAAAGAGGTTTAGCAATTTTAGAGAAATCATTTATATATCTCCTATAAAATCCAGCATGACCCAGAAAACTTCTCACATCAGTAACGGTAGTAGGTGGTTGAAGTTCAGCAATAATTTTCACTTTTGCCTTATCAACTTCCATACCTATTTCTGAAATTTTATGTCCAAGTACAATTCTTTCTGTGACCATAAATTGACATTTTTCCCTTTTTAGAACTAAATTTATTTCTTCACATCTTTTCAAAACTTTCGTTATATTTTCCAAGCAAGACTCAAAAGAAGTTCCAAAAACTGAAAAATCGTCCATAAATACTTCAATTCCTTTATCAATTAAATCACAAAATATTGACATCATACATCTTTGAAAAGTTGCAGATGCATTACATAAATCGAAAGACATTCTTCTAAAGACAAATGTTTCATAAAGACTTGTAAATGTTGTTTTCTCTTGATCCTCAGGAGCAACGGGTAATTGATGATAACCAGAATATCCATCCAGAAAACAGAAATATGAGTGTCCAGCTAATTTATCCAGCATCTGATCCAAGAAAGGTAAAGGAAAATGATCCTTTCTAGTGGCGTTGTTTAATTTTCGATAGTCAATGCAAATTCGCCTTCCCCTAACTTATCTTGTAGGAATTAATTCATTTTTTTTCATTAACAATGATAGTTACTCCTCCTTTCTTCGGAACACAATGAATAGGACTACCCATTGACTATCCGAAATAGGATAAATAACTCCAGCATCTAACCATTTCAAAATCTCTTTTTTAACAAACTCTTTCATAATTGGGCTCAATCTTCTTTGAGGTTCAATAGTGGGTTTACAATTTTCTTCCATTAAAATCCTATGCATACAGATTAAAGTGCTTATTCCTTTTATATCTGCAATAGTCCAACCAAAAGCTTTTTTATAATTCTTCAGAACTCCTATTAATTTTTCTTCTTAATCTTTGCTTAGTTCTGAAGATATAATCACAGGTAAAGTTAATGAATTTCCAAGAAATGCATACTTTAAATGTGCAGGTAACATTTTTAATTCCAGTTCAGGAGCTTTTTCAATTAAGGGTAAAAGTATATCATTTTTAGTTGTGTCTAAAATTTTCCAATTTTCATGAATATAATGAGTTTCTTCAAATAAATTTTCTTCATTTACTTCTTCAATTTCTTCAATTAATGACTCATTATATGTCACAAATTCATCATCTTTTTCTTCAGAAATGACCTTACATTTTTTTTTATAATGCTTTTCAATTATATAATCAAAAATATCAATCCAATAACATTTTTCTTTATCAGGATATCTCATTGATTTCAGAACATTAAATGTTATATCTTGATCATTAACTCTCATCATTAATTCTCCTTTTTGCACATCAATCATAACACGCCCGGTAGCTAGAAAAGGTCTCCCTAAAAAAATAGGTATTTCTTTATCTTATTCCATATCTAGTACAATGAAATATACAGGAAAGATAAATTTATCTACCTTAACAAGAACATCCTCTATAACTCCTTTAGGATAAGTGATAGATCGATCAACTAACTGAAGAGTTACAGTGGTGGGAGAAATATCTCCCAAATCTAACCTTCAAAAGATAGAAAATGGCATGAGATTAATACTTGCTCCTAAATCACATAAGGCTTTTCCACAAAATTTTTCTCCAATAGCACATAGTATAGTGAAACTTCCAGGATCTTTAAATTTTTGAGGTAATTTCTTCTGAATTTTTGCACTACATTCTTCACTTAATGCAACAGTTTCATAAGCTTCAAATTTCCTTTTCTTGCTTAAAATATCTTTCATAATTTTTGCATAGCATGACATTTGTTCCAAAGCTTCAGCAAATGGAATGTTGATGGTAAGTTTCTTAAAAATCTCAAAGAACTTAGAAAATTGATGGTCAAGCTTCTGTTGTTTTAGTCTTTGAGGAAAAGGTGGTGGTGGTCTTTCAATTTCCACTTCAATAGGAATTACAGTCCGATCTTTATTTGGAGAAAGAGTATCTTTAGGTTTTTCAATCTTTTCTACCTCTCTCTCATTTTCAATTTTATTCTGAATTTTCTCTTTTAATTCCTTTCCACTTCTAAGTTGTACAGCTTTTGCTTGTTCATGATCTTTCCCAGTTTCTTTAGGATTAATTTTGACGTTGCTAGGCAGTGTTCCTTGAGGTCTGTTATTAATAAAATTAGCAATTTGACCCATCTGATTCTCAATATTACGAATAACAGTGTTTTTACTTTGTAGCTGATTACCTAGTTGCAAGATCAATTCTTCTACAGATAACTTTTTCTGCTCATTCTTAAAACCAGGAGGATAAGTTGGTCTAAAGTTTGAATTTCCTTGATTGTTCCAATTTTCGGTTGGATTAACTTAATTATTACTCAATTGTTGATGTCCATTATTCCAATTAAAATTAGGATGATTTTTCCAATCTGGATTATAATAATTAGAATAAGGGTTATTAGTTTTACTAGCAATAGCTTGCAAAGTTTCTATTGTTTGAGAATCATCAGTATTTGCAGAATTATCATTACTTACAAGCGATATGTTAATAGCAAAATTATCTAATTTCTTAGATATCGCAGCCACTTGTGAAGCTAAAATAGAAAAGGCTTCATTATCTTGAATACTTGCCATTCTTTTAGGATTAACCCTTTCAGAAGACTATTGAAAATTATTATTAGTCATTTCTTCAATTAAAGTATAAGCTTCTTCAAATGTCTTAGCCATTAAAGAACCACCAGTAGTAGCATCTATAATAGATCTAAGTGATCCAATAAGTCTATTATAAAATGTTTGAATAATTAACTAATCTGTTAAAGCATAATGAGGACATTTTCTTAATAGTTCTTTAAATCTTTCTCATGCTTCATAAATTGTTTCTCAATCAAATTTTATAAATGAAGTAATATCATTTCTTAATTTAGCAGTTTTAGAAGGAGGAAAATATTTAGCAAGAAATTTTTGTGTCATATCTGCCCAAGTTTTAATAGAAAAAGTTGCTAATGAATTAAGCCACGTCTTTGTTTTATCTTTTAAGGAAAAAGGAAAGAGTCTAAGCCTAATAGCATCATCAGAAACATTATTATATTTAAAGGTAACACAAAGTTCTAAGAAACTAGCAAGGTGTAAATTTGGATCCTCATTTGGTGTTCCTTTAAATTGATTATTTTGAACCATTTGAATAATAGAAGGTTTAAGCTCAAAAGAATTAGTATCTACAGCTGGCATTTGAATACTAATATGAAGTTCATCAGCTGTAGGGTTTGCATAATCCCTTAATTGTTTATAAACATTTTTTGTTCATTGATTTCTATTGGATTTTGATTATTGTTATGTAAGTTAGCCATTTCCTGATATTTTTGAATTTGTTTTCCTTTTCTTATTCTTTTAACTGTTCTTTCTAATTCAAAATCAAAAGGTAATAATCCTTTAAATCCAGAACTATGCATAAAAATAAATTAAAATCTTTTTGGTATTTTTGTTTTTATTTTTTTTATTATTATTTTTTATTTTATTATTATTTTTTTTAAGAAATAAAAGTGCATAAATTAAATTTAATTTGAGAAATGTAAAAATTGTCTTTTTAACTTTCTTCCTTATCTTCCCTGGCAACGGCGCAAAAAACTTGATGCGGACCGGACTTTTACTTATGTAGAAATTTATGAATTTATATTTAAATATTTATAATAATTATTGTAAAAGTCACAATTTCAAACACAAGTATACGTATCGTTTCAAGTAATACAGGGCTCTATTGGAGTCCTGGTTATCGATCCCACAGGGAAGATTATGAGAAAATTTAAGAAGTATTTTAAATTTTTCAAATTAAAAGTAATTATTATTTTTATTTTTTTTCAAAATTCAGATTTTAAATTTAATAGAATTTTTACTAAATATAAGTAAGCAGTAATTAAATAAAGATTAATGCAGGTATAAATAAAACAACTTTCTCCTTTTCAACTAATCCAAGATTTTTAGAATAATTATCATTTGTGGAGAACTTAAATTGTTGTATTGTGCCAAATAGAAGCATTCCTATTCTTTACCTTCGCTCGATTGTATAAAGAACATTGACTAATCTATAGATCGGTTCAAGATGTTTTATTAGTATAATGGGTTAATCTAGGCTCACACTACTAGATGTCCAAGGGTGGTTATGGTCGGCCCTACCAGTGACCCATTCCCTTTCTATAAACCAAATTATTAGAATTTAGTCTGTCACTCTAAAAACTAATCAATTCTACGCCCAATAAATAATATCTTCCTATTTATTTGCACTTCACCTTGAATAACCTTCATAAAGCCTTTGATAACCCAAGGATTCATGTGATATCTACTAGTTAAGAACTCATCTCCGGATGGGTCTCAGAATTGTTCAACAGATTTTAAAAATTTAAATGGCCAGTTTAAAAAGTAAATTAAGATCATGTATTAATATCATCCAAATTTTTATAAATATTTTAAGTTAAGTTCTCCAACAAAATTCAATTATCTTATTATCTTTTCATAGTTGAAAGGAGAAATAAAACTAACTACTCAGAACACATTGAATTCACACAACAAAACATATTTATAAAACTTTGAACCAAGTTAAAAATACTTATCTGGAATGTTCCTTCAAGTGATCCGATGACTTCTACTGATTCCAATGCAAGGTACAAGACTTCAACAGCAACAATACATGAAAACTCACACTTACTACTAAAGGAATTGAGTGGTAATACTCAAAATAAAATCACTAAATACTAAAGAAAGTGGCTCCCTAAAAGTGTAAGAGAACTCTTGAGTGATTGAGGACTAGAGAGAAAGATAGAAGGTGCTTTAGGGTGCACTTTTCTCTATAGAATTGACTCCTTTATAGAGCTTCTAATTTGACCAGGGGTTGCTTAAGGCACCTCTTCAAAATTTGTCCAAATCAATGTATCTTCTAGAAGGTAATTGTCACGCCTAGGCGCCGGGATCTGGCGCAGGAGTCCCTGACTCAGTCTTCGCACCTCTTCACTTTGGATCACACCTCTTTGCGATTAAAATTGTTTCCCTGTGTCCAAATGCATTGTATCACATGCCCTATATATTAGGAGTAACTTCCAGTCTTCTAGAAGGTCTGATAACCACTTAACACTGTCAAAATAACTGCCCAAAGTCGTCAAAAATATTATTTGTATCGAACTGGCGCTTAGGCGCCGGATTTTGGCGCCTAGGCGCCAGACCTAAAATTTCAACAACTTTGCTCTTTAAGCTTCTTTTTGCTCCTTTTTCCTTCTTGAACTTTTTTTTATCACCTACATCCAAAAACATAAAAATACCTTTCATTAAAGCATAATATCCTTAAGAATTGAATCATAAATAAGGCATAAAAATAGGTATTTTTTAAGTGGATCAGTATTGTGTTATATTAATTTTAGTTTATGCTTATGCTTTATTTTAGAATTATTTTTTCTTTAAATTATTTTTTACTGAATTTGATTTAATATATTGTATAACATTAGGTTTCAAGTAGTATTATATCTTGTTTTAGCTTGACTCACTAACGTGGCTCTAATAACCTTAACCTCCCTGGCTAGTGGGGGAGATTTTAACAGCATTGTCTCCAGGGAAAATTAGGTGGTAGGGCCCCGAATGTGACAAAGATGTCTAACTTCCTTGAAAATATACAAGATGCCAATCTTTTTGACATTGGCTATAGTGGTCCTAAGTACACTTGGAGAAGAGGAACTATATGGGAGAGATTAGACGGAATTCTTGTGAATCATCTTTGAGCATCCACGGCTCCTTTCATGTCACCCACTAGCTTTGCCGAATGCGATCATAGACCCTTTTGATCACCATTACCTCTCGAGCAAACCGAGATCCCTCCTCCTTTCAGATTCCTGAATGTTTGGTCATCCGAGGCGATTTTAATAGCATTGTCCGGACACATTGGTGTAATATTACTCACTCCCCAATCCTCTCATCAAGCTCGGTAATGTCTAAGTTAAACTCGGCGAAGGCCCTTAGACATTTGAGTGGAACTTCTTAGGTGACTTTCACAAATTGTTTATTATCTTATTGCTCTTACTCATTTGGAAACCCAATTGAGGCTGGTCTTACTGCGAGAACCAATCGTTTGATGCCCGAAGCTAAACTGGTTGTCATTGCCAGCCAGGAAAATTTGTCTTGAAACAAGCTTTCGATTAAAAAACTATCATCTAGTATAAGAGAAGAAGAAGTAACCCTGAAGTGCCCAACTGAAAACAAAAAAGAAGCCTGATATACTGATGCATAAAAAACATATATGGTTTTTACTATATAATTTTACCCATTTTTGGTGATATTGCACTTTAAAGAAAGGTATTTTTCATGATCTGTTGCAAGTATGATGATTTTAGGTGATTGAAGCAAAAGGAAACGAAAAGGAATGAATTTGGAGCAAATATGAGCAAATAGGTGCAAAAAGGAGCAAAAAGGAGGAAAACAGGTTCTGGTGCCGTCGGCACCATAATGGCGCAATTTTCCAGAGAACTCTGCAATTTATTGGCACGATAGAGCGCCGCCGGCGCCCAAAGTAGGTGGAATTCAAATTTGAAGAGTTTTGGTGACTTTTTGAAGGGATGTCTATGAAAACTCTTGAGATTTCATTCATAACTTATAAGTAACTATTTTTGGACGAAAGAGGGGGGCTCTCTTGGTTTTCTTGCTCTCCTTAGTGGTTTTAGTGAGTGTTAAGTGTTAGGGTTTAGAAGAAGAGTGTGTAGAAGTGAGGATTTGAGAGGAATTCTTCTCTAAGGAGTGAAGGAGAAGAAGTAAAGTGAGAGATTGCTTTTAATGTATTGAAGAAATTGTGATGGATTTTCATTTCAAACTTAATTTATTTTTCGATTTGGCCAATTGAAATGTTAAAATATGTTGTTGAACATTAATTCTGAAAGGATTTAATGTCTTACAACAATAATGAAGAATCCATTCCATTTCCAGGGATGAATTGCGTAGTTCATGGGAATTGAGTGCAAATAAATAGGGAAATGTGCTTTGATGGACTTTAATTTGGAGGTTTCAGGGTGACAGGCTGAGATCCCCAAATTGGTTCTATGATTAGTGACTAAACTCGAAGGTTAGCCTTCAGGTGAAGGGTGAGTGGGAGCTCCGTAGTGGGAGCCGATATCCTCCTAGCCTAGCCTTAGATTTAGTGACTAAACTTAGGATATGTAATTGTTCTTTTCATGCTTAGAAGAGGGGGTACTCTTTTATGGGTAAAGAAACAGCTATGCTCCTATTTGACACAATAACATAGATAATTGTTCCATATCAATTCATACATCATATTCTCATTGCAAGAGAAAAGATACTTTTCTCATATATCAAAAACCTTTCAAATACATAGTTTAGTGTGTCTGTTAGTTAATTTTGATTTCAAAGTTGTTAGAAGTAATTATAGTTTAATTAATTGTTACTTTTTTCTGCATAGTGGTAGTAGAAGTAAGTATTAAACTTTAAGTGCAATTTGAATATCAGATTTCAGTGCTATATTATATATACTGTGAAACACTTTCTTATACTTCGTACTTCCCTGTGGGATCGATAACCAGGACTCCATCAGAGCCCTGTATTACTTGATACAATACGTATATTTGCGTTGAGTGCTTGGACTTTATAAAATCATTATAAATATATAAATTTGAATTCATAAATTCTTGCAAAAATATAAGTCTTACATCAAGTTTTTGCCGCAGTTGCCGGGGAAGGTAACGAAGTAACGAAGTAAGAAAGTATAAACGATATTTATTGATAATATAGTAACAAAAAAACCTTTATTTTGTAGTGTGTAATTGTGTGTTTGTTTACTTTTTAAAAAGTATTTGTGTGATTGTATATGCGTAGTAGTGGATCTATAGGTTTAGTGCCTTACGATTCGGAGTTAGAGCGTACTGTCAGAAAATTAGAAAACAAAAAAAAAAAAATAAAAATCCATGTGAAATGGCGAATAATCAAGATAATCAGAGAAATGATCTTGGAAATTTGCCAAGACCTTTAAGAGATTATGTTAACCCAACAGCAGACGAAATTCACATTACTATTCAAAATCCTGATGTTGCTGCTAATTCATTTGAACTTAAACCCGCAATTATCCAAATGGTACAAAATAATCAATTCGGAGGAACACCTAATGAGGATCCAAATTTACATCTCACTAGTTTTTTAGAACTGTGTGCTACTTTTAAATATGATGGAGTGTCTAGTGACGCTGTCAGACTTAGACTTTTTCCTTTTTCATTAAGGGATAAAGCCAAGACGTGGTTAAACTCGTTAGCACCTGGAACTATTAGAACTTATGAAGAATTATCTCAGAAGTTTCTATCAAAATATTTCCCTCCATTAAAGATCGCTAAACTAAGAAATGATATTACATCTTGTTGTCAGTTTGAATGAGAGTTAATATATGAAGCTTGGGAGAGATTTAAAGATCTTTTTAGGAAGTGCCCACATCATGCTTTTCCAGATTGGTTAATAATTCAAACATTTTATAATGGATTAGTGGGATCATTAAGATCTATTATAGATGCTGATGCTGGTGGATCGTTAATGTCAAAACCTTTTGATGAAACATACTCATTAATTGAAAAAATGACTACTAATAATTTTCAATGGCCTTGTAAACGGGTAAATCCTAAGAGAGTAGCTAGTGTTCATGATTCAGATATGATGACTATGGTAGTTTCTCAAATTGCATCCATTTCTAAGAAAACAGATTAATATGAAATGAATTATTCTCAACCACCTCAAGTGTTGGAGGAAAATTCATTTGGACAGGTAACAAAATCTCAAACACCTTATGAGACTTTAAATGTTATTAATAGACCTAACAATCCTTATTCTAATTATTATAATCCTGGTTAGAAGAATCACCCAAATTTTAATTGGAATAATAACAATGCCAATGTTAACACACATTGTGCTAACAGTTCTATCAATCCAATTGGAAATTCGAACAATCAAGGAAATACCAATTTTAGACCATCTTATCCTCCTGGATTCAATAGTAACCCGCACTTTAAGGATAAGAAGTTGTCTACTGAGGAAATGATTTTGAATATGGGAAATCAATTACAAGATCAAGGTGTTGCTATGAAAAATATTAAAAATCAATTGGGGCATATTTTCACTACACTTAATAATAGACCTTCTGGACATTTCCAAGTAATGTTGAGATAAATCCAAAAGATCAAAACAAGTAACAACTTAATTGGAAACTAGAGTGCAAAAAGAAGTTGAAACAGAAAAGGAGAAGGTAGAAATCGAAAAAGGTTCAAACAAGATTTATCCAGACTTGGATTATCCTCTTGAGCCAATGAAGATAACTGTTGAAAAACCACCACCTCCATTTCCTCAAAGATTGAAGAAACAAAACATGGATATCAAATTTGGAAATTTTTTGGAGATCCTTAAGAAATTAACGATAAATATTCCTTTTGTTGAAGCATTAGAACATATGCCTGACTATGCCAATTTTATGAAGGATATTCTGAGAAAGAAAAGAAAGTTTACAGATCATGAAACTGTTGCACTTAGCGGAGAGTGTAGTGCAATTATTCAGAAGAAGCTTCCGGAAAAACTTAAAGATCCTGGTAGTTTCACTATTTCGTGTGCTATAGGTGACAAATTTTTCGGAAAAGCTTTATGTGATATGGGAGCTAGTATTAATCTTATGCCTTTATCAACTTTCAAAAGGTTGGAAATAGAAAAAATTTCTCCTACATCTGTGACTCTTCAGTTGGCAGATCGTTTCATTACTTACCCTAAAGAAGTGGTGGAGGATGTGTTAGTGAAAGTGGATAAATTTATCTTTCATGTGGATTTTATTGTACTTGATATGGAGGAAGATAAAGAATTTTCAATTATTTTGGGAAGACCATTCCTTGCTACTGTAAGAGCAGTGATTGATGTTCAAAAGGGAGAATTAACTATGAGAGTTAATGATCAAGAGTTGACTTTTAATATTTTAAAATCTATGAAGTATCTCTCAATGGAAAAATATAATGAGTGTTTTAGGATGGAGTTTTGTGAATATTTGAGAAACGATCATTTTGAGAATATATTTGAAAAAGAAGTAAAGTATGAAAATATGTTTGAAGAAGAAACTAAAGATGATGGAAATTCAGATAGTAAGAAGAATGAAGATTTAGAGTATGTTCAGGAGAGATTCGAAGTATTAGACACTATGGAAGGTAGAAATAAAAAGCTTAATTCAATCTATAATAAAACCTCCCAAACTTGAAATTAAAATTCTCCCTAATCATTTAAAGTATGTGTTTTTAGGAGAATCATCTACCTTGCTAGTTATTGTATTTTCGCAGTTAAACGATTATTAAGAACAGAAGTTGTTGGAAACTATAAAAAGATACAAGAAAGCTTTTGGATAGAATTTGGCAGATATTAAAGGAATTAGTCCTTTGATTTGTATGCACAGAATTTTATTATGAAGAACATAAACCGAGAGTTGATCCACAAAGGAGACTGAATCCTATAATGAAAGAAGTAGTTAAGAAAGAGATTTTAAAATGGCTAGATGCTGAAATTATTTATCATATTTCGGATAGTGCTTGGGTGAGTCCAATACATTATGTGTTGAAAAAGGGAGGAGTGACTGTTGAAGTGAATGAATGTAATGAAATTATACCCAAAAGACAAATTAATGGATGACGAATTTGTATTGACTATAGAAAGTTAAACGCTGCCACCAGAAAAGATCACTTTCCTCTTCCTTTTCTCGATCAAATGCTAGATAGACTTGCTGGATATAAGTACTACTATTTTCTGGATGGATATACTGGTTACAATCAAATACCTATTGCTCTTGAGGATCAAGAAAAAACAACATTTACTAACACTTATGGAACCTTTGCTTTTCGAAGAATACCTTTTGGACTGTGCAACGCACCTGCAACATTTCAGATGTATGATGTCTATTATCAGTAGTATGATAGATAATTGAATGTAAGCTTTTATGGATGATTTCTCTGTATTCGGCACTTCATTTGAAATTTACCTGGAAAACTTAGTAAAAGTTTTGGAGCTCTGTGAGAAAACAAATCTAGTTATGAATTGGGAGAAATGTCAATTTATGGTTGCAGGAGGAATTGTGCTTGGGCATAAAATTTCTGAACATGGTATGGAGGTCGATCCTGCTAAAATTAGAGTGATTGAGAGATTGTCGCCACCCACTACTGTGAGAGAGGTGAGGAGTTTCTTAGGACACACTGGATTTTACAGACGATATATTAAAGATTTTTCTAAAATTACCAAACCTAAGTGTCAACTTTTATAAAATGACAGAAAATTTGATTTTAATAATGAATGCTTGAGAGCTTTCGAATTATTGAAAGAGAAATTAATCACTGCACCTATAGTTGTTTCACTAGATTGGGAGAAACCATTTGAACTTATGTGTGATGCGAGTGATTATGCGATCGGAGTAGCATTGGGGCAAAGGGATGATAAAGTTTTCAAAGTCATTTACTATGCTAGTAAAACTCTTAATGAGGCTCAAATTAATTATACCACAACTGAAAGAGAGTTATTAGCTATAGTATTTGCTTTTGAAAAGTTTAGACCTTATTTAATTGAAGCTAAAAGTATTGTGCATACAAACCATTCGGCTATCAAATATTTAATGGAAAAGAAGGATGCGAAACCTAGACTCATTAGATGAATACTTCTTCTGCAAGAATTTAATTTTATGATAGTTGATAGGAAGGAAGCTGATAATGTGTTTTGAAGGACTTCAAATTGGAGATTTCAGGGTGACAGGCTGAAATCCCCAAATTGGTTCTAAGATTAGTAATTAATATCAAAGGTTAGCTTTCGGGTGAAGGGTGAGTGGGAACTCCGAACTAAGAGCCGGTATCCTCCCAGCCTAGCCTTAGAGTTAATGACTAAACTTAGAATATGTCAATGTTCTTTTCTTATTTAGAGGAGAGGTACTCTTCTAAAGGTAAAGAATCATCTATTTTCCTATTTGGCACAATAAATTAGATAACTGATCCATATCAATCCGCACATCATATTTTCATTGCAAAAAGAAAGATACTTTTCTCATATATATCAAAAACCTTTAAAATACTTAATTTAGTGTGTCTGTTAGATAATTTTGTTTTCAAGTTATTAGAAGTAATTGTAGTTTAATTAGTTGTTACTATTTTCTGCATAGTAGTAGTAGAAGTAAGTGTTGAACTTTAAACATAATTAGAGTATAGGATTTCGGTGCTTTATTATAACTTGTGAAATTTTTACTTTACTTCAACTTAAAACCTCCCTGTGGGATCGATAACCAGGACTTTATTAGAGCCCTGTATTACTTGATACGATACGTATACTTGCGTTGAATGCTTGGACTTATCAAAATCATTAAAAATATATAAATTTGAGTTCATAAATTCATGCAATATAAGTCTCGTGCATCAGGTCTCTATCCACTACTAGCTTCTCTTCGAGACTTGCCTGTTGGACTCATTTTTAAGGTCATGATAGCTTTTTAATGAGTATTGCTACTTGAGCTTAACTACTAGTAGTACCGTATCTTCCCATCAAGACTTGCGTCTGGGCTCCTCTTCTAGGGGAATGATAGCTTCTTATTAAGTCTTACCTCTTCGGCTTGAATTCCAGGAGTACCATATATTTCCATCGAGTCTTGCCTCTTGGGCTCGACTTTTAGGGGTATTGTAGCTTCTCATTGAGTATTGCCTCTTAGGCTTAACTTCCAAGAGTAACCTACCTTACTATAAACTCTATCTAATCTCTTATATAGATAAATGAACTTGTCGGTCAACATAAATAGTTTGCAGACTAAATAGATGTCATAGATTCTTTAGTTTATTTAAATGAGCCTCATCATTAGGTAATGCGTCTGTTCTTTAGAGTAGATGCATAGCTTGCAATGTAGTGCTCGTTTATTTAAACTATTGCATATATGAGATCAGTTTTGATTTCATATTTTCAAATTAAAATGTTATTTTCTACATTATACATATACTTAATTAAGGCAAACATCTTCAATGGCTAAAAAAAAGCTGATTCAATTTATTTGAATCAAAATATTTTGACGTAAAAGTATCAGAATTAACATCATCAACACCAATTTACTTGTAGAATAAATCAGTTGTAAATCAACTGAAAATCTGATCACAAACATCAAATATCATCGGATGTGAATTCAATTTTCTTCTGATTTGATAGACATAAATTGACTTATTTCCTGTAGTGGCTGCTAAATCTACAGTTGTGGAATTCTTGTGTACGCTCCATTGTTGCAGTATCTCTTTGGCTGTGTTCTCCTTATTCTAGCACTTTGCTTCTTGTGTGGGGCATGCTGATCCATTGAAAATTTGATAGCTTCTTAATGCCTATTTCATAATTATTTTTTATGATATTGCACTTTAAAGAAGGGTAGTTTTCTTGATTTCATGCAGGTGATTTCAGGCCTTTGGAGCAAAAGGAAGCAAAAAGAAGCAAATTCGGAGCAAAATAAGGAAAATTGGACATTTTGACCTAGAGCGCCGAACGACACCCTATCCAGCACCGGACCGCACCCAATTCTAGAGAGTTTGGATAGAACGACAGAAAATAGTACTGGACGGCGCCCTATCGAGCGACGGACCGCACCTTATCGCGAACTCAACCAGATTCAATGTATTCGGCCTGATTTTGGATGTGTGCTTGAGGGAACTCTTGGGAAAGTGGGTTCTATCCGAATTTAAACGAATTTGGAGCTAAAAGTTCAGAGTCCCTTCATTGTTTTTCAGAGTCTTCTCATTGTTATTGTGTGGAGAGTCCATTAGAGAGAGTTTAGGGATTAGTGTTTAGTGTGTTTTCTCTATTAAGGAGTGTAGGAGGAGAGGAAAAGTGAGAGATTTCTTCTTCCTTACTCATCTTAAGAGAGAATTGTGTGTTGTTGTGGAGAAAGAAGAGGAGTCAAAGGAATTTCAAGAGATTCTCTTGGGGAAGAAATTGAGATAAGTTATATTTACTGTTCTTTTTTTGTATGACGTTGATTTTAAATATAAAATCCATCTTTTATTGTACTTTCCTCATGAGTCTTGAGTAGATTTCTTTATCTTCCTCCTTTTCATGTGATGTGTTGATGTCGTGATATGGAAATGATGTGCCAATTTAATATGGGAAATTTGTGATGACCTTTTCACTTCGAATTTCATTTAATTTTTGATCTAGTCAACTGAATTATTAAAACTTATTGTGAGGCATATGTTCCAAAAGGATTATGAGTTCTATAACAAAAGTGAAGGTCACATTCAATGTCTATGAATGAGTGACATAGTTCATGGAGATTTGGTGCAAATAATAGGGAAACATGTGTTGATGGGCGTAGAATTGAAGATTTTAGAGTGACAGGCTAAAATCCTTAATTTGGTCTTATGGTTTGGAAACTAAAGCGTGACTTAGCCTTCAGCCGAAGGGAAGTGGGAGCTCCATAGTGACAGCCGGTATCCTCCCAGACTAACCACGAATTTAGGGACTAAACCTAGGATTAGCCAATGTTCTTTATATTGCTTGTAAGAGAGTAAAGAATAGGAATGCTCCTATTTAGCACGTTACAGTTGTATCATTGATCTATTTCACTAAATCATCACATTATCATTGGAAGGGAGGAGGCTTCTTTCTTGCAATTTGAACTTTTGTTATAAATTTTGTCTTGTGTTTGCTAATTGTGCTAGAAGAGTAGAACGTACATTGGTAGAATTAGAAACTGCTACTGTTTGAACATCCTTAAAGTATTAGTAATTGCTGCAATTGTGTTATGATTTGAGTTTTAATTTCTATGTTCCATTATAGAGTTTAAAAACCTCCTTGTGGGATCGATAAGTAGGACTCCACTAGAGCTCTGTATTACTTGAGTGATACGTATACTTGCATTTTGAATGAGTGACTCAATAGAAATCTAAATCAATATATATATCTGAGTTCATAAAATATTGGTATTGAAAAAGGTCGCACCAAGTTTTGGGTGCCATTGTCGGGGACGTACCAGTAAAAGTAAATTCGGTAGTACTCAAAAACTTATATTCGAATTACAAATTATAATCATGTGTTCTTTCTTATTGCTAGTGTGCTTATCGTGATTGTGCATGCATAGATTCAGAACTGAAAATTTAATACCTTACGATTTTGAATTTGAGCGTACAATTAAAAAAATTCCAAAACAAAAGAGATAAGTTAGAAATTTAAATCAAATGGAGAACAATATAAACAATCAAGGAATTAAAAATGAAAACCAATCAAGACCATTAAGAGATTATTCTTACCCTACATTAGATGAAATTCACTTAACTATCCAAAACCCTGATGTAGCTGCTAATTAATTTGAGCTTAAACCTGCCATTATCCAAATGGTACAAAATAATCAATTCGGTGGAACATCGAATGAAGATCCTAATTTACATCTTGCGAGTTTTCTAGAACTATGTGCAACAATTAAATATGATGGAGTGTCAAATGATGTTATTAGACTAAGGTTTTTTTCTTTTTCATTAAGGGATAAAGCCAAGGCTTGGTTAAATTTGTTAGCACTTGGATCTATTAGAACTTGAGGAGAACTTCACAAAAATTCTTATCAAAGTATTTTCCACCATCAAAGACTGCTAAGCTTAGAAATGAAATAACATCTTTCAGTCAATTTGAGGGAGAACCAATATATGAATCGTGGGAAATATTTAAAGATCTTCTTAGGAAATGTCCACATCAGGCTCTACCACATTGGTTAATAATTCAAACATTTTGTAATAGATTGGTAGGATATTTTAAATCAATTATAGATGTGCTGCCGGTGGATCACTAATGTCAAAACCTTTTGAATAGGCTTATGCTTTAATTGAAGAAATGGCTACTAATAATTCTCAAAATAGCCTGCTAAAAGGGTAAATCCTAAGAAAGTATCCAGTATTCATGATTCTGATGCTATAACTATGATAGTTTCTCAAATCGTAGCTCTTTCAAAGAAAATAGATCAATACAAAGTGAATTATTCTTAAATATCCTTAGTGTTGGAGGAAAATTTGTTAGGGCAAAACAAAGATGCTCAATCTTCATATGAAACCTTAAATGATATAAACAAAAGATAAGGCAATCCTTATTCGAACTATTATAATTCTAGTTGGAAAAACCACCCAAATTTAAACTAGACTAATAACAATAATTTTAACACTGTTAATCCTCAATGGGGGAACAACCCAGTGAACCCATTAGGAAACTTGAACAACCAGGGAAATATGAATTATAGACCTTCTCATCCTCCAAGCTTTTATAATAATTCACAATTTAAGGAAAAGAGTTGTCTATGGAAGAAATGGTTCTGAATATGGAAACTCAATTACAAAGCCATGGAGCTACAATTAAAAATATAGAAAATCAATTAGGGCATATTGCTACTGCACTTAGCAATATACCTTTAGGAACACTTCCCTAGCAATGTTGAAGTAAAGCCAAAGACCAAGGTAAAGAACAAATTAAGGCTATTCAATTAAGAAGTGGAAATGAATTAGAAACAAGGGTCCAAAAAGAGACTGAAATTGTAAGAAAAAGGTGGAAACTGAAAAAAAAATGAAAAATTATTTCCAGACTTAGAATATCCATTAAAACCAATGAAGATCACTATAGAAAGACCACTAGCACCGTTTCCTCAAAGATTAATGCAACAAGATAAAGGAAAAAGATTTGTTAAATTTTTAGAAAACTTAAGAAAGTTATATGTGAATATTCCCTTTGTTGAAGCCTTAAAACAGACGTGTGATTATGTTAAGTTTATGAAGGATATACTCAACAAAAAGAGAACGTTACTAGACCTTGGAACTGTTGCACTCAGTGAAGAGTGTAGCGTTATAATTCAGAAAAATCCTCCTAAAAAATTTAAAGATCCTGGTAGTTTTACTATCCTCTGTGCTATAGGTGAAAAATTCTACGGACGAGCATTGAGTGATGTGGGAGCTAGCACAAATTTTATGCCTCTATCAACCGTTAAGAGATTGGGAATAGGAGAAATTGCATGAACTTCTGTAACTCTCCAGTTAAATGATTGATCTATCACTTATCCTAAGGGGGTTGTGGAAGATGTTTTGATCAAGCTTGATAAATTTATCTTTCCTGTAGGCTTTATTATCTTAGATATGGAAGAAGATAAGAAAATAACTATTCTTTTTGGAAGACAATTCATAGCTGTAGGATAAGATATGATTGATATTCAAAGATGAGAATTAACTTTGAGAGTAAATGACTAAGAGGTAATATTTAACATTTTAAAGTCAATGAAATATCCCTCAATAGAAAAAGATGATGAATGCTTTAGAATGGAAATATGTGATTATTTGAGAGAGGAATATTTCAAAGAAAATTTTGAAGAGAAAATAGAACAAGAAGATCTGAAAAACAAGAATCATGATGAGATAGAAGATGATTCTGATGAGACTGATAATGAAGAAAAAGTCAAAAATCTTGATAAATTAGATTGGTCTATTAGATTAGGCACCGCTTTATGGGCATACAAAACTACTTATAAAACTCCTTCAGGAATGTCCCCTTATAGATTAATTTTTTGGGAAGACTTGTCACTTGCCAGTTGAATCAGAATGTAAAGCATATTGGGCGATAAATAAATTAAATTTTAATCTGAAAGATGTTGGTGAGAAAAGATTATTGCAATTGAACGAATTGGAAGAAATCAGAAATGAATCATATGACGATGATAGACTATACAAGGAGAGAATGAAAATATGGCATTATCAAAAAATTATTAAAAAGGAATTTGAGCCAGGACAAAAAAGTTTTATTATACAATACTAGACTGAGATTATTTCCTGGGAAACTGAAATCTAGATGGATAGGACCATTCACTGTTATAAAAATCTGTCAACTCGGAGTTATTATTGAAAACCCTAAAACAGGAAGAAGATTCAAAGTTAATGGACACAGATTAAAACCGTATTTTGAAGGTAATAGACCTAACTTTAAAGAGGTTTTAATGTTGGATCAACCTGAATAACTAAAGGTTATGTCGGGCTGACAACGTTAAACCAAGCACTTTGTGGGAGGCAACCCACAGTTATGTTTAGTGTTTTACTTGTTTGAATTGTTATTTTTTTTAGATTGCCACATAATTAAGTCTTACCGATCCTTAAATATCATAAACAACGTTAAAGAAATGAATCAAATCGAAGTTTTGAACGAATACAAACGAAATGAAAATTAGGCCAGAATTGAACTGGCGCTGGACAGCGCTGTAATCAGCACCGGACCGCGCCCATGACCAGAAGGCGAAAATCCTTCCATTTAAACTCCCAAAAACTGCCTCTAAACTCCAAAACCACTAGAGAAAAGAAAGGAAGATCCAAAATCTCGTCCAAATAGATTCTGCATTAATCAAAACTTCAAGATTTCAAGTTTTCAACCATAGAAAGTTCATCAGTTTCAAAGAGCAACGTCTGTTCGACAAGAACATTTCAAAGAAGAGGCTGATTAAGGAATGAGGCTTCTTGAATCGAGGTTTGAATTATCCTACTACTTGAATTGAAGAAATTATTATTCAAAGACGTTGGGAAGTTTTATGTTACATAACTGCTGCCATAGTTGTCTCTGTTGTAAAAAATTTTATGCAAATCTTCATGGGATCAACCAAGGATCAGTCTACGTGTGAGGCAGGTTTGTCACATTTACTCCTGCGAAGATTAATGACTTATATATGATTGAGAATGTCCCAATCTGTCATTATGCAAATTTTATCCTGATAAGAGACAATATGTGCGATATATACATATATTTGACGAATGAAAATGATGATTGGGAGATAAGAGATAACAGGTATGTTATTTTTTCAACCACACTTCTGAATCCTACGTCAAAACACTTACATTATTTTATATGTGTAAATTTACTCCCAATTATGAAAATCAATAAAGTGACCAAGGAATGTGCTATTTTGAATTACTGTATTCAAATGGGGATATCTATTGATGTTGGCTCTATTATTGTGAAATCTGTTTTGAGATTGATGGTACACGGATCAAAATATGGGCTTGGACATCCTTCCACCATATTTCTTCTCTGCAGTCAATCACAAGTTCCATATGAAAATTGGGAGAAAGTATTTCTTCCCTGGAAGCCTCTGGACCCCAAGGATGAACACATTAACCAGGTAGTTGGAGATGTGAATGACATGAGAATTACTGAAGATCAACCATATCGGAGTTCAAAGCCTATTCCTCCTTACTTTCCTGAAAGTTTACAGATAATTTTGAAGAAGATTAGGAAATTGGAGAAAGAGATGCAACACTTGATGAGTACAATCAACAATCTATCTGACTGCTTTGATCACCTGGATTGGAGAATGAAGGAACACTTTGAGCATTTTGGGCATCTTGAAGGAAATCTGATACGCTTGATGAAAAGAAAAGGCTGGATTGAGGAGTATTCAATTGAAGAATTCCCATATCATTCATTCTATAATTTTTTTGTTCATCTTCAATTAATTGGAGACATTAGAGATAATGATAGTTTTGAGGACGAGTAGAAACTTTATTATGTGTTTATGTATTTGAACTTATTACTTAGTTTTCTTTGCTTGATTACTATGTTTAAATTTGCTTTCATGTTCAGTTTTCAGCGTTTGAGTGTTGTGGTTGTGAGCGACGCTAAACTTTAGTGTTTTATGGCTTGACAAATGTGTAGAGTCTAGAGTTACTTATGTGTGTTTGAAATTAAGATTTTATATATCAAAGTGATATTTTGAGTTGTTTGTGTAAAAATTGTTGTTTTTCATAGCTTTAGTGCAATATTCGATGCATAAATGGATGAATTAAACGTTGGTGCAGGCTTAAAATGATTGAAATTGCAAAAGAAATTTGGGGCCCATAATTTGAACTTGCACCGGACAGCGTTGTCACTAGCGCCAGACTGTGCCAAATTACTCAAAATTTAGCCTATTGAATCGAAAATAGCACCGGATGGCGTTGTCACCAACGCTGCACCACACCCGACACTAAAAAAGTCCAGATTACTCAAATTTTACTATTTAACCCTGGGACCCATGGTTTTAATACAATCCATCGTTTTCTACCTTCAGCCAAGGCCAATTTTCGCATATAGGGCTTGCTTGCATTTGGATTTAGAGTGATTTCACGGTCGAAAAAGTTTGGATTCCATCTTCTCTCGGTAAGAGCTTCACTTTGAACTAATTTTTTGATTTTAATCATGAAAATCTCTTACATTAGGATGATTCAAAATTTGAGGTTTTTAGAGAAAATTTGGAGATTTTCCATTGTATTGACGTTCTTATTTACTTAAATTACTTTGGAGCCTAATACATTGCAATTTTGAGATTGATTTGGATTATTTTTATACTTTTTAGAAAATGGCTCCAAAAACATCGAAAGGGAAGTGAAAAATGGTATACAATTAAAGGAAATTTGTGAACTTTAAAGCTCACTATCGCTTTAGTACATTTCTTAGCAATAAGAAGTGTATTCAAGAGAAAGCTTTTGAAAATCCAGGAGTGATAGAAGAATTAATTGCAAATCGTTAGTGGGAAATGTTTTGTTGTTTTACTGTTGATGCAATGCTAGGGATAGTATGAGAATTTTATGCTAACCTGTATTACTCTGAGAGTGAATATATACTTGTTAGAGGACAAATGGTTGATTTTACCCCTGCACGCATCAATACATTTTATCAGTTGAGAGACCCTCACTATTATGAGTATGAGTGATCCACTTAAAAGTTCCTATTTTTATGCCTTATTTATGATTCAATTTTTAAGGAAATTATGCTTTTATGAAAGGTATTTTTATGTTTTTGGATGTAGGTAATGAAAAAAGAGTTCAAGAAGGAAAAAGGAGCAAAAATAGAGCTAAAAAACAAAGTTGCAGAAATTATAGGTCTGGCGCCTAGGCGCCAGAATCTGGCTCCTAAGCGCCAGTTCGATACTGAAGCAGATAAGATTTTTGACAACTTTGGGCAGTTATTTTGACGGTGTTAAGCGGTTATCAGACCTTCTAGAAGACAGGAAATTATTCCTAATACATAGGACATGGGATACAATGCATCTGGACACACGAAAACATTTTTAATCGTGAAGAGGTTCAATCCAAAGTGAAGAGGTACGAAGACTTGGTCACGGACTCCGACGCTTAGGCCCCAGATCTCGGCGCCTAGGCACCACAGTTACTTTCTAGAAGATTCATTGAATTTGGATGAATTTTGAAGAGGTGCCTTAAGAAACCCTTGGCCATTTTCAGAGCTCTATAAATAGGAGACATTTCTACAGAAAAAGGGCCCTCTCTCTCCATCCATCTAGTTCCCCCTAGATCTCCAACATCAGAAGATAGATTTAGGGAGCCACCATATTTTCTTCTTGAGTATTAAGTGAGTTTATCTACTCAATTTCTTGAGTAGTAAGTGTGAGTTTGAAAGTGTTGTTGTTGTTGAAGTCTTATACCTTGCATTGGAGTCAGTAGGAGTCAAAGGATTACTTGAAGGAACATTCCAGATAAGTATTTGTAACTTGGTTCAAAGTTTTATAAATATGTTTTGTTGTGTGAATTCTATGTGTTCTGAGTAGTTACTTTTCTCTCTCCTTTCAACTATGAAAAGGTAATAAGATAATTTGATTTTATTGGAGAACTTAACTTAAAATATTTAAAATTATTGTGATGACATTAATACTCGATCTTAATTTACTTTTTAAACTTGCCATTTGAATTGTTAAAACCTGCTGAAGAATTCTGAGACCTATCCGGATATGAGTTCTTAACTAGTAGATATCACATGAATCTTTGGGTATTCGAAGGCCTTGAGCGGGTTATTCAAGGTGAAGTGCATATAAGTAGGGAGATATTGTTTATTGGGCATATAAATGATTAGTTTTTAGAGTGATAGAATAAATCCTAATAATTTGGTTTATAGAAAGGGAACGGTCACTAGTAGGGCCGACCATAGCCACCCTTGGACATCTAGAAGTGTGAGCCTAGATTAACCCATTCTACTTAAAAAACATCCTGAACTGATCTATAGATTAAACAATGTTCTTTATACTATCGAGCGAAGGTAAAGAATAGAAATGCTTCTATTTGGTGTAATACCATAATCACAAGTTCTCCACGAATGATAATTATTCTGAAAAATATTGGATTAGTTGAAAAGGAGAAAGTTGTTTTATTTATACTTTCATTAACCTTTACTTTGTTGTTGCTTACTTACATTTATTATAAATTTTATTAAACTTAAATCTGAATTTTTAAAAGAAATAAAAATTATAATTACTTTTAATTTGAAAATCTAATAAATTTCTTCAATTCATTTTCTATTAATCTTCCCCGTGGGATCGATAACCAGGACTCCAATAGAGCCCTATATTACATGAAAAGATACGTATACTTGCGTTTGAAATTTAGACTTTACGAAATTATTATAAATATTAAAATATAAATTCATAAATTCTTGAGTATACAGATACTCATAAAGTGTCAGTTCAAGTTTTTTGTGCCGTTGTCGGGCAAGATAGAAAGGAAGATAGAAATGAAGATAGAATAGAAGATAGAAAAGTACATAAAAGAAATTAAGAAAGACAATTTTTAGATTTTTTAAATTAAAAATATTTTACACTTTTATTTCTTTAAAATAAAAAAATAAAAAAAATACAAGAACATTTACAAAAATAAAAATACCAAAAAGTTTTTATTTTATTCAAGTTTTTTTATGCATAGTTCTGGATCAGAAGGATTATTATCTTTTGATTCTGAATTAGAAAGAACTGTTAAAAGAATTAGAAAAGGAAAACAAGTTCAAAAATATGAGGAAATGGCTAACTTACATAAAAATAATCAAAATCCAATAGAAATTAATGAACAAAATGTTTATAAACTATTAAGGGATTATGCAAACCATACAATTAATGAACTTCATATTAGTATTCAAATGCCTGCTGTGGATGCTAATTCTTTTGAGTTTAAACCTTTTATTATTTAAATGGTTCAAAATAATCAATTTAGAGGAACACCAAACAAGGATCCAAACTTACACCTTGCTAGTTTCTTAGAACTTTGTGCTACCTTTAAATATAAAAATATTTCTGATGATGCTATTAGGCTTAAACTCTTTCCTTTTTCTTTAAAAGATAAAGCAAAGATGTGGCTTAACTCATTAATAACTTGTTCTATAAAACTTGGGCAGATATGACACAAAAATTCCTTGCTAAATATTTTCCTCCTTCTAAAACGGCTAAATTAAGAAATGATATTACTTCATTTATGCAATTTGATGGAGACACAATTTATGAAGCGGGGGAAAGATTTAAAAAATTATTAAGAAAATATCCTCATCATGCTTTACCAGATTGGTTAATTATTCAAACGTTTTATAACAGACTTATTGAATCACTTAAATCTATTATAGATGCTGTTGCTGGTGGTTCTTTAATCGCTAAGACATTTGATGAAGCTTATACTTTAATTGAAGAAATGGCTAACAATAATTTTCAATGGCCTTCTAAAAGGGTTAATCCTAAAAGAGTGGCAAGTATTCAAGATAATGAAGCCTTTTCTATTTTAACTTCACAAGTGGCTGCGATATCTAAGAAATTGGATAATTTTGCTATTAACATGTCGCATGTAAGTAATGATAATTCCGTAAATATCGATGATTCTCAAACTATGGAGAATTTGCAAGCTATTTCTAGTAAAACTAATTACCCTTATTCGAATTATTATAATCCAGGTTGGAAAAATCACCCTAATTTTAATTGGAATAATGGACATCAACAATGGAGTAATAATCTAGTTAATCCAACCAGAAATTGGAACAATCAAGGAAATTCAAACTTTAGACCAACTTATCCTCCTAGTTTTAACAATCAGTATAAAAATTTATCTTTAGAAGAATTGATCTTGCAACTAGGTAATCAGTTACAAAGTCAAAACACTACTATTCGAAATATTGAGAATCAGATGGGACAAATTGCTAATTTAATTAATTACAGACCTCAAGGAACACTGCAGCAACGTCGAAATTAATCTAAAAGAAAAAGGAAAAGACCATGAACAAGCAAAAGTTGTACAACTTAGAAGTGGAAAAGAATTAAAAGATAAAATTCAGATTGAAATTGAAAAAGAGAGAGAGGTTGAAGAGATTAAAAAACCTAAAGAAACTATTTTTCCAAGTAAAGATCAGACTGTAATTCCTTATGAAGTGGAAGTTGAAAGAACACCACCACCTTTTCCTCAAAGACTAAAATAGCAGAAGCTTGACCATCAATTTTCTAAATTCAATGATATTTTTAAGAAACATACCATCAACATTCCTTTTGCTGAAGCTCTTGAACAAATGACGAGTTATGCAAAATTTATGAAGGATATTTTAAGTAAGAAAAGGAAATTTGAAGCTTATGAAACTGTTGCATTAAGTGAAGAATGTAGTGCAATAATTCAAAAGAAACTACCTCAGAAACATAAAGATCCAGGAAGTTTCACTATACCATTTGCTATTGGAGAAAAATTTTGTGGAAAAGCCTTATGTGATTTAGGAGCAAGTATTAATCTCATGCCATTTTCTATCTTTCGAATGTTAGATTTAGGAGAGATTTCTCCCACCACTGTAACCCTTCAGTTAGCTGATCGATCTATTACTTATCCTAAAGGAGTTATAAAGGATGTTCTTGTTAAGGTGGATAAATTTATCTTTCCTGTGGATTTCATTGTACTGGATCTGGAAGAAGATAAAGAAATACCTATTATTTTAGGGAGACCTTTTCTAGCTACCAGACGTGCTATGATTGATGTGCAAAAAGGAGAACTAACAATGAGAGTTAATGTTCAAGAGATAACATTTAATCTTCTGAAATCAATGAGGTATCTTGACAAAGAAAAATGCTATCGAATGGATATCTTTGATTATATAATTGAAAAGTATTTTCAAGAAAAATGTAAAGTCATTTCTGAAGAAAAAAATGACAAATCTGTGATATATAATGAGTCATTAACTAAAGAAACTAAAGAAGTGAATGAAGAAAATTTATTTGAAGAAACTCATTATATTCATGATAATTGAGAAATTTTAGACACAACTAAAAATGATATACTTTTACCCTTAATTGAAAAAGCCTCAGAACTGGAATTAAAAATGTTACCTGCACATTTAAAGTATGCATTTCTTAGAAATTTATTAACTTTACCTGTAATTGTATCTTCATAACTAAGCAAAGATCAAGAAGAAAAAATAATAGGAGTTCTGAAAAGTTATAAGAAAGCTTTTGGTTGGACTATTGCAGATATAAGAGGAATAAGCCCTTCAATCTGTATGCATAGGATTTTAATTGAAGAAAAATGTAAACCTACTATTGAATCTCAAAGAAGATTGAACCCAATTATGAAAGAGGTTGTTAAAAAAGAGATTTTAAAATGGTTAGATGTTGGAATTATTTATCCTATTTCGGATAGTCAATGGGTAAGTCCTATTCATCGTGTTTCGAAGAAAGGAGGAGTAACTGTCATTGTTAATGATAAAGATGAATTAATCCCTACAAAACAAGTTAATAGATGGCAAATTTGCATCGATTATCAAAAATTAAACAATGCCACTAGAAAGGATCATTTTCCTTTACCTTTCTTGGATAAATGCTGGATAAATTAGCTGGATATTCATATTTCTATTTTTTGGATGGATATTCTGGTTATAATCAATTACCCATTGCTCCAGAGGACCAAGAGAAAACAAAATTTACAGGTCCTTATGGAACATTTGCTTTTAGAAGAATGTCTTCCGGTTTATGTAATGCACTTGCAACTTTTTAGAGATGTATGATGTCAATATTTTGTATTTTAATTGATAAAGGAATTGAAGTATTTATGAATGATTTTTTAGTATTTGAAACTTCTTTTGAGTCTTGCTTGGAAAATATAACAAAAGTTATAAAAAGACGTGAAGAAACAAATTTTGTTCTAAACTGGGAAAAATGTCAATTTATAGTCATAGAAGGAATTGTACTTGGACATAGAATTTCACAAAAACGGATGGAAGTTGATCAGGCAAAAGTAAAAATTATTGTTGAACTTCAACTACCTACTACTGTTACTGATGTAAGAAGTTTTCTGGGTCATGTTGGATTTTACAGAAGATATATGAAGGATTTTTCTACGATTACTAAACCTCTTTGTCATTTATTAGAAAAAGAAGCTAAGTTTAAATTTAATGAAGATTGTCTGAATGCTTTCAATATTTTAAAAGAAAAATTAATCACTGCACCTGTCATTATTGCACCTGATTGGAATAAATCTTTTCAATTAATATGTTATGCAAGTGATTTTGCAATTGGAGCTGTATTAGGACAAAAATATGAGAAAATTCTCAAAGTTATATATTATGCTAGAAAAACTCTTAATGAAACTCAAATAAATTACACTACTATTGAGAAAGAGCTTTTAGCAATAGTATATGCCTTTGATAAATTTAGACCTTATCTTCTTGGAACTAAATGTATTGTATATATTGATCATTCCGCTATTAAGTATTTAATGTCTAACAAGGATGCTAAACCTAGATTGATAAGATGGGTTTTACTTTTACAAGAATTTGATTTTCAAATAGTGGACAGAAAAGGAATTGACAACAAAATTGCTGATCATTTATCAAGAATTAAAAATAATAATGAGAAGATTACTGAAGAAAACATAAATGAGAAATTCCCTGATGAACAGTTATATGTTATTCAAGGATTACAAACACCTTGGTATACAGATATGGTTAACAATTTGGTTAGCAATATTTTACCGTATGGATTGAATAACAAATATATTAAGAAATTCAAGAATGATTCTAAATCATATATCTGGGAAGATCCTCATTTATTTAAAATAGGTAGAGATTCTGTGATTCAAAAATGTGTACCTTATGAAGAAACTTTTGCAATTATTCAAAAATGTCACGATTCCGAATTTGGAGGACACTTTGGAGTGGATAAAACTACGTTTAAAATTCTAAATTCTAGATTTTATTGGCCTACATTATTCAAAGATGTTGGATATTATGTGAAAACTTGTGATCGATGTCAAAGAATGGGGAATATATCCAGAAAAGATGAAATGCCTCTAAGCTATATATTAGAAATTGAAATTTTTTATGTATAGGGTTTAGACTTTATGGGACCTTTTATGCCGTCATCTGGAAAGATTTATATTTTATTAGCAGTTGATTATGTTTCAACGTGGATTGAAGATGTAGCTTTACCTAACTGTGATTCCAAAAGTGTTTCGAAATTTTTAAAGAAAATGATTTTTACAAGATTTAGAATGCCAAGGGTAATTATCACAGATGGGGGAAGTCATTTCAGAAGTATAAGAATTCAATCATTATTGGAAAATTTGGAATTAAACATAGAATTGCAACTTCTTATCACCCACAAATGAGTGGAATGGCTGAAGTATCAAATAGAGAAATTAAAAGAATATTAGAAAAGACTGTTAATCCTAAAAGAACTGACTGGGTTGATAGACTTGATTCTGCATTATGGGCTAATAGAACAGCTTATAAGACACCTATCGGAATTTCACCTTATCAGTTAGTTTATGGTAAACATTGTCACTTACCTGTTGAACTAGAAGATAAAGCTTACTGGGCAATATAGAATTTCAATTATGATTTGAATGCTGCAGGAGAGAAACGATTGTTACAACTGAATGAAATGGAATAGATAAGAAATGAGTCCTATGAAAATGCAAAAATTTATATGGAAAGAATGAAGAAATTGCATGATAAAAATATTTTAAAAAATATATTTGAGCTTGAACAAGAAGTATTATTATTTAATACTCTTTTAATACTTTTTCCTAGAAAATTAAGATCTAAATGGATGGGACCATTTATTATTGAGAAAGTATACCCTTACAGAGCTGTGGATATTAAAGATCCCAAGACTGGAAAAATATTTAAAGTTAATGAATTAAGACTGAAGCCTTATATGGGAGAAATGAAACCGAATTACAAGGAGGCTTACGAACTGAGTCTGCCCGATAAATATAACTGATTAGGTCGGGCTGACGACGTTAAACCAAACGCTTTGTGGGAGGCAACTCATATATTGTCATTATGATTGTGTGTGATTTGAATTTATCTTAATCGATGTTTGTGTGTTGATCATACCATTTTAATAGACCTATTTTAAGACTGAAACTTTGTTAATTTGACGATAGGAGAAACAGAGTCGAACGTGGTTCCGGCGCCTAAGCGCCCGCATAACCATGTATATCGATTGTCTGGTGCCTACGCGCCAGATTTCGGTGCCTAAGCGCCCCAGTTACTGTTCGTGCAAAAACTGAAAATCTTCAACTTTTCACATGAATTCTTCTTATAAATTGCCCTATCCTCATCCCCAATCCATAAGAAAACATTTTTTTGACTAGAACACTTCGTTTTGGAGGAGAAAAGAGAGTTTAGAAGCAATGGAGAGAGGAGATCAAGGCAATGCAATAAGAGATAAGCCTTCTTGATGCACGAGACTTATATTGCAAGAATTTATGAACTCAAATTTATATATTTTTAATGATTTTGATAAGTCCAAGCATTCAACACATGTATACATATCGTATCAAGTAATCCAGGGCTCTAATGGAGTCTTGGTTATTGATCCCACAGGGAGGTTTTAAGTTGAAGTAAACTAAAAATTTCCTAAGTTATAATAAAGCACCGAAATCCTATACTCTAATTACGTTTAAAGTTCAACACTTACTTCTACTACTACTATGCAGAAAACAGTAACAACTAACTAAACTACAATTGCTTCTCATAACTTGAAAACATAATTATCTAATAGACACACTAAATTAAGTATTTGAAAGGTTGTTGATATATATGAGAAAAGTATCTTTCTTCTAGCAATGAGAATATGATGTGCGGATTGATATGGATCAGGTATCTAATTTATTGTGCCAAATAGTGACAAAGATGATTCTTTACCTTTAGAAGAGTACCCCCTCCTCTAAATAAGAAAAGAACATTGACATATTCTAAGTTTAGTCATTAACTCCAAGGCTAGGCTGGGAGGATACCGACTCTCACTTTGAAGCTCCCACTCAACCTTCACCCGAAGGCTAACCCTTGATATTAATTGCTAATCTTAGAACCAATTTGAGGATTTCAGCCTGTCACCCTGAAATCTCCACATTGAAGTCCTTCAAAACACATTTCCCTATTTATTTGTACACAATTCCCATGAACTACGCAATTCATCCATGGAAATTGAATGTATCTTCCATTATTGTTGCAGGACATTAAATCCTTTCAAAATTAATGTTTAACAACATATTTTAACATTTCAATTGCCAAATAGAAAGTAAATTAAATTCTAAATGAAAAACAATCACAATCTCTTTAATACATTAAAAGCACATCTAATCCACATCAAACCATCATCACATCTCTAAGCAAGTAGAAAGATAAAGAAGACTACTCAGAATTCATGGAGAAGATATAATAAAACATGGATTTTATATATAAAAGAAAAGTCATACAAATCACAAAAGAAAATACAACTTATATCTTTCTCTTCTTCAATGCAATCCCTTTTAAGTTCCTTTGAATCCTCTTCTCTTTTCTTTACAACACTTGATTCTCTATTTAGAATGGAAAGAAAGAAGCAATCTCTTACTTTACTTCTTCTCCTTCACTCCTTAGGGAAGAATTCCTCTCAAATCCTCACTTCTACACACTACTCTACTAAACCTTAACACTTAACACTCACTAAAACACTAAGAAAGAGAAATAGAATGCAAGAGAGCTCCCTCTTCTCATCCAAAATCAGTTATTTAAGATTTAAGGAAGAAATCCCAAGAATTTCCATAGGCATCCCTTCAAACTTTCGCCAAAACTCTCAAATTTTGAATTCCACCGACTTTGGGCGCCAGCGGCGCCAGATAGGGCGCCGGTGGTTCCAGATAGGGTGCCTGTGACACTCTATCGTGCCGAATAATTGCTGGAGTCTCTGGATTTGGGCGCCGACGGTGCCCATTCTGGCACCTGCGGCGCCAGAACACTTTTTCATCATTTTGCTCTTTTTTGCTCCTTTTTACTCCAGATTCGCTCCTTTTTGCTTCTTTCCATTCCAATCACCAAAAAACATCATACCTGCAACAAAACATGAAAAATACCTTTTTTTAAAGTGCAATATCGCCAAAAATGGGTAAAATTAGATAGCAAAAACCGTATATATTTTTGGTGCATCAAAATCCCCCAAACTTAAACTATTACTTGTCCTCAAGTAATCCTTTTACTACATAAAATATAACTCTAGGCAATGTACTTTTCAACTTTAAGAAACTAAAATTTTCATTCAAAAGAATATATTGGTTAGATTTTCAGAAAAAGTTTAGTAACTCAGGTCAACATTACAGGCATAGGAATATTCAGTTAACAAGTCTAAGAGTTCTAGTCTTCTATTTATTTCAAGATAAACCATAATTTGTCATATTAAGAGTGCCTTAAAAGAATATGTGAAAAAGGAGTTCATGCAAACTTTACTAAAATGTAGGCTAGTACATTAAATATAAATTCAGAAATGAAATCAAGTTTTCCCTTCAAGGTGATTCAAGTGAAGCCAATTTTTGATTAGGCATCTTCTCAAGCTTCTCCTCATAAACATTTTTCTTTCTCTTTTTTTTTTCTTTTCACTTTTTCTTTTTTCTCTTTTTTTTCTCTTTCTTTTTTTGGGATTGTTTTTCAATCCTTCTTTTCTTTTCTTTTCTTGAAGATTACTATATCTGGATGGCCTTTAATGATTTTGAACTTCACTCTCCTCTTTCTAAAGTTCAAACTTGAAACACCACCTTACTTTAGAATTAGGCACAAGCTTTATTATTTTTCATAAAGTCACAATCTCTTCTTAATACAAAATACTTTAAGTCCCTTAACCTTTCAAAAATATAGTTTTCTTTACTTTAAATAGTTAACTATAATCAAATCCTTTCATACCAAATATCTTACTTCTATAAAATCAACTTTTATTAGCAAAAATTTTCATCTTATCCTTCCATAATATTCAACTGAAATAAAATGTTTTAGTTATCTTACAATGAGATTCAACTGCCTGAAGTTTTGTTAATAATTTTTAAAAATATAATAGTTGAGAATAAATAAAAGTTTAGTATTTCTCTTCCCTCCCCTAAACTTAAGTTTTTCAATAAATTTAAAATAGTTCAGAGTAGAAGAAAACTAACCTCTTTGTACTGGGATTCTGAAATCTTCAACAGCTATCTGGTATTAATCAAAATTTACAACTAGCAAGCATGAAACAATTTGTAGCAGTGATATAACAATTTTTAAATATTTTCATGGGTAAAGAGAAATTTACATTAAACATCTAAACATCCAACAAAACACTACAACATGAAACAAACAATCACACTACTAATAGTACAACTAACAGTTTTAAAGTTTTAGTACAACATAACAATACAACAACATGAAAAGTAAAAAACACTACATCACACAGTACAACACAGGGTTACACATCACATGAAAAGTAAATATCTACTATATCATATCAGTACAACACAACACAACAAGATCAACAGAAATAAAAAAACAAACTATCTACCAGTCTCCATCACTAGGATCACCAGTGAGGTCATCTGCAGGGTGAGGTCTATATGTTGTATAGCTAGGGCAAGTAGGAAAAATCACATTAGTCTCTCCCCTCAGAAATCTGACCTGAGCATCATAATAAGCAATAACAAACTCCACTCTCCTCTATAGATATTCTTTGTTCACATCACTCCTCGCCTCGAATACATCCATCCGACCATGGAGTCTGTCCATACTAGTACTCTGTAGTCTCAGTTGCTCCATAATATCAAATAAGGTGGGCGGCTCAGATGTAGATGGAACATCATAACTCATAGTAGGAATATCAATACTCCTTCGCTCAACTCTGGCTCCCACATGAGACTCATAAGTCTGAATAATATTCTTTATAATAGGTCTTAATGGTATAGCCATTTCCTCAGAACTACTGAACTTCACTCCAGACTAAACACAAAGACATGGATTAAAGCAGGATGTCCTAATCCTCCAGTCGTCTTGCCTTTCGCAATCGTCTGAATATTCTTGTAAATAATAGATCCAATATTAATCTTTTTCATCTTATGTATACAGTAGTTCAGAATCACTCTATCTCTAGTAACTTCACTGTGGTGATAAGATGGTAATAGCCATGTAGAAATTAAATAATGCCAGACTTTTGAAGCAACATTCAAAGTGGAGGCGGGGAAATTTATCAACTGTTTTTTACTTAATTTCCGTTCTCCTCGCCTATTAGTCAGAAAAGCAATCACTTCTCTCACATTCTCCCTTCCAGTGTCAAAGTTTTCGTACTCACACACGAATGGTTCACGAGTTTGATAGAAAGCATTGATTCGTTGAGGAGTAAACTCAACCATCTTTCCTCTAACAAGCACATACTCAGTCTCAGTCTAGGGTAAATTCGAATAAAATTCTTGAACAACTCCCATAACAGCATTCGCAATGAAATAACAAAATCTTTCCCAGTTTCGCTCTGCAATTAATTGTTCTACAAATCCTCCAGGACTATCAAAAGCTCAATCTTGGATACACTTCTTGTTCTGAAAGATAGAGTTATCGCAAAATTGGGCTTTGATATTGACAAATCTCTCCTCATCAAAATCCAATTTCCTCTTCCCCCTTGGAGCCATGTGAATTTCTAAAATTTTACAAAAAACAATTCTAATAAATCCCAAATTCACAATGTATCAACTCCAAACACTAAGTAAGAGATTATTTCATCATGGAAATCTCAAAATCTCTCTAAAACTCCAAAAATTCCACAATAAGAATTGTGAGAGATTTCCATGGTGAAAATCCAAAAATTTTAACTTAAAGTGAAGCTCTTACCAAGAGAAGTGCAAATCCGGTGTCGAATAGCCTTGAAAACTCCTTATATCCGAGATCTAGCAAGCCCTAGATCTTCAAAATCGCCAAAATGGAGGAAGAAGACGAAGGAAATGGAAAAAATTTGCGGGTCCCAGAGCAAAAACTGCAAAATCGATGTTTTAAGACCTATTTCTAGGTTCGGACGCCTGCAGCGCTCGATAGGGCCCCGGTGGCGCTCTATTTAAATATATGGCCAAACTCTCTGGATTTGAACGCCGGCGGCGCCAGTCCAAAATATTTTCTGGGTCCGAAAATTTTTTTGTAATTTCGATCGTTTCGACGTCCACAATGATGTTTAACACTTCAATAGGCATTTACATCATCCCAAAAGCAATAATTTACACATTTCTTCACACAAACAACACACAACAATCTTATATTTATAAAATCCAAGTTACATTAAACACACCAAATAAGTTCATTCAAACCAACTATTCTAAGATATTTAGTGTAGCAAGTACTCTACAATAGGCAAGCACTAAAAGCTAAGCACACATTGAAAGCAAGCACATCCAAATCCAAGTTCTAAGCAAAGCAAATATTACACAAAGCAAACAAAACTAAGCAAACCAAACTAAACACACAACATATATAAGTAGAATCCATCAAATTACTCCATGTTTGTTTCAGAGCTATCCTCTCCTCTAATGTCTCCAATTGATTGCTGATGCACAAAAAAGTTATAGAATGGACGAAATGGAAATTCGTCAAATGATTCCTCGGCAATCACCTCGTTCTTCTTCATCAGATTGATCAATCCCATCTCAATTCGACCAGTGTGATCGAACTGCTCTTTCATTCTCCAATCTATATGATCGAATAAATCACAAATGTTATTGATCATGTTCATAAAGTTTCGTACCTCTTTCTCCAATTGCTTGATCCTCTGCAATATAAATCGGGAACCTCCCGGAATGTAGGGTTGAATTTGCTGTGAAGTCTGCGTCGGTTGATCGTAAGTAGATTCATGTCGTCCTCATCTCCAACTGTCTGATAGTCGTAGAGATTGGTTGGTTCAATAGGTCTCCATGGAAGAATAACCTTTTCCCAACTTTCATATGGAACTTGTGACTGACTACATAACAGGAATATGGTGGACGGGTGTCCAAGCCCATATTTAGATCCATGCACAATTAGCTCAAGTGTTGATTTCACAATAAGATTACCAATGTCAATCGGCCTTCCAGTTTGAATGCAAAAATTAAAAATGGCGCTTTCCTTGGTCACCTTACTTGTCTTCAACGTCGGAAGAAATTTTGATGAAATGAAGTAATGTCACTGTTTCGATACTGGATTGAAAGATGCAGATGGGAAACTAATATATCCATTCTCCCTGATTTCCCATTCCTCATTCTCATCCGTCAAATATTGATACACATCATTCATATTATCCTTCGTGGCATTGAAATTAGAATAATGACAAATAGGAATGTTTTCAATCATGAAGAGATAGTTGATTAGTGTAGGAGTGATTTGCATGAATCTACCACGCACAAATATAAAACCTTGGTTGATCCCGTGAAGATTCGCGTAGAATTCTTTCACGACAGGAACAACAACGGCGGCGGTAGTGAAAGAAAGGACTTCCCATCGTCTCTCCTTAATAATTTGTTCAGTTCTAGTTGTAGGGTTATCCATACCTCAATTTATGAAGCCCCTTTCCTTGATAATTCGACTTTTTATCATCACTTTGTTGAAAAAAAGCTGCGCTTAGAAACTTATGAACTTCCTTCTATTGCAAATGCGAGATTGAGAGGTTTCAATGGCATAGGAATCCATAGAAATCGAATTAGTATTGGTGGTTTTCGTTTTTCTGGAGTTAAGAAGAAAAAAATTGAGTTTGGGGAGTTATAAGGACGAAGTTCCCGCCAAAAACTGCCAAAACTCGTGTTTTGAAATTTAAAAACCATCAAGTAGAATTTGGGCGCCGGCGGCGCTCGATAGGGCGCCGGCGGCGCTCGATTGGACGCCGGCGGCGCTCAAACAAAGAAGTTCAGTAGGACAGAAACGATAGGGCGCCGGCGGTGCTAGTGGTCAAAAACTTTCACCAAACTTCATTTGATCCAAAATATTCCAATATCTTGATTCGATCCATCATTTATCAACTTTTTAAGTATTTAGGAGTAATTAGGATTCAGAAATAACTATCTAAAAAGCATAACTACAACAAACAAGAAAAAACACAATAAAGATACATATGGGTTGCCTCCTATAAAAAGTTTGGTTTAACGTCGTCAGCCTGACAAACCATTTAGTTAATCGAGATGACTCAGCATTAAAACCTCTTTGAAATCAGATTGTAACCCATCAAAGTAAGGCTTTAATCGATGCCCATTAACCTTGAAAATCTTTCCTGTATTAGGATCTTTAATATCAATAGCTCCAAAAGAATAAACTTTTACAATTGTAAAAGGTCCTAACCATTTAGACTTGAGCTTTCCAAGAAATAACTTCAATTTTTTGTTGTATAATAAAACATTTTGTCCAAATTCCAAGTTCTTTTTCAATATTTTCTGATCATGCCATAATTTCATTTTCTCTTTATAAATCCTATCATTGTGATAAGATGCATTTCTAATCTCTTCCAATTCATTTAATTGCATAAATCTTTTTTCTCCAGAGTTTTTCAAATTAAAATTTAACTCTTTTATTGCCCAATATGCTTTATGCTCCAATTCAACTAGTAAATGGCAAGTCTTAACGAACACTAGTCTATAAGGAGACATTCCTATAAGGGTTTGAAAAGCAGTTCTATAAGCCCATAAAGAAATATCTAATCAAACAGACCAATCTAATTTATGATTATTCACATTTTTCTCCAAAATTCTTTTAATTTCACGATTATATACTTCTGCTAAACCTCTCGGGATGATAAACAGTAGAGATTATATGAATAATATTATACTTCTCACTTAATCTCTTAATTTGATTATTCCTGAAATGGGATCCACCATCAGTTATGATCACTCTCGGCATTCCATATCTTGTAAATATATTTTTCTTTAAAAATTTTAAAACACTCCGAGCATCACATCTTGGTAAAGCAACAGCTTCAATCCATTTCGAGACATAATCAACAACAACCAATATATATAGATTTCCAAATGAAGGAGTAAATGGTCCCATGAAATCTAATCCCCATACATCGAAAATTTCAACTTCCAAATTATTATTTAGAGGCATTTCATTTCTTCTAGATATATTACCTACTCTCTGATATCGATCACATGATTTAATATATCTATAAACATCTCTAAATAGAGTAGGCCAATAAAATCCAGATTGTAAAATCTTAAAAGCAGTTTTATCAACACCACAATGACCTCCAAATTCATAATCATGACATTGTTGAATAATCAAATTTGTTTCTTCTTGTGGCACACATTTCCTAATAATCATATCCTTACACTGTTTATATAGATAGGGCTCATCCCAAAAATAGAATTTTGCATCATATTTAAACTTATTTTGTTGTTGCCTTGTTAAATCAGGTGGTACAATATCACTTACAATATAATTCACAATATCAGCATACCAAGGCAAATTTCTTTCCATAATAGTATAAAGTTGCTCATCAGGGAAAGTTTCTATAACTTCTTTTTCAAATTTCATAATTTATCATTTTCTATTCTGGAAAAATGATCAGCTATTTTGGTTATCAGTTCCCTTTCTATCAACTATCATAAAATCAAATTCTTGCAGAAGAAGTATCCATCTAATGAGTCTAGACTTTGCATCCTTCTTTTGCATTAAATATTTGATAGCCGAATGGTCTGTATGCACAATACTTTTAGTTCCAATTAAATAAGGTCTAAATTTTTCAAAATAAAATACTATAGCTAATAATTCTCTTTTTGTTTTGGTATAATTAATTTGAGCCTCATTAAGAGTTTTACTAGCATAGTAAATAACTTTGAAAACTTTATCATACCTTTGCCCCAATGCTACTCTGATTGCATAATCACTAGCATCACACATAAGTTCAAATGGTTTCTCCCAATCGGGTAAAATAATTATAGGTGCAATCATTAATTTTTCTTTTAATAGTTCGAAAGCTCTTAAGCATTCATCACTAAGATCAAACTTTCAATCATTTTTTAAAATTTTGCACAAAGGTTTAGTAATTTTAGAAAAATCTTTAATGTATCACCTGTAAAATCCAGCGTGTCCTAGAAAACTCCTCACCTCTCTCACAGTAGTGGGCGTCGGTAATCTCTCAATCACTCTAATTTTAGCAGGATTGACCTCCATACCATGCTCATAAATTTTATGCCCAAGCACAATTCCTCCTGCAACCATAAATTGACATTTCTCCCAATTCAGAACTAGATTTGTTTTCTTATAAAGCTCCAAAACTTTTGCTAAGTTTTCCAAACAAATTTCAAATGAAGTCTCGAATACAAAGAAATCATCCATAAAAACCTATATTCCATTATCTATCATACTACTGAAGATTGACATCATACATCTTTGAAATGTTGCAGGTGCATTACACAGTCCAAAAGGCATTCTTCGAAAAGCAAAGGTTCCATAAGGGCTAGTAAATGTTGTCTTTTCTTGATCCTGAGGAGCAATATGTATTTGGTGGTAACCAGTATATCCATCCAGAAAATAATATTACTTGTGTCCAGCAAGTCTATCTAGCATTTGATCGAGAAAAGGAAGAGGAAAGTGATCTTTTCTGGTGGCGGCATTTAATTTCCGATAGTCAATACAAATCTGACATCCATTAATTTGTCTTGTTGTTATAATTTCATTACTTTCATTCACTTCAACAGTCACTCCTCCCTTTTTCGATACACAATTTAATGGACTTACCCAAGCACTATCCGAAATAGGATAAATAATTCCAGAATCCACCCATTTTAAAATCTCTTTCTTAACTACTCTCTCATTATAGGATTCAATCTCCTTTGCGGATCAACTCTCGGTTTATGTTCTACATCTAATAAAATTCTGTGCATACAAAATTGAAGGACTAACTCCTTTAATATCTGCCAAAGTCCTTCCAAAAGCTTTCTTGTATTTGTTTAAAGTTTCCAATAGTTTCTGTTCTTGATAATCATTTAACTCCGAAGATACTATAACTAGCAAGGTAGATGATTCTCCTAAAAACATATACTTTAAATGATTAAGGAGAACTTTCATCTCAAGTTCAGGAGGTTTTATGATAGATGGAATTAAGCTTCCACCTTCCAAAGTGTCTAATATTTCGAATCTCTCCTGAACATATTCCAAATCTTCATTCTCCTCGTTATCTGAATTTTCATCATCTTTAATTTCTTCTTTAAATTTTTTTTATATTCTTCTTCTTTTTCAAATATATTTTTGAAATGATCGTTTCTCAGATAATCACAGACATCCATCCTAAAACATTCATTATTTTTTCCCATTGAGGGATACTTCATAGATTTTAAAATATTAAAAGTCACCTATTGATCATTAACTCTTATAGTTAATTCTTCTTTTTGAACATCAATTACTGCTCTTCCAGTAGCAAGAAATGGTCTTTCCAAAATGATTGGAATTTCTTTATCTTTCTTCATATCAAGTACAATAAAATTCACAGGAAAGATAAATTTATCCACTTTCACTAACACATCTTCCACCACTCCTTTAGGGTAAGTAATGGAATGATCGGCCAACTGAAGAGTTACAGATGTAGGAGGAATTTCTCCTATTCCCAACTATTTGAAAGTTGATAAAGGCATTAGATTAATACTCGCTCCCAGATCACATAAAGTCTTTCCAAAAAATTTTTCACCTATAGCACACGGAATAGTGCAACTACCTGGATCTTTAAGTTTATCAGGAAGCCTCTTTTGAATTATTGCACTACACTCTCCACTAAGTGCAACAGTTTCATGATCTGTATACTTTCTTTTCTTTCTCAAAATATCCTTCATAAACTTAGCATAGTTAGACATCTGTTCTAATGCTTGAAAAAAAGAGAATATTAATCGTTAATTTCTTAAGGATTTCCAAAATTTTTCCAAATATGTTATCCCTATTTTGTTTCTTTAATCTTTGAGGAAATGGAGGTGGTGGTTTTTCAACAGTTATCTTCATTGGCTGAAGAGGATAATTCAAGTCTGGATAAATCTTGTTTGAACCTTTTTCAATTTCCACCTTCTCCTTTTCTATTTCAACTTTTTTTTGCACTCTAGTTTCCAATTCTTTTCCACTCCTTAATTGAATAGCCTTAAGTTGTTCCTTATTTTGATCATTGGGATTGATCTCCACATTGCTTGGAAGTGTTCCAAATGGTCTATTAATAAAATGTTAAGCAAGAAATTAAAATTATAATAATTAATAACACTGTATGTAAAACACTATTAACTAGAATATCTTTTTCTTTCCTTTTATGAAGTAGTAATAATTGTTAAAGTATTGTTGTGGAAGTATTTAAATTTGTTGTGACAGATAGAAGCAAATGTGTTTTTTACCCTTACTTGGTTCTATAAAGAACATAGGTTAGTATGAAATTTTTATCATTTTGAACATGATTAGGCAGGGAAGATACCAGTCTCTCACTCTAAAGTTCCCTCGATTCCCACCAACTGAGGGCTAACTTCTCATAACAAAACTCAAAATTTCAAATCAAATTAGGGGGTTTTAGTCTGTCACTCTAAAATCCTCTAATTTTACTTCCTTCCATAAAATATCTTCTAATATTATATTCAGTTATACACAATTCTCACACATATAATTGCATGTGATTCTTACTAACTTTTATGAGACAATATCGCATTGGATCTTACACAATCTCAAAAAATTCTACAACTTAACAGGCTAAATTAAGAAGTAAACAAAGTTTTCTTAATCAATCTTCACAACTTCTTCCAACTTTTGAACACTTATACTTTCCACAACAATTCTCTATAAATTAATTACTTCTCCATTTAAGAAAGAAAAAGATAAAGTAAACTACTCAGAATACATTGAGAAAATACAAAAACTCGTTGATTCGAAATTAAAAACCATAAGAAAACAACAAACAAAAACAAGTATTAATTAAAAAACTAAATGTAAGAATAAAAGTAAACACTTATCTGAAAATTCTCTCCACAAGACTCAGGAAGTTCCTCTGAAACTTTAACTCTTCACTAAACTACTCCTCAGAGCGGATCTCCCAACTCCGATGACTCAGAATAAACTTCAGACTTCAATAGAAACTAAACTAAAAGAAAGAAAAGAAGTGGGAAGAAGAAGACTTCACTCCGACCCTTTTCTCCTTTCTACTCTCTACTCCTACTCTTAATAAAAACTCTCGCAAAATAAAAGTAAAATAAAGTAAAAACTTGCAAGTGAAAGAACCCTTCAAAAGGCAAAAGAAGAGCTCCTTTTTCTACTCTCTACTCTTACTCCTAATGAAAACTCTCTTCAAAATGCAAAGGAAGAGTTCCTTAATCTTTTCTGAGACTCTCTTTAAATAGTAAACCAAAAGGTGCCTTGGTGTCTCTTTAAAATGTGTCCAGATTCAATGTATCCACCAAAGATTGCACCCTTTCATTCAAACTTGCCGCCCAAAGGAAGTTATGGAAGTTACGACCAAGAGTTGCATTCCATTCCCTTTGAAATTGGCGCCAAATTCATTTGAATTTCGATTTTTAATTGTGGAGGCTAAGCGCCGGCACAGCGGCGCTTAGCCGCCAGTGCCCAAATTTTCATTTTTCATCTTTTTTTGCTCCAAATTTGATCCACTTTTGCTCCTTTCATCATGACCATTCATTTTCATCATATCTGCAAGAAAAACACAAAATACCTTCCATTAAAGTGCAATATCATTAAAAATAGGTATAAAAATGTGCATAAAAATACTATATATTTTAGGTGTATCAAAATCCCCCAAACTTAAAATATTACTTGTCCTCAAGTGACAGTTAATCTCATAGAACATTTTAGTATGCAAATTATGTAATGAGTTTCTTAGGATGATAACAAAATTTTGTTCTAGAAATGGAATAGTCTAATTTAGAAAAAAATTTATTAATTAAAACCAACTTAAAGTTTAGAAAGTTCTTAAGTAAAGGAAAATGACAAATATAAGTTTCTATCTAATTCAGAAATATTTGTAGATTCTTCCAAATATAGGACTCAAAAACTTATTTTTCTCACTTAAAAATCTTTATTTGAAAACAATTTTACTTACTATATTATAACCTTAAGCTTTAGATTTTCTCTGAACTTATATCTTAAACTTTAGGTATGAAACCAATTTTTGATTAGGCCCTTAAATCCTCAAGCTTCTCCTCCCTTTCCATAAACTATTTTTCTCTTTTTCTTTTCTTCTTTTTTTTCTTCTTTTTTTTATTCTTCTTTTTTATTTTTTTATAAGGAAGGATTACTATATCTGGATAGGCCTTTAATGATTTTGAATTCAACCTTTCCATTTAAAATAAAGGTCAGATATATATCTTTTACTTAAAAATCATAATAATAATATTTGAAAATTACTCTTCAATTAAAAAAAATTAAGCTTTGAAGAATAAAAGTCAAATCTTCTATTTATCCAAAAATACAAAACTTCTTACTAAAGATAGTTTAACTTTATTTAACACCTCTTCTTTAAGAAAATTTTAACTTTATGTTTTCCATGATTACTGATCCAAGAAAAAAATACCTATTTTTATGCCTTGATTTTTATTAAATTTTAAGGATATTATGCTTTAATGAAAGGTTTTTCTGTGTTTTTGGATGTAGGTGATGCAAAAATGTTCAAGAAGGAGAAAAATATGAAAAAGGAGCAAAAAGGAGCAAGAAGGAGCAAAAATAGAGCCAAAATGCAAAATTGTCGAAATTACTGGCCTGGCGCCTAAGCGCCAGAGTCCGACGCCTAAGCGCCAGCTCGATACAGAAAACTGTTAAGTTTTTTACGACTTTTGGGCGGTTATTTTGATGGTGTGAGCCGTTATTGGACCTTCTAGAAGACTGGCAGTTGTTCCTAGTTTATAGGACATGTGATACAATGTATTTGGATGCTTCGAAATGGTTTTAATCGCGAAGAGGTGCGATCCAAAGTGAAGAGGTGCGAAGAAGCTGGACGCGGTGTCCCGGCGCTGGCGCCAGACACACCTTCTAGAAGATTCATTGAGTTTGGACACATTTTGAAGAGGTGCCTTGAGGCAACCCTTAAAAACTATAAATAGGTGGGTACTCCTTCATAGAAAAACACCCAACCTAGAGAGAGAATTAGAGAGATAATATTAGGGCCTCCTTTTTATTTTCCTTCATAAATTAGTGAGTTTATTTTAGAGTTTGTATTTAGAGTTTGAAAGAGTTGGTGCATCTGGAGTTCATTACGCTGTGGAGTCAGTAGGAATCAGAAGTTCAGTAGGAGAAACATCTAAGATAAGTATTTTATTTTGATTCAAAGTTTATTTATTATGTTTTTTTATTTAATTTCAATGTGTTCTGAGTAGTTACTTTACTTTCTCCTTTAAATTATGAAAAGATAAATAAGATAATACAAAATTTGTTGGAGAATTAAAAATCATATATTTTCAAAACATTGTGATGATATTAATACCGGTTCTTAATTTACTATTTAAATTGGCCATTTAAATTATTAAAACCTGTTGAAGAGTTTTGAGACCTAAAAACGGATGAATTCTTAACTTGTAGATATCACATGAATCCTTGGGTTGTCGAAGGCCTTGTGCAGGTTATTCAAGGTGAAGTGCAAATAATAGGAAGATATTATATATTGGGCGTAGAATTGATAAGTATTTAGAGTGACAGACTAAATTCTTATGATTTGGTTTATAGAAAAGGGAAGGGTCACTAGTAGGGCCGACCATAGCCACCCTTGGACATCTAGTAGTGTGAGCCTAGATTAACCCATTCTACTAACAATACATCCGGACTCGATATATAAGTTAGCCTAATGTTCTTTATACTATCGAGCGAAGATAAAGAATAGGAATGCTTCTATTTGACACAATACCATAAATTTATATTCTCCACGAATATTATTATTATCTTAGAAAATCTTGAATTAATTGAAAGGGAGAAAGTTGCTTTCTTATTTCTATTTATATCAATCATTTTATTTTGGCTTTATTATAGCATCTAATAAATTAAAGATATTTTAATTTTGACTATAAAAGAAATACTTTAAAATAAAAATATTTAAAGATGTATAACTCTCTCCTAGTAGGAACGATACTGGGGTCTTTGTTTCAAAGCCCTATATTAGTTGATACAATACGTATACTTGCGAAGTACCCCTAGTGTGTAAAATATTTTCCATAAAATTATATTTATATACACTAGCCGCTATTATAATTTATAAAATATATTTTTGAAAGCATTAATTAGTACGTTGATCTTCAGAGGACTTCGGGTCAAGTTTTGGGTGTCGTTGCCAGGGAAGAAGATTTTAGAACGCATATATTTATATCGGGTCAATTACTATAAATTTTAACTAAATTCTTTTATTCATTTCTATATTCAAAATTTTTGTTCCCCTAACATAACTTCATGTACATAATTGTTCTTAATCAAAAATAAGATTTATTTTAAGTATTATTGAGAATCAAATAAAATTTTAGGTATTTGAAAATCTTTATTTTTAAAATCCCTCCCAAAACTTTAATTTTTAGTTAAGAAAACATTTCAGCATAAGAAATGATACATGGGTGAGAAATAAAAATTGACATATCATGCTTGCAGAAATTTTTAATATGCTAATATGCAAGTTTAACAATTTAAATAACAGGAGTAAAATGAAATCAAATTTAGTTTTTCAAAACAATTTTTTTATACATAGAAAAGTAATAATTTCAAAAAGACTTTTACAGTAGTAGAGGTTTTCAAAGCAAATACACACCAACTAAAATAACACACTGATACAGATAACAGTTGATAGTGGAATTTGAAAAATTTTAAACATGTAGTTTCCTAAGTAGAAGTTCCCAATAGTGGTTTATAATCTCCTAACAGTTTTTGAATTAAAGTACACACTACTAAAAACTCTGACATAACATACACATTAAAACATTTTCTATTACACATCACTACCACAAAGCAACATATAAATCATCAATACAAACAACAACAATACATCTGAATATGCATAACAGAAAAATAATACCAACTACAGTCTTACATACTATAAAGGTTCATATCACAACACAATGATCAAGCTAAATACTAAACAAAACACACATACCTCAACAACACCACCACAACGAAAACTAACACTAACCTACTCATCATCGTCATCATCATCATCATCTTGCTCGTTCCAATCCCTAGATGGCACATAAGGTATGTAGAATGGATGAGGGGGCATCTCAGCACTCCGATCACCTCTAATCAGTCTATCCAAATATTACCGATAACTCTCCTCATACTCATCATGTTTCACAATATATCTTTCTACATTATCCATCTTACCATCCATAACTTTTAGATGCTCTCGAGTAAGACTCGCTTTTTTCAAAATTTTTCTTAATAAACTAGTCTGTGAATCATTAGAGGATGAAGCACGTAAAGTAGAAGCACGAGAAGTAGATGCAGCAGAAGCAGAAGCAGTAGATGCCCTGCCAAATCCTCCTCTCTAACCAAACTCTGAATGTACAGTGTAAGCACCAACATTTACACTGGTAATTGGTCTCAATGGCTTAAGTACCTCTTCACAGGTTTCAAACTTCACTCCGGATCATTCACATAATGAATGAATCAAGGAAGGAAATCCCATACCTGCAGTCGGGGTTGATCTAACACAGTTTAAATCATAATCATAAATTATACCTCCAATGTCAATAGGCTTACCTTGCTGAATACAATGGTTCAACACAACTCTTTATCTCGTTACTTCACTAGCATGACTCGAAGGTAACAACTTAGATGAGATAAAATAATGCCACGCCTTAGAAATGGCATTCAATTTGGAAGCAGGAAAGTTCACTTTTCTATCATTTGTTATTTTCCATAATCATCTTTCATCAGTCAGAATTTCCATGATCTCATCTAATTCTCCTTCCATAGGATGATAGTTAGAATAAAAACAAAACATGTCAGGAGGTAGTCCATAAAAAGTATAGATTGCCCCAGAAGAAAAGTTGACCTCATGCCTCCTAACCATCACTTGATTCTCTTCTGCAACAAGTAAATTTGCATAAAATTCTCTAACCACAGAAACAATAGCAATAGCAGAGAAGCAACAGTAATTCTCCCAGTTCCTTCTAGCAATCATATCTTCAATCACCTCTCCAGGTTTACTAAACACACGCTCAGGAATCAACTTAAGTGACTGCAATGCATTAACGTATCGTTCCTCAGCTCTCGTACTAACAAATTTGTCCGAATCAAATCTTGTCTTTTCTCGTGCACGCTTTGACTTTGGAGCCATCTCTAAAAATTCACGAAAAATTCACCATAAATTCCAAAATCAAACTAAACTTGCTAAAATATCTTCCAAAAGATATTTTCACTAAATCCAAGCAATTTTTCAAGTTTTTCCTCAAATTTTCACCATGAATAGTGATTTTAAGATTTTCCAAAATGTACTCAAAATACATGGTGAAAATCAAAAAAACTTTTACTTAGGAGTAATGCTCTTACCTCAAGGAATCCAAATCTAACAATTTTTGTTGAGATCACTCTTAAATGATCCACAATATGATGCCCTAGGCTCCTCTTTCGTGATAAACCGAAGGTTGAAGATGATGGGGCGGTTTAAAAATGGAAATTTTCGGGTTTTTAACTGTTGGGAACCAATTTTCACTAACTGGCGCCTAAGGGTGAACCCCTCGGCGCTTAGCCGTGAAATCTGGCGCTTAAGTGCCAGCACTTTCGCGTTTAGCCGCCAATACCTTGATTTTAACAATTAAGGTATATGCACTAAATCACTTGGTTAATCACCCTTAATTACGCCAGAATAATTATTTCTCCACACATAAATCTTCCAATATTCCAAATCAAAATTTAATATCCATTGATTCCACACAAATTTCACAAAAACACAAACTTATATTAAAACAAACATTACACTTAATACAATTCTAGAATTTCTATACACACATAAAGGATGAAATTCTCTAAATACAACAGACTTTAATCTCAAACTGATAAGTATACATCTCTAGGATTATTGGCATATTTTTAGGTTGTGTAGTTTAATCTTTTTAAAAAGGGGTCACCTACAGAAATTGTCGGCGAATTTAAATTTAATTTACATATATATAATTTGGAAAGTAGTATTTTGATTTTGAAAATAATTTTAAAAATTTTAAGATATGAAATCAAGCCGATCTCACATCTCGAATAGTTTATATAAACGAGCACCGCACCACGAACCGCGTGGCTATTCCGAAGAATAGGCACACTGTTTGGTGGTGGGGCTCGATTAAATAAACTAGAAGGTTTGTGACATCTGTTTGGTCTGCGAAACCATTTTATTTGCCGACAAGTTCTCCTGCTTAATATGAAAGCATTAAACAGGGTTTATGTTACCTGAGTTCTTAAAGTTCCCTATAAGGGCGAGCCACTATAGTTAATTACATCTTAAGTGACGGGAATCATCTAAGAAAACTCTCGATAATAATCGGTAGTTTTGCTCTCGAGAATATCGAAAGTCGAGGGATTGAATTTTGGAATTTCAATAGGGAATGGATCAAATTTGGAACATTTTATTTTGGGAATTCAAAGGAAGAAAGGTAGGAGAAATCGCGGATTCGAAGCGAACTTCAGTAATTTCCCGACTATCCTATTGTTTGGCTTGAATTTAGGAAGGCCCTAATGTTTACTTAATGTTTTGATCTTGCCAATTTTTAATTAATTAGGACTTATATTCGTATGATGTGATCACACAAATAGCCTCCAAGATGTGAGGGTTTATGTCGTATCGGACGACTACCTCGGAATCCTAAGACCGGTTAGGGCTTAATTTGCAATGCAAATGCCTAACAAAAGGTTGAGGATTTATGTTGCACTAGGCAAACTACCTCGAAGTCCTATGGTTTAGTTATTTAATTCTAAGAAAGTTTTGCTGAAGTAGACTCAGGTTTTGCTGATGACGATGGTCGTGCTGCCCACCATGCTCCGAGCTCCTTGTTGTTGCGAGAGGGTTTAGTTTTAGAAATCATAAATCAAGAGATGAGAGAAGTGTTCGGTTTAGAGAAGGTCTTAATTTCAAGTGTTTTTTATGTTTTAATTAAAACAAATCTTAAAGTTGATTATAACAACATCGGTTAAGATCCCACGGTTGCATCCTTCGGCATCGTTATTTTTATCGGATTCACTTAGTTCAAATGAATTTGCTAAACTCAACTAAATGAGTTCCACACTTTCATTTAGACCGTGGGAAATCCCGTTAGCAACACGTGGGTTACATCATCCGAGGTATTCTCGATCATCCAACGAGACGTTTTAATTTTAGTTATAGTTGCAATTTTATTTTGTTGGTGATTAAATTTTGAGTTGTTTAAACATGCTGGGTTCGATCATTTTCATGCATTTGTAAGTACAGGGAAGTAAGGCATTTAATGAATTGCTGAATGTAAATCACAATAAACTTAAAAGCGTACCTGGTGAGCATTCCTGTCATTTTCACCTACACTTGAAACACATGTCAGAGCAAATACTTAGGTAAGACTAAGGGAAGGTTTTGGTTGTCTACCAGGATCCTAATCCTATTGCTAGTCAATTCCTATGACGTCTAGGTTCTTGTGTTTTATTAAGGATGATTTTCTTCATCAAAGAACAATGAAGTCTCACTGTTCTTTTGAAACATCCCATCAAGTTAGAGAAGTGCTCGGAACTGAATTCTGAACATCTTCTTAAACATTGTAGAGATTATTTTAAGTTCAGTTAGTTTCATTGTGGTGATGAATCAATCACCCAGGTTACTTTAATGTTCTGATCTTATTTGACGCTTGCTCAGTGAGTTCGGATGTTTGATCATCCTTGTGAGTAAGGTGACATTTGATTTAATGCTTCATTTAAGAGTTATGATAATGAAAGTCTTTAGGGGCAAATTGGTTCATTAAAGTTTTTAACCATTATTAATCGAAGTTTTGAGTTGAAGATTTAAAGTGATTTTTTAATTTAGTTATAAAGTTTTAGTTGATCTTTTTTTTAAGTGTTTTAAATCATTTTGAGTTAGAAAAATATTCAAGCTGTTTAATTCAGTTAAGTCTTTATGTTTCAAATGATATTAATATTTTAGATTAATTTTAATGTTTTAAACTAATTTAATCTTTAATTTATGATGTTTTAATCATGAATTGTTCCAGGTTAATCTTTGATGTTTTAAATTTGTTTTGACTTAAGTCTTAAACAATTTCAGGTTAATTTTAACATCTTGAGTTTGTTTCAATTTGATGTTCAAATAATTTCAAATTAATCCAAATATCTTTTAATTGAATTATAAAATTTCAAAAATCATTCTCTTTTTTAAATTATTAGTTCCAATCATCATTTTTAGAATCTCATTAATTGATGTTTAAATAATATTTGATCAAATTATTGATTAGGGATTCAATTTAAAGAATTAAAACTCTCCTATATTACATCCCTAATCTTAATAATTCAAACCTTAATTAATCTTCCAAAGTTTAGGTAATTTAATTAATTAAAGTTTCTTCTTTAAATGTTCAAGGTGATTAATGGGTTTCTACCCCTTAACTACTTTAGTTTCAATCATCCAAACGAAAAATTATGATCAAATATTTTACCCCTCATTGTGGTTAAGCCTAAACATTAATTAAGGTTAAAGCCTTTTAATTACCTTAATGCCCTCTTAAGCTTATTCATCTCATAACTCATCAAATTAAGCTCAAATGAACTTGAAAATTTTTTATGTCACCTTACGTAAAATAAAATTTGGAAGGATCTCACCCAAATGAAGTATGATGTTGTCCGTTTTATTCGCCTCGGAGTAGTTTCACAATCCTTCAACGTCTTGACCACGATTGGATGTACCTCGCAAAAGGCGCTCAAAGAAATTCGTATGAGAATTTGGGAACAAAATAGAGTGCTAAGTTTACATAAATGTTATAATGAATAAATAAATAAAATGATTATGCGAGTGCTGTGATAATTGAAAGATTTACCTGCAATCAACTTAATTTTTTTTTGTATCAATATATTTTACACTTAAGCTTTCAAATTTACATATATAGTACTAATATTCTCAATATCATATCAAAATATCATGGTTCTTTTTCAATTTTTTAAACGAAAGACATTTTTCTTTGTATAAGTTGAAAATGCTAAAGTACTGTGTTTGCAAATAAAAAAAAATCAGTTTTGAAATATGTGAGTACATAAGAATTGTGTGCAATGTATGTAAATTACCCTAAATTTAAAATAGTGATATATATATTTTAGATGACATGAGTGCTATAGGTGATACAAATATAAAAGGTTAAATTTAAATGTTAGAAACATAAATACATAAGAATTGGGTATAGCCACATGCAAATATTAAAATTTAAGTGATGTGTATAAAATACGTAAGAATTGTATGTCATAAAATTTCCAACCTAAAATATGTTTGTAACCTCATGCAATTAAATACGTTTATTAATCATCAGACGATCAAATTATTTGAAACTATGTGTATTAATTTAATGTAGAAAATAAAGAGCTTGAATTTTATATTTAAACTCCATGACCTCAAAATTATTAGGTATTCAAATATATATAGTTATTTTATATTTACATATTTAACATCCAAACTTTCATATTCAGTTATACAAAACATATCAAAAATACTATATTTTTTTTATATCTTTATAACATATAAAATATTAAGTACATAATCATGTGATGTGGAAGATTTAAATGTATACCCAGCAATTCTGATGTGCACATTTATCTAGCACCTAAACTTCAATTTATATTTATTTGTGAGAAAGTGTATTTTATTATTTTAAGAATTTGAACATAAATAACTTTTTTTTATATGACATGAGATATATGTGCTATAAATGTAAAAGGCAAAAGTTTAGGTGTTAAATATGCAAAATACATAAACAATGAGTGGTATACATATAAAGTTTCTAATCATAATATATTCACATATCTTACATCCAAGCTTCAATTTATACATATCTGCCATCACGCTCTTGTATATCATGTAATAAGAATCAAATCAGTAAACTACAAAAATCTTAATCCATGAAACAATAATTAATTTCAATAAACTATAAGATTTCAAACCCATGAAATAAGGATCAACTTCAATGGACTACAAAGACTCCAACTCATATGTAGCAAGAACCAAACCAACAAACTACAGAATCCCCAAAAATTCTCAATCAAACAACTCCAAGGCTATAATTAATAACCACAAAGATAAGGTATCCAACAACAAGGTTTTCATGCATTCAAAAATAACTTAATGGTAGAGAAATCAGCTTTTAAAGCAGAAACAAAGAGATGAGGCATTGTGTCGTGATAACGTTTTGATTTGTACCAAGTGGAGAGCTCGTAGCAACTTTGATAGCCTGATAAAGTAATTAGGATCTCAGCCCCTTCGTCTCTCGCATTTTCTATTGCTGTTGTTGAATGTCCACCATAGCATTCACAATGTTTGGATTTGCCATTTAGTTCATCTGACTTCTTTCTTTCTATAAACTTCGCGATGGATTGTTGGCGTGGCAACATACCCGAATTCACCTCGCAAACAAAAACACAAAGAAGATTGTATGAGAATGAATTCATTCAATTTGAATATATGAAATGTATAATTGCAATTATGAAGGTACAAGGGATTTGAATTGCATAACATTGCTCAAACCTCCAGGCGTTCCATATATTCAAAATAACTAAAGCTTTTGATATCTCTCCAAATTTCATAAAGGGATGCAACAAACATTTCAAATAACACATATCTGAATGCACCCGGTTAATTAAGCATTGAATACATAATTAAACTCCTCAAATCCTCCTCTAAAACAAACTATTTTGATTTCAAATTCTTCAAAACATATTTCACGAGATCTTCAAATTTTACAAAAACCAAACCATGATAGTTTCGTTTTTCTCTAAACAACAGTTGGAAAATTTCCAAATTTTGTAAGGCCGGATCGTAAAAATTTCATTGTCTTCCAAATCAAACACCTTTAAATTCCTCACTTTCTCCAAAGCAAAACCTCGACGATTTTACATTTCTCAAAACAATACATTGGACATTTATAAATTTTCATAAATGTGTCAAATTTAAACAAACTTTATGTAGGGATTCCAACGATCAAACACTACCCATATGAATATATGCGAAGCTAACAATTTTGATGCACAAATCTCAAATTTAAAGTACTAGGGCTCAATTGAAGCATACCAGAATTGATTGATTTACCAAGAAGGACCATGGAATGACATATAAGCATTTATATAAGGTCCTTATGTTCAAATTCTTGTAACATGCCATTGGAAAGACCATAAAATGAGAGTTAATGAAATCTGAAATATAATAAAATAAGAAATCACACTTACTTTTGCATATTCTGAATGATATTTGTCTTACGGTCGTTAGGGTTTGGTAAGACCCGAATGCAGTAGAGTTTGCCGGATCTCTTGGAGCGAGACCGGGATAGCGAGAAAAGTCACCTCACACTGCGAGAAGCTAGCTGCGTGCTTTGATCTCCACAAAAGGTTCCAATGAAAGCTCCGACAGTGTGGGAGAGAAGAATCCGGACATCAAATATAAGGGAAAACAATTGGATTAGAAAATAACAAGATAATCAAAATGTACATATTAATTTTTGTTAAGAAAAGTATTGAGATTAGAAAAGTAGCAAATGGTTACAATTTTTTTTATTCAAATATGACTTAAGAAAGGCTGGAAATCTTCTTCTTCAAAAACCAAATGCTCATAATCAATGAAAGAAAAGATTGTTAAAATTTCTGGAAGAAAACCCATAAGTAATAAAGTAAAAGGAATTGAACTTATATTAGCTTAGTTAGAGATTCAATCAGGTAAACATAGAGATGAATTATTAACATCCAGGAGAATGATGATTTAGGGAAGATTTGAAAAATAAAATAAAATAAAATTCCTTTATCATATTCAATGGCGAAAGAAACAAGACAAGCTAAATCACCTGAACTACATTTTATTATGACCAAGAAAATTTTAACAATCGATTTACCTAAGGTTCCTTATAAACAACAATAAAATAAAGAAACATTAAGTTCCAACCACAAAGCATGCAATATACACATCAGAGATGTGTAGAAGGAATTGTAAGCAATTATATGTAATCCAATAAGGAAATAAAAGTTTAGGTTTACCACATTTTGAAGTTTCGTAACATTTAACCAAAGAGGAGAGAGATCGACCTAGATGGTAGGAGGGGAAGGAGATCCTCGCGGCTTGGACAATCGGAGGAAGAGGTCTGGCGAGATTGAAGTTGGTGTCACAGGCCGAGATCCAAGGCGAAGCTGGCTCGATTCAGCAACGATAGGTTGTATAGAGTGAAGTTCGGCCGAAAGGAAGAAGAGGAGGGGCAATGGTTCAGACGGGAAGAAAACTACCTCGCCGGCGGGAACCAGCGAGCAGGTCAGCGGCGAAGAGGAAGGTTTAAGGCGAGGAGGAGGGAGGTAACGTCGGCTAGGGCATGCCAGGGAGAAGAATCGTGTGAGGGGGTTTTCAGCGCTCTATGCGTGAGTGGAGTGGGGGCGCCGAATGAAAATGAATTCGAGGTTTAGGGTTAGGGTGTTGCGAGGTTTAAATAGGAGATTTTCTTTTTTTTTTATTTTAAATTGCATGCATCGATTTCCGTTTAATTTGCTTTTGCATGGAACACTAGAAGAATGGTTATCCTATCGGGCTAAAATAGACGTTCTGGACGCAACGGCGCAGTCCGTTTCGTCATCCAAGGTCGTTCGGACAACCTCGTTGACGGTCACGTCAAAAACAGGTGGAGTGGGGATTTTTATAAAATTGGGTCAAATTGACAAAATTGGCACTATGGTGTAGTTGAACAAAATTAAAATGGGAATATTTGGGATTTTCTGGAATTTTCTGGGAATTTTTGGAATTTTTAGATTTTTGGGTTAAAAATGGTATTTTGGGTATTAGGAGGTTATTTGGAGGGTATTGGGGGGTATTTTTGGAATTTTTGGTATTTTTGGCTATGGATGATCAATTTGATTGGTGAGGAAATGTTCAAGGTTAATTTTGGGGATTTTTGGGTGATTTGGAAATTTTGGAGAGTTTTGAGGTTGTAGGGGCAATTTAGGAAATTTGGGGTAGGTTTGGTGGGTTTAGGGTTTAGAATGTGTGTGAGAGTGTGGTGTGTGCAAGCTTACCCTCACCAAGACCAGGCCACCCAGGGTACTCCTAAGGACAAAGAGTCCTATAGGAAACTCATCCTTTAAACCTTCACATTTGATTTCAACCCTCTAGGTGATTAGGGGTCTGCAATCGAAGCTTGTGGGGTTTGCGAGGAGTCAAGAGGTGTTTGGACTTCTAAAGGGTGGTTCCACTTCTAGTCCTCTAAGATAGTCGAAAGGAAAAGCTTAAGGCTAGATCCTAAGTACTAAAGAGAGAAGAGAAGACCTCATCAAAATTGAGGTCAACAAATGGACCCCCAATAGGTGTGGTGTGCTAACCAAGCACACCGCGCGTATTGGTATTGACTGAAAAGATCAACAAAACCAACACAGATGTCCAAGTGATAAACTTAGGACAAAGTAGAAGAATTTCCACTAGGGAGTATCAGGTATGTTTCCAAGACCGGAGATTCCTGAACTCTCGCTGGGGAATGGAAAAGGACGTGAACTCCACATCACAAGATCTAGGGAATTCAATTTAGATTTCGTTTCATTTCATGTTCAAGTTTTGATGTGTAAGTTTATATTTTGAGTTTTAATTTAGATTGAAGTTTTATTTAAAATCAATTTGAGGAAATTTGGATTTGAAACGATAATTGAAACCTAGGTTCCAACCTCGGGATTGCAAAGAAAACTGGAATTTAGGTACCAGCCTCGGAATGAGAATCAGAGTTTAAGTGTCGATTGAAAAGGATGAGAATCAGAATTTAGGTACTGATCTCGAAAGTTTAAACGGAGCTGGAATTGAAATTTAAGTATTAATCCTGGGAGAGAATCATAATTTAAGTATCGATCTCGAAAGATGAGAGGCAGAATTTAGGTACTGTCCCCGAAAGAGAACTGGAATTTAGGTACCAGTCTCGAAAGTTGAGAATTGAAATTTAGGTATCAATTCAGATGAGAATCGAAATTTAGGTATCTATCTCGGAATGAGAACTGGAATTTAGGTACCAGTCTCAAAAATTTTGAATTGAAATTTAGGTATCAATTCGAATGAGAATCGAAATTTAGGTATCGATCTCGGAATGAGAACTGGAATTTAGGTACCAGTCTCGGAAATTTTGAATTGAAATGTAGGTATCAATTCAGATGAGAATCGAAATTTAGGTATCGATCTCGGAATGAGAACTGGAATTTAGGTACTAGTCTCGGAAATTTTGAATTAAAATTTAGGTATCAATTCGGATGAGAATCGAAATTTAGGTATTGATCTCGGAAAGAGAGTCGAAATTTAGGTACCGACCTCAAAATGAGAACTGGAATTTAGGTACCAGTCTCGAAAGTTTGAAAAAGGACTAGAAGTTAGGCTCTATCCTTGAAGAGAACTGGAAGTTAGGCTCCAGTCTCGAAGATTTATCTGTATGAAGAGGGACCCAGTCTTGTGCCATCAGAACCAAATCGAACAAAGTTCGTGGCTCCGTGTCGATAGAACTAGTCGATCCTCTAAGACACGGAAGAAAGACAATTGAAAGGAGTTGGTAAGTGTACCAAAGCTGAAAAGACTTGACATAGCAATAAGTCGAGGAAAATATTCAAATTTCAAAAGAGTTTCAAACAGATTTTGATTGAGAGAAGGTCGAAAGGTTCGAATCGGAGGATTCGAGATCGAATTCGATTTGAGATTTAGATTCATTTTGTTTTAGTGAATCAATTTCATTTTTTGTTTAATTAGAGCTCATGTTAATTTGGAATTCGTTTTGACATTCAGATTTTTAAAAGATTTTTCGTTCATTTTCTTTTCCATTTTCTTTTTCATTTTCTTTTCTCTTCTCTTTCCCCCTTTTTTTTATGTTCATTTTGTTTTGATCCTCAAATTTTGTTTAGATTGGGATTTTGAAAAGATAAACCTCGTCAAGAAGGAAGGGTTTGAGGACACTCTTAAGCTGATGAAGCTCAACTTGCTACAGAGTCAGGAGAGGAATTCAAATTTTTTATTTGTTTTTTTTTTGACTTTTTGTTGATTTTATGTTTTGATTTTCTTTTGATTTAAATTTTTGTTTTGATTTGAATTTTGGTTTACTTTGATTTGAATTTCATTTTTATTTGTATAGACATTTTTAATTTTGTTTATTTTTGGTGAATTCATTATATTTTTGTTATTCATTTATTTGTTATTTCATTTAATGGGAAATTTATTGTTGTTTATTTGTTGTGAAATTTTATTGTATTCTTTTATGTTTTATGACTTTTCTTTTGTTGTATATATATATATTTTTATTTTAGGATTTGGACCCAGTTACAAGCAAGTGCAGCATCTGTGCTTCGTAGAACGATGGTGTCTTTGAAACATAACGATGCACAGTACTTCTTGAGGCATGGTCCACTGACTAAAGCCACGTTTAAGGAAAACAACCCACTCTTCAAGGTACTATCGAAATTATTATTATTATTTTTAAGTACCTACAAAGAGGGGTTATTTTTACTGATACCATAGCTAGAAATGTTGTAACTTTGTAGCTCTGTCGCAACGATCGTCGTTTCTTTGACATTGATTTGTGAGGATTGTACAAGTTGTCTTTGAGAAGTCATTCTGACGCTCTTCAAATTGATGTTGGGGTTGTATTTGCTGGGAAGCCGAACGATATGACTTCGGGGTTGAATTTTCATCAATTTCTAATAACGAGCCCTCTATTCAATTCTTTCTTTACGAGCTTAAGCGATTCAAAATTTATGCTCATGTGATAGAAGTATTTTTCATTGTCCAAAGATATTTCTAAGTCGATTAATGACCGACCAAAAGACCTAAATCACTTGACTCTCTTCAAAGCATAATATCAGAGAAAACTTCTTAAGGTAGCCTTTCAAGTTTTATCGATCGGGGAGGATTAAGACACCAATTTTTGATTATATGCTTGCCTCAAGCTTCTTCTCAGGGAGCATTCTTGTTTTCTCTTTTTTCCTTTTTTTTTCTTAAGCTTTTCGCTCTTTTTTTATTGGGGATTACTGTATCTGGTGGAGCACATGTTAAAGATTTTGAATGTCTGAATTGTGACACCAATTTTTGATTGTGTGCTCACCTCAAGCTTCTCCCCAGGAACACTTTTTTTTTTACTCCTTTTGTTTTCTGAGAATTACTGTATCTGGTAAGACATATTTCTATTAAAGATTTTGAATGTCGAAACTCCCCTAATTAATAAATCTAAAATGTTTCCTAACATGAATCCTGGGATATTAAAACTCATCCAAAAATCTGGACCCCGTCACATGGCAGAAAATTAAAAGACCCTTGATATCCAGGATCAATTACTCGTATTTCAAGCACATTGCTTCATTTCAAAATCCACTTAGGACTCAATTCGAATTCCTTAAAGCGAAGGACTCAGTTATTAGGACATTAATTTCATTCTCCCCTGAAGTCATATTCTTATTAAAATGTTGAAGTTTCATCGTGTATCACCCATTGATTGTCTTTCTGCTGAACTTTGAACGTCCTTGAGCATATATTTTTTTTTTGCTGTGGTGGGAGGGCTGTGTCCCACGACCCATCATCAAGTCGTCGTCTCTTTCAACTGTTTTGTGGTGGGAGGGTCGGGACCCACTACCCATTATCCTTCTCGTATCCATTTATTTGTCAATCCATGGCATTTGAACTTGTTGGCAGCTTCGTCACGGGACAGTCCTTCAGTGGATGTGTAGATTGTCTTTTGAAGAACATTCAGAAGTCAGTGACACCCTCTACCTTGTAATTTCAGGGGCAATACTCAAGTTAACGCACTTGTCTTGTAAACTGGGCAGTCCTTAAAATTTATTCATGTGAATTTTTTTTATTTCAAAATTTTGCATTTTGTTTTATTATTGTGTATTTGATGGGTTTTGAAAATTTTATTTTGAATTAAAATTTTAACAAAATTTTATTTTGTTTAGAGTTTATTGGAAGGTTGTTAGAGCGGAATTTCAGTTTGACATGTTTACAACAAGTCGAACCTAAAGAGGAATGAAGTATCAGACCCAGTCCGAGATTTAGAGGAGGTTGAATTCGCATCGAACTCACTTCGATAGAGCACCCTAGTCTAACACACCTATTGGGGGTCTACCTCACCTCTTTGCGGAGGTGGGAGGATTCCTGAACCTCTCTATTTAGGGGTGTCTAAACAGTGGCTCTAGAATCCAAAAAGGAGTTGACTATACTCGCTCAAGACAGAAATGAGCGGGGTATGCCAACGGAAAGAATAGTAGTTTGGTCCACTAGGGGCATGGACTCAATACCGATTTATGAAAGCAAAACCATCTGATCAAAATGGAGAGAGGAACTAGTCCCCAATAGAGTCGCCAGAAGTTGTCGGCATATTTTTAGGTTGTGTAGTTTAATCTTTTTAAAAAGGGGTCGCCTACAGAAATTGTCGGCGAATTTTAAATTTAATTTACATATATATATAATTTGGAAAGTAGTATTTTGATTTTGAAAATAATTTTAAAAATTTTAAGATATGAAATCAAACTGATCTCACATCTCGAATAGTTTATATAAACGAGCACCGCACCACTGAACCGCGTGTCCATTCCGAAGAATAGGCACACTCGTTTGGTGGTGGGGCTCGATTAAATAAACTAGAAAGTTTGTCACATCCGTTTGGTCTACGAAACTATTTTATTTGCCGACAAGTTCCCCGCTTAATATGAAAGCATTAAACGAGGGTTTATATTACACAGGTTCTTAAAGTTTCCTATAAGGGCAAGCCCCTATAGTTAATTACATCTTAAGTGACGGGAATCACCTAAGAAAACTCTCGATAATAATCAGTAGTTTTGCTCTCAAGAATTTCAAAGTTTAAGTTTTCAAGGGATTGAATTTTGGAATTTCAATAGGGAATGGATCAAATTTGGAACATTTTATTTTGGGAATTCAAAGGAAGAAAGGTAGGAGAAATCACATATTTGAAGCGAACTTCGGTAATTTCCCGACTATCCTATTGTTGGCTTGAATTTAGGAAGGACCTAATGTTTACTTAATGTTTTGATCTTGCCAATTTTTAATTAATTAGGACCTATATTTGTATGATGTGATCACACAAATTGCCTCGAAGATGTGAGGGTTTATGTCGTATCGGACGACTACCTCGGAATCCTAAGACCGGTTAGGGCTTAATTTGCAATGCAAATGCCTAACAAAAGGTTGAGGATTTATGCTGCACTAGGCAAACTACCTCGAAGTCCTATGGTTTAGTTATTTAATTCTAAGAAAGTTTCTGTTGAAGTAGACTCGGGTTTTGCGATGACGATGGTCGTGCTCGTCCACCATGCTCCGAGCTCCTTGTTGTTGCAGAGGGTTTAGTTTTAGAAATCATAAATCAAGAGATGAGAGAAGTGTTCGGTTTAGAGAAGGTCTTAATTTCCAAGTGTTTTTTATGTTTTAATTAAAACAAATCTTAAAGTTGATTATAACAACACCGGTTAAGATCCCACGGTTCCATCCTTCCGACATCATTATTTTTATCGGATTCACTTAGTCCAGATGAATTTGCTAAACTCAACTAAATGAGTTCCACACTTTCATTTAGACCGTGGGAAATCCCGTTAGCAACACGTGGGTTATATCATCCGAGGTATTCTCGATCATCCAACGAGACGTTTTAATTTTAGTTATAGTTGCAATTTTATTTTGTTGGTGATTAAATTTTGAGTTGTTTAAACATGCTGGGTTCGATCATTTTCATGCATTTGTATGTACAGGGAAGTAAGGCATTTAATGAATTTCTGAATGTAAATCGCAATAAACTTAAAAGCGTACCTGGTGAGCATTCCTGTCATTTTCACCTACACTTGAAACACATGTCAGAGCAAATACTTAGGTAAGACTAAGGGAAGGTTTTGGTTGTCTACCAGGATACTAATCCTATTGCTAGTCAATTCCTATGACGTCTAGGTTCTTGTGTTTTATTAAGGATGATTTTCTTCATCAAAGAAAAATGAAGTTCACTGTTCTTTTGAAACATCCCATCAAGTTAGAGAAGTGCTCAGAACTGAATTCTGAACATCTTCTTAAACATTGTAGAGATTTTTTTAAGTTCAGTTAGTTTCATTGTGGTGATGAATCAATCACTCAGGTTACTTTAATGTTCTGATCTTATTTGACTCTTGCTCAGTGAGTTCGGATGTTTGATCATCCTTGTGAGTAAGGTGACATTTCATTTAATGCTTTATTTAAGAGTTATGATAATGAAAGTCTTTAGGGGCAAATTGGTTCATTAAAGTTTTTAACCATTATTAATCGAAGTTTTGAGTTGAAGATTTAAAGTGATTTTTTAATTTAGTTATAAAGTTTTAGTTGATCTTTTTTTTAAGTGTTTTAAATCAATTTGAGTTAGAAAAGTATTCAAGCTGTTTAATTCAGTTAAGTCTTTATGTTTCAAATGATATTAATATTTTAGATTAATTTTAATGTTTTAAACTGATTTAATCTTTAATTTATGATGTTTTAATCATGAATTGTTCCAGGTTAATCTTTGATGTTTTAAATTTGTTTTGACTTAAGTCTTAAACAATTTCAGGTTAATTTTAACATCTTGAGTTTGTTTCAATTTGATGTTCAAATAATTTCAAATTAATCCAAATATCTTTTAATTGAATTATAAAATTTCAAAAATCATTCTCTTTTTTAAATTATTAGTTTCAATCATCGTTTTTAGAATCTCATTAATTGATGTTTAAATAATATTTGATTAAATTATTGATTAGGGATTCAATTTAAAGAATTAAAACTCTCCTATATTACATCCCTAATCTTAATAATTCAAACCTTAATTAATCTTCCAAATTTTAGGTAATTTAATTAATTAAAGTTTCTTCTTTAAATGTTCAAGGTGATTAATGGGTTTCTACCCCTTAACTACTTTAGTTTCAATCATCCAAACGAAAAATTATGATCAAATATTTTACCCCTCCTTGTGGTTAAGCCTAAACATTAATTAAGGTTAAAGCCTTTTAATTACCTTAATGCCCTCTTAAGCTTATTCATCTCATAACTCGTCAAATTAAGCTCAAATGAACTTGAAAATTTTTTATGTCACCTTACGTAAAATAAAATTTGGAAGGATCTCACCCAAATGAAGTATGATGTTGTCCGTTTTATTCGCCTCGGAGTAGTTTCACAATCCTTCAACGTCTTGACCACGATTGGATGTACCTCGCAAAAGGCGCACAGAGAAATTCGTATGAGAATTTGGGAACAAAATAGAGTGCTAAGTTTACATAAATGTTATAATGAATAAATAAATAAAATGATTATGCGAGTGCTGTGATAATTGAAAGATTTACCTGCATTCAACTTAATTTTTTTTGTATCAATATATTTTACACTTAAGCTTTCATATTTACATATATAGTACTAAAATTCTCAATATCATATCAAAATATCATGGTTCTTTTCAATTTTTTAAACGAAAGACATTTTTCTTTGTATAAGTTGAAAATGCTAAAGTACTGTGTTTGTAAATGTAAAAAAATCAGTTTTGAGATATGTGAGTACATAAGAATTGTGTGCAACGTATGTAAATTACCCTAAATTTAAAATAGTGATATATATATTTTAGATGACATGAGTGCTATAGGTGATACAAATATAAAAGGTTAAATTTATATGTTAGAAACATAAATACATAAGAATTGGGTATAGCCACATGCAAATATTAAAATTTAAGTGATGTGTATAAAGTACGTAAGAATTGTATGTCGTGAAATTTTCAACCTAAAATATGTTTGTAACCTCATGCAATTAAATACGTTTATTAATCATCAGACGATCAAATTATTTGAAACTATGTGTATTAATTTAATGTAGAAAATAAAGAGCTTGAATTTTATATTTAAACTCAATGACCTCAAAATTATTAGGTATTCAAATATATATAGTTATTTTATATTTACATATTTAACATTCAAACTTTCATATTCAGTTATACAAAACATATCAAAAATAATATATTTTTTTATATCTTTATAACATATAAAATATTAAGTACATAATCATGTGATGTGGAAGATTTACATGTATACCCAGCAGTTCTGATGTGCACATTTATCTAGCACCTAAACTTCAATTTATATTTATTTGTGAGAAAGTGTATTTTATTATTTTAAGAATTTGAACAGAAATAATTTTTTTTATATAACATGAGATATATGTGCTATAAATGTAAAAGGCAAAAGTTTAGGTGTTAAATATGCAAAATACATAAACAATGAGTGGTATACAAATAAAGTTTCTAATCATAATATATTCACATATCCTACATCCAAGCTTCAATTTATACATATCTGCCATCACGCTCGTATATATCATGTAATAAGAATCAAATCAGTAAACCACAAAAATCTTAATCCATGAAACAAGAATTAATTTCAATAAACTATAAGATTTCAAACCCATGAAATAAGGATCAACTTCAATGGACTACAAAGACTCCAACTCATATGTAGCAAGAACCAAACCAACAAACTACAGAATCCCCAAAAATTCTCAATCAAACAACTCCAAGGCTATAATTAATAACCACAAAGATAATGTATCCAACAACAAGGTTTTCATGCACTCAAAGATAACTGAATGGTAGAGAAATCAGCTTTTAAAGCAGAAACAAAGAGATGAGGCATCGTGCCGTGATAACGTTTTGATTCGTACCAAGTGGAGAGCTCGTAGCAACTTTGATAGCCTGATAAAGTAATTAGGATCTCAGCCCCTTCGTCTCTCGCATTTTCTATTGTTGTTGTTGAATGTCCACCATAGCATTCACAATGTTTGGATTTGCCATTTAGTTCATCTGACTTCTTTCTTTCTATAAACTTCGCGATGGATTGTTGGCGTGGCAACATACCCGAATTCACCTCGCAAACAAAAACACAAAAAAGATTGTATGAGAATGAATTCATTCAATTTGAATATATGAAATGTATAATTGCAATTATGAAGGTACAAGGGATTTGAATTGCATAACATTGCTCAAACCTCGAGGCGTTCCATATATTCAAAATAACTAAAGCTTTTGATATCTCTCCAAATTTCATAAAGGGATGCAACAAACATTTCAAATAACACATATCTGAATGCACCCTATTAATTAAGCATTGAATACATAATTAAACTCCTCAAATCCACCTCTAAAACAAACTATTTTGATTTCAAATTCTTCAAAACATATTTCACGAGATCTTCAAATTTTACAAAAACCAAACCATGATAGTTTCGTTTTTCTCTAAACAACAGTTGGAAAATTTCCAAATTTTGTAAGGCCGGATCGTAAAAATTTCATTGTCTTCCAAATCAAACACCTTGAAATTCCTCACTTTCTCCAAAGCAATACCTCGACGATTTTACATTTCTCAAAACAATACATTGGACATTTATAAATTTTCATAAATGTGTCAAATTTAAACAAACTTTATGTAGGGATTCCAACGATCAAACACTACCCATATGAATATATGCGAAGCTAACAATTTTGATGCACAAATCTCAAATTTAAAGTACTAGGGCTCAATTGAAGCATACCAGAATTGAATGATTTACCAAGAAGGACCATGGAATGACATATAAGCATTTATATAAGGCCCTTATGTTCAAATTCTTGTAACATGCCATTGGAAAGACCATAAAATAAGAGTTAATGAAATCTGAAATATAATAAAATAAGAAATCACATTTACTTCTGCATATTCTAAATGATATTTGTCTTACGATCGTTAGGGTTTGGTAAGACCCGAATGCAGTAGAGTTTGCCGGATCTCTTGGAGCGAGACCGGGATAGCGAGAAAAGTCACCTCACACTGCGAGAAGCTAGCTGAATGCTTTGATCTCCACAAAAGGTTCCAATGAAAGCTCCGACAGTGTGGGAGAGAAGAATCCGGACATCAAATATAAGGGAAAACAATTGGATTAGAAAATAACAAGATAATCAAAATGTACATATTAATTTTTGTTAAGAAAAGTATTGAGATTAGAAAAGTAGCAAATGGTTACAATTTTTTTTATTCAAATATGACTCAAGAAAGGCTGGAAATCTTCTTCTTCAAAAACCAAATGCTCATAATCAATGAAAGAAAAGATTGTTAAAATTTCTGGAAGAAAACCCATAAGTAATAAAGTAAATGGAATTGAACTTATATTAGCTTAGTTAGAGATTCAATCAGGTAAACATAGAGATGAATTATTAACATCCAGGAGAATGATGATTTAGGGAAGATTTGAAAAATAAAATAAAATAAAATTCCTTTATCATATTCAATGGCGAAAGAAACAAGACAGCTAAATCACCTGAACTACATTTTATTATGACCAATAAAATTTTAACAATCGATTTACCTAAGGTTCCTTATAAACAGCAATAAAATAAAGAAACATTAAGTTCCAACCACAAAGCATGCAATATACACATCAGAGATGTGTAGAAGGAATTGTAAGCAATTATATGTAATGCAATAAGGAAATAAAAGTTTAGGTTTACCACATTTTGAAGTTTCGTAACATTTAACCAAAGAGGAGAGAGATCAACATAGATGGTAGGAGGGGAAGGAGATCCTCGTGGCTTGGACAATCGGAGGAAGAGGTCTGGCGAGCTTGAAGTTGTTGTCACCGGCCGAGATCCGAGGCGAGGCTGGCTCGATTCAGCAACGATAGGTTGTAAAGAGCGAAGTTCGGCCGAAAGGAAGAAGAGGAGGGGCAATGGTTCAGACGGGAAGAAAACTACCTCGCCGGCGGGAACCAGCGAGCAGGTGAGCGGCGAAGAGGAAGGTTTGTGGCGAGGAGGAGGGAGGTAACGTCGGCTAGGGCATGTCAGGGAGAAGAATCGCGTGAGGGGGTTTTCAGCGCTCTATGTGTGAGTGGAGTGGGGGCGCCGAATGAAGATGAATTCGGGGTTGAGGGTTAGGGTGTTGCGAGGTTTAAATAGGAGATTTTTTTTTTTTTTAATTTTAAATTGCAGGCATCGATTTCCGTTTAATTTGCTTGTGCATGGAGCACTAGCAAAATGGGTATCTTACCCAGCTAAAATCAACGTTCTGGACGCAACGACGCAGTCCGTTTCGTTATCCAAGGTCGTTCAGACAACCTCGTTGACGGTCACGTCAAAAACAGGTGGAGTGGGGATTTTTATAAAATTGGGTCAAATTGACAAAATTGGCCTATGGTGTAGTTGAACAAAATTAAAATGGGAATATTTGGGATTTTCTGGAATTTTCTGGGAATTTTTGGAATTTTTAGATTTTTGGGTTAAAAATGGTATTTTGGGTATTAGGAGGTTATTTGGAGGGTATTGGGGGTATTTTTGGAATTTTTGGTATTTTTGGCTATGGATGATCAATTTGATTGGTGAGGAAATGTTCAAGGTTAATTTTGGGGATTTTTGGGTGATTTGGAAATTTTGGAGAGTTTTGAGGTTGTAGGGGCAATTTAGGAAATTTGGGGTAGGTTTGGTGGGTTTAGGGTTTAGAATGTGTGTGAGAGTGTGGTGTGTGCAAGCTTACCCTCACCAAGACCAGGCCACCCAGGGTACTCCTAAGGACAAAGAGTTCTATAGGAAACTCATCCTTTAAACCTTCACATTTGATTTCAACCCTCTAGGTGATTAGGGGTCTACAATCAAGCTTGTGGGGTTTGCAGGGAGTCAGGAGGTGTTTGGACTTCTAAAGGGTGGGTTCCACTTCTAGTCCTCTAAGATAGTCAAAGGAAAAGCCTAAGGCTAGATCCTAAGTACTAAAGAGAGAAGAGAAGACCTCATCAAAATTGAGGTCAACAAGGATGTAACCATCACATCATCAAGCTTAGTTAATACTTAAATATAAACACTAAACACACCAAACATAACACACAAGAACACAAAACATAACACATAAGAACACTAAACAAATAAGAAAAAGGCACTCTTAATTCCATTCTCCATTAGGTGGATTATATCCAGGATCACTATTATTCTCATTTGACCCTTCTGGATATAAATTTCATAGAATGAGCGATAATTGTTCATTCTTACATCTTCTTCTTCAATCCATTTACTCTTTACAAACATCGCCTTATATGCTTCTTCAACGTACCTTGAATGACTGAATTGCATCTTGAGTTGCCATCCCATGTGCTCCAACTGTAAGTTAGTTTCATTGATCTTTGCTTCCATTGAAGTCACTCGGGCTTCAATATTTGCAATCATTTCTGCAATACCTTGAATACTAACAGCGAGATATCCATTGAATAATTTATTAGTACTATCACTGATGAACTTACTTTGTCAGAATCTTGCTTCTTCTTCATCTCATTCTCCCAGGAAGACATGATGCACTCAAAACTCTCTTCTTAAGACTCAGAAATGAAAATAGGACTTGAGGCAAGTGTTTCTCTTAAATCAGGTCCTTTTTATAAACTTGGGAAGTGCTAAATCTGCCCCAAGATGTTTTAAAACTCCAAAATAACTTCCAAAACTACTCCCCCACGATCTAGGCTTCTAGAACCTCATTTTTAATGTTTTTTATAACTGCGGCGCCTAAGCACCAACTATTCAACGCTTAGCCACCAGTGCTCAATTTAGCACAGGTCTACTAAGTGTCCAAATTTTCATTTTGACTTCTCTAAATCATCAATTAAGGTCAAATAAACTCTACTATAGTTTAAAAACTCCAAATTACTACTACTAAAAATATAAAAACAAACCAAACAAAGCAAACAAAGCACACAAAATAAACATAAAGCAAAGCACACCGATAATTATGGGTTGCCTCCCACAAAGCGCTTGTTTTAACGTCTTCAGCCTGACATACCCGAACTCATTCTGAGTGACCCGACATCAAATTATTATCAGATTTAGATTTATTGACTGAAAAATATGGTTTAAGTCTATGTCTGTTAACTTTAAATATTTTTCCAGTCTTAGGATCTTGAATATCTACAGCTCCATAAGAATAAACGTTTAAAACAATAAATGGAACCATCCACCTGGACTTAAGTTTTCCAGAAAATATTCTCAATCTAGCATTATACAGTAAAACTTTTTGTCCTGGTACAAGATTTTTAGTAAGAATCTTCCGATCATGCCATATCTTCATCTTTTCCTTATAAATCTTAGCATTTTCATAAGATTTATTTCTTATTTCTTCAAGCTCATTCAATTGCAATAATCTCTTTTAAGCAGCATCTTTCAAATTATAATTGAACTCTTTAACAGCCCAATATGCTTTATGTTCAAGTTTAAAAGGTAAATGACAAGCTTTTCCAAAAATCAACCTATATGGGGACATTCCTATAAGTGTTCTGTAAGCAGTCCTATAGGCCCATAAAGCATAATCCATTTTAATTAACCAATCCTTTCTCTTTGGATTAACAGTTTTTTCTAATATTCTTTTAAATTCATGATTGGATAATTCAACCAAATCACTTGTCTGCGGATGATAAGCAGTAGCAATGCGATGATTAATATGATATTTCTTTGCTAACTTCTCAATAATCGCATTTCTAAAATGATTTCCCCCATCAGTTATGATTACTCTTAGTATTCCAAATCTGCAAAATATATTCTTTTCTAAAAACTTTGCAACACTTTGAGCATCACATCGAGGTAAAGCAATAGCTTTAACCCATAAAATCTATTCCCCAAACATTAAATATTTCAACTTCCAACATATAATTGAGGGGCATCTCATTTCTTCTAGAAATATTGCCTACACGCTGACATCTATCACAATTTTTAATATAAACATTCACATCCTTAAAAATTGTAGGCCAATAAAATCCTGATTATAATATTTTATATGCAGTTTTATCACTTCCAAAATGTCCCCCATAATCAGAATCATGACATTTTTGAATAATTTCATAAATCTCTTCCAAAGATACACATCTTCGAATTATTAGATGCTTTCCTTGTTTATATAAAAATAGGTCATCCCAAAAATAAGTCTTAGCATCAAACATAAATTTCTTCTTTTCTTGGTATGTCAAACCATAGGGTATAATATTACTAACAATAAAGTTTACTATGTCTGCATACCACGGAACATGCAATTCTTTAACAGTGAACAGTTTTTCATCAGGAAAGTGTTCATTAATTTCTTCAATATCACAAAGAGATTTTTCAATTTTAAGCCTGGACAAATGATCAGCAATTTGATTATCAGAACCCTTCCTATCTATTATCTCAAAATCAAATTCTTGCAAAAGAAGAATCCATCTTATCAGTCTCAGTTTTGCATCATTTTTCTTCATTAAGTATTTAATAGCGAGAATGATCGGTATGCACCACACATTTAGTTCCAATTAAATATGATTGAAATTTATCAAAGGCAAATACTATAGCTAATAACTCTTTCTCAGTAGTAGTATAATTAATTTGAGCTTCATTAAGAGTTTTACTGTTATAATAAATTACTTTAAAAATTTTATCATATTTCTGACCTAAAACAGCATTAATAGCATAAGCACTAGTATCACACATTAACTCAAGAGGTTTTCCCAATTTGGTGAAATTATTACAGGTGCGGTGATTAATTTTTCCTTTAATGTTTCAAAGGCTTTACGGCAGTCATCATCAAAATTAAAAATTTCATCCTTTTCCACTAAACGACATAAAGTTTTTATAATCTTTGAAAAGTCTTTGATGTAACGCCTATAGAATCCAACATGTCCTAAAAAGCTTTTAATTCCCCTTACATTGGTTGGGCAAGGTAAATTAGATATAACTTGAATTTTTACAGGATCTTCCTCCAAACCTTTTTCTGAAATCCGATGTCCCAAAACAATTCCTCCTGCTACCATAAATTGGCATTTTTTTCCAATTAAGGACCAAACTAGTTTCTTCACAGCGTTTTAGAACTTTAGATAGATGTTCTAAACATGATTCAAACAAAATTCCAAACACTGAAAAGTCATCCATCAAAACTTCAATCCCTTTTTCAATTAAATCACAAAAAATAACAATCATACATCTCTGAAATGTAACAGGGGCATTACATAAACCAATTGGCATTCTTCTAAAAGCAAACATACCATAAGGACTGGTAAACATAGTTTTCTCTTGATTCTCATGAGCAATTTGAATTTGGTGGTAACCAGTATATCCATCTAGAAAACAAATTTTTTTATGCCCAGCTAGTCTATCCAACATTTGATCTAGAAAAGGGAGTGGAAAATGATCTTTCATTGTGGCAAGGTTTTATTTTCTATAATCAATGCATATTCGCCACCCTGTAACTTGACTTGTTGGTATCATTTCACTTTTTTCATTAATAGTTACAGTTACTCCTCCTTTCTTAGGAACACAGTGAATAGTACTAACCTATGCACTATCTGAAATAGGGTAGATAATTCCAGCATCCAACCATTTTAAAATTTCTTTCTTAACAACGTCTTTCATGATAGGATTTAATCTCGTTTGGGGATCAGCCCATGGTTTGCAATTATCTTCCATAAGAATTCTGTGCATACAAATTGAAGGACTGATTCCTTTAATATCAGCAATTGTCCATCCAAAGGCTTTCTTGTGCTTCTTCAAAATTTCAAGCAAACTCTCTTCTTCTTTTCAGTTAATTGAGAAGAAATTATAACAGGCAAGGTTGAGGATTCACCTAGAAAAACATACTTTAAATGATCAGGAAGCATTTTTAGCTCAATTTCAGGAGGTTTTTCAATTGATAGATCATAAAATTCATTTTTTTCAGTCATATCCAACAATTCAAAACTTTCATGAACATACTTTAAATCTTCCTCTTGAAAAACATCAGAATCAAATAACTCCTCTTCTTGCTTATATTCCAATTCTTCTCTTTCAGCTTTCTCTTCATACGTTGATTTGAAATGGCATTCACTTAAATCTTCGATAACATCCATCCTATAACTCTCATCTTCTTTACCTCTAGCAAGATATTTCATCAATTTTGAAATATTAAATGTAACAGTCTGATCATTAACCCTCATCGTTAATTCCCATTTTTGCACATTTATCATGGCTCCGCCTGTAGCTAGAAAAGGTCTCCCCAAAATTATGGGTATCTCTTATCTTCCTCCATATCTAATACAATGAATCCACAGGAAAAATAAATTGATCCACTTTTACCAAAATATCTTCTATAACTCCTTTAGGATTTGCAGAGTTATAGTAGTTAGGGTTATTTCTCCTATTCCCAGTCTCTTGAATATTGATAGAGGCATAAGGTTAATGCTTGCACCCAAATCACAAAAAGCTTTTCCACAGAATCTTTCTCCGATTGCACATGAAATTGTGAAACTACCAGGATCTTTAAATTTTTCAGGAAGCTTTTTCTGAATTATCGCACTGCACTCCTCATTAAGTGCAACAGTCTCATTTTCTTCAAACTTCCTATTTTTATTAAGAATATCTTTCATAAATTTTGCATAGCTTGACATTTGTTCTAGGGCTTCAGCAATTGGAATATTAATGGTAAGCTTCTTTAATATCTTCAAGAATTTTGAAAATTGCTTATCCAACTTTTGTTGATGAAGTCTCTGAGGAAATGGAGGTGGTGGTTTTTCTAAATCAACTTTAGGTGGAGAAATAGGTCTTTCAAAACCTTTTGGAGCGTCCTCTTTAGGTCTTTCAATCTCTTCTTTCTCTACTTCAGTTTCTTTTTGAACTCGACCTTCCAATTTTTTTCCACTTCTCAGTTGAATTGCTTTTACTTGTTCTTTATTCTTTTCTCTTGGATTCACTTTAGTATTACTTGGAAGCATTCCTTGGGATCTATTACTTAAGGCATTTGCAATTTGTCCCAATTGATTTTCAATATTTCTGATGGTTGCTCCTTGAATTTGTAATTGATTTCCCATATGTGATACTACTTCTTCCGAAGACAACTTCTTCTCTTTATTTTGTAAAGCATTGTTATAATAAGAAGGATAAGTTAATCTATTATCATTATTACCTTGGTTGTTACAATTCCCCAATGGGTTTACTTGATGGTTCCCCCATTCTTGATTAACACCACCCTGATTATTGTTATTTTAGTTAAAAATTGGATGATTCTTCCAACATGTGTTATAATAATTGCAATATTGGTGGTTAGGTTTACTTATGGCATTCACAGTTACTGGTGACGAATAAGAATCAACCATTTGGCCTAATGAATTTTCTTCAATCATGAGATTTGGCTGAGAAAAATTCATCCCAAATTAGTCTCTCTTCCTTGATACAGCAGCAACTTGATTTGCTAACATTGTAAAAGCATCATTTTCATAAACTCCAGCTACCTTTTAGGATTTAACCTTTCAGAAGGCCATTGAAAATTATTAGTAGCCATTTCTTTAATTAAAGCATAAGCATCAGAAAATGGTTTAGATATTAATGATCCACCAGCAGCAGCATCGATGATTGATCTAAGAGATCCAACTAATCCATTATAAAAAGTTTGAATTATTAACCAATCTAGTATCGCATGATGTGGACATTTCCTGAGGAGATTCTTAAATCTTTCCCATGCTTCATATATTGATTCCCCTTCAAACTGACAAAAAGATGTTATATCATTTCTCAACTTAGCAGTCTTAGATGGTGGAAAATATTTAGCAAGGAACTTTTGGTACAGTTCACCCCATGTTCTTATTGATCCAGGTGGTAATGAATGTAACCATATTTTAGCTTTATCCCTTAGTAAGAAAGGAAAAATTCTAAGTCTAATAGCACATCTGAAACACCATCATATTTAAAAGTAGCACACAACTTTAGAAAATTAGCAAGATGCAAATTAGGATCTTCAGTTGTTGCTCCCCCAAACTAATTATTAGACACCATTTGGATAATAACATGTTTAAGCTCAAAAGAAATAGCAGCTATAGTAGGGTTTTGAATACTACAATGAAATTCAACTACTGCAGGGTTAACATAATCTTTTAAAGGTCTTAATTCTTGATGGATGCCTACATTTTGATTTTGATGATTTGCCATTTCTTGAATATTTTTATCTTTTTCTGTATTTTTAATTTTTTGGATTTTTCTGATAGTTCTTTCTAATTCAGAATCGTAAGGCACAAGTCCCTCAGAACCTGAACTACGCATACAACAATAAAATAAAACAAAACACTACACACTAACAAAAATAAAGAAAAGTAAAAAATTTAAAATTTCTTAATTCTCATTAAAATGCAATTTAATTATTTTCTCCGGCAACGGCGCCGGATTACTTGATCCCTTAAGGATAAATATATGTGCACCAAAAACTTAACTCCACACCAAATATATGTGCTGATGATTTAGATATGAAAATTATGATTTTATAATATGGGATACTACGCAAGTATACGTATCGTTTATCAAGTAATATAGGACTTCTTGATTAAGCCCCGAGATATTGAACCCACAGGGAAAATTTGAAAATCTTTAAAGGAAATAGAAAATTTATCTTTTTACTTTTTTTTATAGCTTTTGAATGTATGTCTTGATTTTGAAAAGTTTTGAAAGTTGATATGTCTTTTGAAATTTCCTTAATAAAATGTTAAGCAAGAAATTAAAATTATATTAACTAATAACACTGTATGTAAAATACTATTAACTAGAATATCTTTTTCTTTCATTTTATGAAGTAGTAATAATTATTAAAGTATTTTTGTGGAAGTATTTAAATTTGTTGTGACAGATAGAAGCAAATTTGTTCTTTACCCTTGGTTCTATAAAGAACATATGTTAATTTGAAATATTTATCATTTTGAACATGGTTAGGCAAGGAAGATACCAGTCTCTCACTCTAGAGTTCCCTCGATTCCCACCAAATATGGCTAACTTCTCATAACAAAACTCAAAACTTCAAACCAAATTAGGGGGTTTTAGCGTGTCACTCTAAAATCCTCTAATTTTACTCCCTTCCATAAAAATATCTTCTAATATTACATTCAATTATATGGACTACAATTCTCACCCATATAATTGCATGTGATTCTTACTAACTTTTATGAGACAATACCGCATTGGATCTTACATAATTTCAAGAAATTCTACAATTTAACAGGTCAAATTAAAAAGTAAACAAAGTTTTCTTAATCAATCTTCACAACTTCTTCCAATTTTTAAACACTTATACATTCCACAACAATTCTCTATAAATTAATTACTTCTCCATTTAAGAAAGAAAAAGATAAAGTAAACTACTCAGAATGCATTGAGAAAATACAAAAACACATTGATTCGAAACTAAAAAGCATAAGAAAAACAACAAACAAAAACAAGTATTAATTAAAAACTAAATGTAAGAATAAAAGTAAACACTTATCTGAAAATTCTCTCCACAAGACTCAGGAAGTTCCTCTGAAACTTTAACTCTTCACTAAACTACTCCTCAGAGCGGATCTCCCAACTCTGATGACTCAGAATAAACTTCAAAGTTCAATAGAAACTAAACTAAAAGAAAGAAAAGAAGTGGGAAGAAGAAGACTTCACTCCGACCCTTTTCTTCTTTCTACTCTCTACTCCTACTCTTAATAAAAACTCTCGCAAAATAAAAGTAAAATAATGTAAAAACTTGCAAGTGAAAGAACCCTTCAAAAGGAAAAGGAAAAGCTCCTTTTCTACTCTCTACTCCTACTCCTAATGAAAACTCTCTTCAAAATGCAAAGGAAGAGCTCCTTAATATTTCCTAAAACTCTCTTTAAATAGTAAACCAAAAGGTGCCTTTGTGTCTCTTCAAAATGTGTCCAGATTCAATGTATCCACCAAAGAATGCACCCTTTCATTCAAACTTGACTCCCAAAGGAAGTAATGGAAGTTACCACCAAGAGTTGCATCCCATTCCCTTTGAAATTTGAGCTAAATTCATTTGAATTTCAATTTTTAACTGCGGCGGCTAAGCGCCGGCCCAGCGGCCAGGGCCCAAATTTTCAATTTTCATCTTTTTTTGCTCCAAATTTGATCCACTTTTGCTCCTTTCATCATGACCATCCATTTTCATCATATCTGCAAGAAAAACACAAAATACCTTCCATTAAAATGCAATATCATTAAAAATAGGTATAAAAATGTGCATAAAAATACTATGAATTTTAGGTGTATCACTCTCCTTCAAACTGACAAAAAGATGTAATATCATTTCTTAGCTTAGCAGTCTTTGATGGAGGGAAATTTTTTGGTATAAACTTTTGAGATAATTCTCCCCAAGTTCTAATAGATCAAGGTGCTAATAAGTTTAACCATACCTTAGCTTTATCCCTTAACAAGAGAGGAAAAAGTCTAAGTCTGAATGCGTCACTAGACACTCCATCATATTTAAAAGTACCAGATAGTTCTAAAAAACTGGTGAGATGTAAATTTGGATCCTCATTAAGTGTTCCAGCAAATTGATTATTTTGTACCATTTGGATAATGGTAGGTTTATGTTCAAATGAATTAGCAGCAACATCAGGATTTTGAAAAGTTATATGAATTTCTTCTGCTATTAGGTTAGCATAATCTCTTAAAGGTCTTGGCAAATTTCTAATATCATTTCTCTAATTATCTTGAATATTCACCATTTCACAATGATTTTTAATTTTTTTTTGTTGTTTTCTAATTTTTATGACAGTACGCTCTAACTCTGAATCGTAAGGCACTAAACCTATAGATCCACTACTACACATATACAATAACATAAATACTTTTTTTTACTTTGACTTCGTTACCTTCCCGGCAGCGGCGCAAAGAACTTGATGCACGGGACTTATATTGCTAGTGTTTATAAACTCAAATTTATATATTTTTAATGATTTTGATAAGTCCAAGCATTCAATCCAAGTATACATATCGTATCAAGTAATACAGGGCTCTAATGGAGTCCTGGTTATCAATCCCACAGGGAGGTTTTAAGTTGAAGTAATCTAAAAATTTTACAAGTTATAATAAAGCATCGAAATCCTATACTCTAATTACGTTTAAAGTTCAACACTTACTTCTACTACTACTATGCAGAAAATAGTAACAACTAACTAAACTACAATTACTTCTAATAACTTGAAAACATAATTATCTAACAGACACACTAAATTAAGTATTTGAAAGGTTTTTGATATATATATGAGAAAATTATCTTTCTTCTTGAAATGAGAATATGATGTGTGGATTGATATGAATTAGTTATCTAATTTATTGTGCCAAATAGGAACAAAGATGATTCTTTAGCTTTAGAAGAGTACCCCTCCTCTAAATAAGAAAAGAACATTGACATATTCTAAGTTTAGTCATTAACTCTAAGGCTAGGCTGGGATGATACTGGCTCTCACTTCGGAGCTGCCACTCACCCTGCACCCGAACGCTAACCCTTGATATTAATTACTAATCTTAGAACCAATTTGGGGATTTCTGCTTGTCACCCTGAAATCTCCACATTGAAGTCCTTCAAAACACATTTCCCTATTTATTTGCATGGAATTCCCATGAACTACGCAATTCATCCATGGAAATTGAATGGATCTTTCATTATTAATGTAGGACATTAAATCCGTTCAAACTTAATGTTCAACAACATATTTTAACATTTCAATTGGCTAAATCGAAAGTAAATTAAGTGCTAAATGAAAAACCATCACAATCTCTTCAATATAATAAAAGCACATCAAATTGACATCAAACCATCATCACATCTCTAAGCAAGAAGAAAGATAAAGAAGACTACTTAAAATTCATGGAGAAGATATAATAAAACATGGATTTTATATATAAAAGAAAAGTCATACAAACCACAAAAGAAAATACAACTTATCTCTTTCTCTTCCCCAATGCAATCCCTTTGAAGTTCCTTTGAATCATCTTCTCTCTTCTTTACAACACTTGATTCTCTCTTTAGAATGGAAAGGAAGAAGCAATATCTTACTTTACTTCTTCTCCTTCACTCCTTAGAGAAGAATTCCTCTCAAATCCTCACTTCTACACACTACTCTACTAAACCCTAACACTTAACACTTACTAAAACACTAAGAGAAGCAATATAATGCAAGAGAGCCCCCTCCTGTCATCCAAAATAAGTTATTTAAGAGTTAGGAATGAAATCCCAAGAGTTTCCATAGGCATCCCTTCAAAATTTTGCCAAAACTCTCAAATTTTGAATTCCACCGACTTTGGGCGCCAGCGGCGCCAGATAGGGCGCCTGCGGCTCCAGATGGGGCACCTGTGGCCCTCTATCGTGCCGAATAATTTCTGGAGTCTCTAGATTTGGGCTCCGACGGTGCCCATTTTGGCGCCGGTGACGCCAGAACACTTTTTCACCATTTTGCTCCTTTTTGCTCCGGATTCACTCCTTTTTGCATCTTTTCATTCCAATCACCTAAAATCATCATACCTGCAAAAAATCATGAAAAATACATTTATTTAAAGTGAAATATCACAAAAAATGAGTAAAATTAGATAGCAAAAATCATATATATTATTGGTGCATCACTTCTAAAGATCATCAACCTTTTTTCAATGGACTTATTGTTGTATGTTTGGAGAAATTGTTTAGTTGTTTAGATAAGATTGAGGCAGAATTGCTAAGTGTTGGGAATCATCCGCATGAGATGTATCATCAAATTGAGCATTTGGAATGGCAGATGAAACTTCAATTCAATCACATGGCGGGCAATCAAGATGCTCAAGTCGCGATATATGCGAAGAACAAATGGATTAATGAGAAGACGGCTTTGGAATTTCCAAGGGTGTTGGTTTTCTATCAATGCGGGCCTAGAGAACTTCATTGCGAGAGGCATAGAAATTAAAAGTTCGGTGATGAATAAATCTTTGATGTGTTTTAGGTGTGATTGAGCATGTTCTAGTGTGTCGAATATCTAGTTTGTGTGTTTGCTTTATTTGTTCAAAGTGTTGTTGGATTGAGAATTTGCTTTAAATTTGTATTGTTTGTGTTGGTATAAAATGATGAACCTTGTTATAGTCTTATTCTGGAATTTGTTGAGCTTGGAATGAAAAATATAAAATGGAATTGAAGTGTTTGATTATATCTTGTGTTTGAATGGTGGATCTAATTTATCATTTTAATTGATTGTAGAAAAGTTTGGGAGTTAGAAATTGGAGTAATACTCTCATGTGAGTAATTAGAAGTCAAATTTGTTAATTTTTGGTGGAAAATATAATATTTAAATTAGATTATTGGAAAGGCGAGTCTGGCGCCTAAGCGCCGGTTCGGCCAGCACCCGAAAATTGGGTTTTTAAACCACCCGACGCCATTAACGATGCCTAAGCTCCCTTCTTCTTCCCATTTTCACGCAAACCAACTTTAGGGATCCATATTTAGGCTAGATTTTCAAGTTTTTGAGCTTGTAATCACTCGATTTCTTCATCTCGAGGTTAGATCTACCTTCTAATTTATTTATTTTTTATTTTCACCAAGGATTTTTCAACTTTTAAGCAAAACTGAAATTTTTGGACTTTTGGAGTTAAATCCATGGATTTGAAGCTTTATTTAAGTTTTAAAAAAGCTTAAATAAGCTTAATCTTTTGATCCTTTAATTTATTTTGCATTTTCTTTCTCTTACGTTTAGATGGCTCCAAAATCTAAGTGAGGGAAGGAACGAGAAAATTTCGATCGTAGCAAGTTTACCACTGCTGTAGCACATTTTTTCGTTACAACGATTTTGCTACGACAAGAAAGTTTATCTCAGAGAGGAGTTTTTACAATCTTGGTGGAAGGATTGAAGGAACGATCGTTGCACTGAACTGGCAACGATTCTGTTACTTCACTGTTGTTGTTGTTATCCCTGTCGTCAGGGAGTTTTATGAAAATTTCTTGGATGCCAAAGATTTCAAGATCTTCGTAAGAGGAGTTGGAGTAGAATTTACTCCAGAGAGAATCAACATTTTCTACGGCCTGCCACTGAACATCGAGTGTTATTATTCTAGATTATCTCCATCTGAGGGAGATTTAGAGATGGTTATTGCATACTTGATAGATGTTACAGGAGCTTGGAAGATCCGGAATGAAAAATGGGTAAATTTTTCATCTTCTAAGCTAAATGGTGTTTCTAAGGCATGACATTAATTTATTTATGCTCGCCTCCTTCCATCCAATCATTTGAGTGAGCTTACCAAGGATAGAGCTATTCTCAACTACTGCATACAAGAGAGGAAGTCGATTCATGTTGGGAGTATTATTTATGTTTCTGTAGAGGCCACTGCTCGTTCTAGCACTTCTGTGGGATTAGAATTCCCATCTTTGATTTATTCTCTGTACGAGAATGCTGAAGTTGTTACTGAGCTTTCAGAGGAAAAGCTCAAGTCTACAATGCCCATTGGACGAGAAAGTGTCAGTATTTATGATCGACTCCGAGGTAAGAGTTCTACCGCACCTTCTAGTTCATTACCTACTTCTGGTAGACCTTCTACTTCTGCTGCTGAGCCACCAACTAGTTTTTAGGACTATATGCATGAGAAATTTATTGAGCAACAGAATATGTTACTTTTAACTCAGTGTAGAGTCGAAACTATAGATTTGAAATTGATAATCTTTCTGAGTACACCCAAAGGAAGAGTGATTATGATGTTGAGTGTTCTGAGTCTCTTGTTAGATTCCTGAAGCGTGACCATTCAGTTCAGTTCCCGACCTGCCCTAGATTCTAACCATTTGATATCCAGAACAAGAATGTAGACTTTTCCTTTGATGACGATGAGGATGAGGAGACTGCTAGTGATGATTAGATTTTTAGGATTGTGTATTTGTCTTGTTTATGTGTTGTTTAGTGTTAGTTTTGCATGTATGTGATGATTTGTTTGATTTTATGTTTGATGCACTGTTCCGAGACACTTATTGATGTACTAATGATTGTTGGATTGCTGAAGTTTATTTCTATTATGAGATGTTTTATTTCGGTGTTAGTATAATGATCAGAACACCTGTTTAGTTTAGTTATTTTTGTTCAAAATTATTATAAAAAAAATAAAAATATATGATTTTTATAGAAATTGACCTGTTTACTAAAATTTTTTTCTATAAATGCTTAAAACATTACTTTATATTCATAAAAAGCATATGTAGAAATAAAGTTTTTCTTTCTTGATTATTTTTCATATACCTAGAAAAATTTCTGGTAAATATATATATATATATATGCTATTCTTTCTCTCATACTTTAGAAATTTTCATAATTCATGTTTATACCAAAACTGAAGTTTGGGGGAAGGGAAAATTCTTTTGAAATTTAAATATTATTTGTCCTTAATGTACTAATATTTTCTTTTAAAATATTAACATAACATAAGGAATGAAAAAATTATTTAAGATTTCTTAAATTTTTGAATTAATAAATAATTTAGTAAAGTTATTTAAAATTTCAATAATTTTGATTGATTTTAAGAATAGAATTATTTAGCTTAAAGAATAATGAGATTAAATTTTTTTTCTTTTTATAGTAAAGAGAATTGTTTTTTTTAGAAATACTAAGGAATCAAGATTATTACTTGAAAAAGAAAAGATTGAATTTTTTTTTTTAAAAATACTTATTAAGAATGTCATATTTATTAAGTAAAATGTATAAGTTTTTAAATATAAGTTAAGGATAGTGAAGTTTAAAATCATTAACAGACTATCCAGATATAGTAATCCTCACAAAAAATGGAGGATTGAAAAGTATCCTTAAAAAGAAGAAAAATAAAAAAATACAAAAAAAAAAGAAATGTGAGGAAACGCTTGAGGAAAGCATAATAAAAAATTTACTTCACTTGAATTATCTTATAGAAATAAAACTAATTACATTTTTAACTTAATTTTTATGTACAAATATCTTTACTAGAAAAATTTTCATGAAAGTATTTTTCTTGTAAATTATTTGTGACCTTAATATGATAAATTACACTTTTTCTTGAAATAAATGAAAATTTTAAAGTCTTATGATTTGGTAGTTAAATATTCTTTAAATTCTTAAAATTAAACTTAATTAGTGAAATTTAGTTAATGATTTGCTAAAGCATTTATAAAACCAAAAATTATAAAGAATCTTAAATATTTAAACTTCATTCCAGATGTTATACATTTATATAATAAAAAGGGTTACTTGAGGACAAGTAACGTTTAAGTTTGAGGGAATTTGATCCACTTAAAAGTACCTATTTTTATTCCTTATTTATATTCAATTTTTAAGGATATTATGCTTTAGTGAAAGGTATTTTCATGTTTTTGGATGTAGGTAATGAAAAAGGAGTTCAAGAAGGAAAAATGAGCAAAAAAGAGCAAAAATAGAGCTAAAAAGCAAAGTTGTCTAAATTATAGGTCTGGCGCCTAGGCGCCAAAATTCGGCGCCTAAGCGCCGGTTCGATACTGAAGCAGATAAGATTTTTAACAACTTTGGACAGTTATTTTGACGGTGTTAAGCGGTTATCAAACCTTCTAGAAGACTGGAAGTTACTCCTAATACATAGGACATATGATACAATGCATCTGGACACAGAAAAATGATTTTAATCGCAAAGAGGTGTGATCAAAAGTGAAGAGGTGCAAAGGCTTGGTCACGGACTCCGACGCCTAGGCGCCAGATCCCGGCGCCTAGACGCCATGGTTACTTTCTAGAAGATTCATTGAATTTGGATGAATTTTAAAGAGGTGCCTTAAGCAACCCCTGGCCATTTTCAGAGCTCTATAAATAGGAGACATTTCTACAGAAAAAGGGCCCTCTCTCTCCATCCATCTAGTTCCCCCTAGATCTCCAACATCCAGATATAGATTTAGAGAGTCAACATATTTTCTTCTTGAGTATTTAGTGAGTTTATCTACTCAATTCCTTGAGTAGTAAGTGTGAGTTTAGAAGTGTTGTTGCTGTTGAAGTCTTGTACCTTACATTGGAATCAATAGGAGTCAAAGGATCACTTGAAGGAACATTCCAGATAAGTATTTGTAACTTGGTTCAAAGTTTTATAAATATGTTTTGTTGTGTGAATTTTATGTGCTATGAGTAGTTACTTTTCTTTCTCCTTTCAACTATGAAAAGATAATAAGATAATTTGATTTTGTTGGATAACTTAACTTAAAATATTTAAAATTATTGCGATGATGTTAATACCTGATCTTAATTTACTTTTTAAATTGACCATTTGAATTGTTAAAACCCGTTGAAGAATTATGAGACCTATCCGGAGATGAGTTCTTAACTAGTAGATATCACATGAATCCTTGGGCAATCGAAGACCTTGAGCAGGTTATTCAAGGTGAAGTGCAAATAAATAGGAAGATATTGTTTATTGGGTGTAGAATTTATTAGTTTTTAGAGTGACAGACTAAATCCTAATAATTTGGTTTATAGAAAGGGAACGGGTCAGTAGTAGGGCCGACCATAGCCACCCTTGGACATCTAGAAGTGTGAGCCTAGATTAATCCATTCTACTAATAATGCATCCTAAATCGATCTATAGATTAACAAATGTTCTTTATACTATCAAGCGAAGGTAAAGAATAGAAATGCTTCTATTTAGCGCAATACCATAATCTCAAGTTCTCCACAAATGATAATTATTCTGAAAAATCTTAGATTAGTTGAAAAAAAGAAAGTTGTTTTATTTATACTTGCATTAACCTTTACTTTATTGTTGCTTACTTACATTTAGTAGAAATTTTATTAAACTTAAAATCTAAAATTTGAAAATAAATAAAATTATAATTACTTTTAATTTGAAAATATAATAAATTTCTTCAATTCATTTTCTATTAATCTTCCCTGTGGGATCGATAACCAGGACTCCAATTAAGCCCTATATTACTTGAAATGATACGTATACTTGCGTTTGAAATTGAGACTTTACAAAATTATTATAAATATTTAAATATAAATTCATAAATTCTTGCATATATAGATAAAATGTCGGTTCAATGATCATTTTTTTGTTAATGACGAGGCACTTAATATGGTTATGAACTATCTGACTGACAGAAATGGGGAATAGAAGATTAAACAGAAGCAAAAAAGTTAACTTCTCCCTTTCTATGTTGAATCTTGCATCGAAAGCCTGGCATTATTTCATATTTGCATACTTATGCCTACCAACCACCACAGCGAAGTAACTGTAGAGAGAGCTGTTCTCAATTATTGTATTCGGAACATGAAAGATATCAATATTATGACTATTATTCATAGTAGCTTTTTAAATATTTCAAAAGGAGAGACTATAGGAGGACTAAGACACCCCAACCTGATTCATGCTCTGTATATTCAGTCAGGTGTAGAAATTGAAGATAATGATGTGGTAGTCCACCCCCTGAAGCACATTAGTAAATTAAACCTGAAGACATTTACAAGCCTATGTAGGTTGAAGTTGGAGTAAAAGTGCTGATGTGCCTTCTTCTAGTCAGGAGAGACCATCTACATCGAGGGACCCTATTCTAAATGATGTTATGGATCAGTTAGAAAAGTTTAACACCATAGTAGGAGGACTAGAAGCAAGGAATAAGATAAATGATGATTATTAAGTGTAGCGGCGAGAATACAAAATAACATATCATGACGCACAGGAGACACTAGTGTTGCATTCTCTATATACCCTGAGTATACTCCATACCAGCCTGATGGACCTAACGATGCTGAAGCTGCTGCAGATGAAGATTGGTAGTATATTATCTTTATTTTCATTGCATTAAGTATTTCCTATTGTATTTGAGATGTACTTTAGACTGTGATTTGTATTTGGATGTAATTGTATTTGGTTGTATTTGTTTTATGTTGAACTTTGATTGATGTGATGTGATATGTGAATTTTCATATATTTGCTTTATTAGTTTAATATGTGATTGTAATAGTTGGATGTCAATATGTGATGTTTAGTTGATGTTTTATGTTTTCAAAGTTTCAAAATTCTTCACCCTGCAAATCTCTAATATATCATCTATGTAGAAAAACTCTTATTATTTCAGGTCTACTATTCTAAATTTATGAAGACGACTTGCCTAATTCAAAGGTATGAAAAGCCCAACACAATGAGGTATGAGTTATATACAAGTTTATGGCTTTTCTTTCTACCTATGCTAGTTTTATTAGTATTCAAAAACTTAAGTATGGGGGAGGAAAATGATTAACTATTAATTGTTCTCATTTAAAAGTATTTTAAAAAATATTAACAAGATTTTCTGTAAATGAACTTAACTTTAGATAACTTTATTTTGATTCTATTTAAGTACTTTAGTGGACTTGAATAAAGTTTTTGGAAATGAAAAGTAATTTTGTAAGCTAAGATATTTTGTTTAAGAGAATAGGAATATAGTCAACTATTCAAAGTAAGCAAAACTGTATTTTTGAAATATAAAGAATCTTAAAAATTTATGTGAAAGGAAAGGATTGAGACTCCATTATGAATCATTTATAAGCTAAAGAAATATCTATAAGGTAAAGGTTGTGGTAAATTCCAAATTTAGGGAAAGAAAGGTGAAGTTCAAAATTACTAAAGGCTATCCAGATATAGTAATCCTCACTTGAAAAAAAGGAATTGAAAAATAATCCCTGAATAAAAAAAGATAGATAGAATATATAGGACTGAAAAGCAATCCAAATGTGAAAAGAAAAAAAGAGTGAGGAGAAGCTTGAGGAGATGCCTAATAAAAAATTGGCTTCACTTAGACCTACCTAAAGGGAGAACTTTTTTACTTTCCTAAACTTATATGTATGGATTAGCATCTTTACTAGTAGTGTTCTCATAAACTTCTTTTCATGTAATCCTTTTAAGTACCTTAATAGGACAATCTACATTCATTTTTTGAAATGAATAGAAGGCTAGAACTCTTAGACTTGATGACTAGATAACCTTACAATTATAGAATTTACTTGAATTACTCAAAAATATTTCTGAAAGATTTGCTATTGTACCTATCTAAAATCAAATTTATGGTATTCTAGAAGAAGAGTTCATTGCAGTAGATCATTATTTTATTTAGTAACCAAATTACTTGAGGACAAGTAAAAGTTAAGTTTGGGGGATCTTTATCCACTGAAAATTTGTTAGCTTTTTAATGCCTATTTCATACCTATTTTTGATGATATTGCACTTTAAAGAAGGGTATTTTTTATGATTTCATGCAGGTACAATGATTTCAGGTCTTTGGAGCAAAAGGAAGCGAAAAGGAGTGAATTCAGAGCTAAATGAGGCAAATTGGGAATTTTGATCTCGAGCGCCGGAGGACGCTTTATCAAACGCCGGACCACACCCAATTCTAGAGAGTTTGGGCAGAACGACGGAAAATAGTGATGGACGGTGCCCTATCGAGCACCGGACCATGCCCTATCGCGAACTCAACCTGATGCAATGTATTTGGCCGGATTTTGGAGGGGTGCTTGAGGGAACTCTTGGAAAGTGGGTTCTATTTGAATTTAAACAAATTTGGAGCCAAAATTTCAGAGTCTCTTCATTGTTTTTGAGAGTCTTTTCATTTTTCTTGTGTGGAGAGTCCATTAGAGAGAGTTTAGGGATTAGTGTTTAGTGTATTTTCTCTATTAAGGAGTGTAGGAGGAGAGGAAAAGTGAGAGATTTCTTCTTCCTTACTCATCTTAAGTGAGAATTGTGTGTTGTTCTGGAGAAAGAAGAGGAGTCAAAGGAATCTAAAGAGATTCGCTTGGTGAAGAAATTGAGATAAGTTGTATTTACTTTTCTTTGTTTATATGACGTTGATTTTATATAAAAAATCCATCTTTTGTCATACTTTCCTCATGAGTCTTAAGTAGATTTCTTTGTCTTCCTCATTTTCATTTGATGTGTTGATGTCGTGATATGAATATGATATGCCGATTTAATATGTTAAATTTGTGATCACCTTTTCACTTCGAACTTTATTTTTGTTTTTGATCTGGCCAATTAAATTGTTAAAACTTGTTGTGAGACATATATTCTGAAAGGATTATGAGCTTTACAACAAAAGTGAAGGTCACATTCAATGTCCATGAATGAGTGACGTAGTTCATGGGGGTTGGGCGCAAATAAATAAGAAAATATGTTTTGATGGGCGTAGAATTGGAGATTTTAGAGTGACAGGCTGAAATCCTCAATTTGGTCCTATGGTTTGGAAACTAAAGCGAGATTTAGCCTTCAAGTGAAGGGAAGTGGGAGCTCCGTAGTGACAGTCGGTATCCTCCCAGCCTAACATCGGATTTAGGGACTAAACCTAGGATTAGCCAATGTTCTTTATATTGCTTGTAAGAGAGTAAAGAATAGGAATGCTCCTATTTGGCACATTACAGCTGTATCACTGATCTATGTGACTAAATCATCACATTATCATTGGAAGGGAGGAAGATTCTTTCTTATAATTTGAAATTTTGTTATAAAATTTAGTCTTTTGTTTGTTAATTGTGAAGAGTAGAACGTACTTTGTTAGAACTAGTAACTGCTACTGTCTGAACATCCTTAAAGTATTAGTAATTGTTGCAATTGTATTGTGATTCGAGTATTGATTTCTGTGCTCCATTATCGAGTTTACAAACCTCCTTGTGGGATCGATAACCAGGACTCCACTAGAGCCCTGTATTACTTGAGCGATAATTATACTTGTGTTTTGAATGTGTGACTCAATAGAAATCTAAATCAATATACATATATACATACATACATACATATATATATATATGAGTTCATAAAATTTTGACATTTAAAAAAGTTGCACTACACGCCCATGCTCACAATACTACATTTTATGATGTTGAATTTCAAGTTGTCATTGTGTATACATGCCTCGAGGGTAGAGTGTAAATAGGCGAGAGAGAAGAAAGAAAGACAGTATCAACCTTAGAAAATGAGTGTGTAACCCTTTATTCATAGAATAACCCCTATTTATAATAATAGAGGCTTAAATTTACAATTACACTTTTACCCTTATTCCCCTATCAGTTTGAGGGTATATCATGTCTTTTTTCTAATAATGAAGTAGTTAACGTAACCAACTCTCTAATATAAATATCTAAATATATGTGTTTGTCATGAATAGTCATGGTCGTTGAATCTTAAGCTTGACAAGTTAATATAACTAAATGACTTTTGTTTTAAGTTGAAGATCACGTGAGCCTTTGCTAAATCTATTGGTAGGCTACTTGTACCAACTGTCTACATTTAATGGATTTATCGGTCAGCGGAGCGGATCTGCACGGTCAGTCTGTCGTTTCATACAGTTGGACTTAATTTATGATCCTCCACATGTAATTCTGGTAGATAGTAGGAGTGTTCCAATAAACTGTGATCCCTCTTAAAATTTGTGCTGATATTTTTTCTGTATACAAAATAAATTAAATTATGAATCAAATGTGAGAGCTCCGCCCCAATTGAGTCAAATCTTACTTAAATATTATTCAGCTATTCCTTAAACATTGCTCCATTAATTAGGAAACTTCATTGAACTGTAGTTACATTTCTTTTCAATGTTAACTTGATGTTCCAATTGTGTTTTAACAAACTCTAAACTAAGGTTCGAATATCAACAACTTCAAACTAGCTTTACTCCAATTGGACTTTAAAAAAAAATTAAATGCATATTTTTAAAATAAATGATTAAAACATTTAGTTAATTGAGAAATTTTCCTACAAAAATCCAGTATGAAAATCTTTAAAATGTTTAAAGTTAGAATTAATCAAACATCAATTTCCTGATAAAATTTAATAATGCACAATAAACTAATAAATGAATAAATACTAAATAATCTAGAATGATGGGTTTTCACATGGACAAAAAATCCTCAGATCAGACTAGGTTAATAAGTTTGAAAACTACACTAGCGAACAGTTATCACTTTCCCATAATCTATATGATGAGCAGTGAATGCATTCATCTCTTTCACCTCCCCAGCTTCCCCATCTCCCTCCCCTTCCCCTTCACCTTCATGGCCTTCTTACCTGCTTTTGTAATTAGTTTGAGGCAAGGTATTGTGCAAAATCCACCTCTTTCCATTTCCTTTTCTGCTACTGGGAAGCTCGTGAGCTTAATCTTCTAATCATTTTGACTACGACTCACAAACACATCACATATTCTGAACCTCATAAACTCTGACATTGTCACTGCCATTAATTGGCTCATTAACCATCAATTCGACGATTCAAACATAGATTAATAAGTCCAAAAGTACGTCGTTGGAACATCAACCACCAAGGATGTCGAAGATGAGGAAGAAGTCAACCCTGAACACAGATCATGCTTCTCAAAAAGCAACGCCATGCGACTTAGTCTCTCTATCAATTCCTGCTCCAACAAAGGCTCAAAGCTGTCAAAGATGATGTTTGATTGAAGATGGGATGAATAGGCTGGACCCAACCGTTTCTAAGGATTTTGGATTGTAGAGTTCTTTCACTTGGCTCGCAGAGCATTGACTCGATCAATTAGTTTCGGGTGCGCTTCCTTTAACGTTAATATTCAAAAGATAGTTTCAGTTTAGTTTCACAATAAGATTAATTTAATAATGAGGCACGCTAGCATACGCAACTATACATATCGTTCAAGTAATACAAGGCTCTAGTGGAGTCCTGGTTATCGATCCCACGAGGAAGGTAGGAACTTTATTAAAATATAGCAAAGATTTGAAGTCCAATGCTCAATTAAAAATGCAAGTGTAAGTACTATTTAAGTTACTAGTGCAGAGATAACTACAGCTAAGTTAACTACAATTACTTTCTAAATTTCTAAGAAGAATTAACTAGCACACACAAAGTTTTGTATTGAAATGTTATAATTTGGAAAAGTATCTTTCCTCTTGTAGTGATTTTGTGATGAGTGATTGATATGGATTGATAATAAATTTGTATTGTGTCAAATAGGAGCAATTATATTCTTTACCCTCGTCAGAGTACCCCCTCTTCTATGTATGAAAAGAACATTAGCAAATCCTAGGCTTAGTCACTAAATCTAAGGTTAGACTCGGAGGATACTGGCTCTCACTTCAGAGCTCCCACTTCCCTACACCTGAAGGCTAACCCTTGCTTTAATTTCAAACTTTAGGACCAAATTAGGGATTTCAGCCTGTCACTCTAAAATCTCCAATTTGACACACCCATCAAACCATATTTCTCTACTTATTTGCAGTCAATTCTCATGAATTATGCAACTCATTCATGGACATTGAATGGATTCTCCACTATTGTTGTAGAACACATAGTCCTTTCAGATTAAATGTTTCACAACAAGTTTTAACAATTCAATTGACCATATCAAAAAGTAAATGAAGTTCAAAGTGAAAAATCATCACAATTTCTTAACATTTTATGGAAAATCAAATCTACATCAATACTTCACCACATCACATTGTAGGAAGAAAGATAAAAAAATCTACACATAATTCATGAGGAAGATATAACAAAACATGGATTTTATATATAAAAGCAAAGTTATACAAACCACAAAAGTAAATACAACATATCACAATTTCTTCCCCAAACAAATCCCTCGAAGTTCCTTTAAATCCTTTTCTCTCTTCTTTGCAACACTCAATTCTCTCTTTAAAATAGAAAGGAAGAAGCAAACTCTCACTTTCCTCCTTCTCCTACACTCCTTAGAGAAGAATCCCTCATAAAACAACACTTAACACACACTCTTTCCGAACCCTAACACGCTCTCTTCACTTCTCTTCCTCTTCTTACTACACAAACTCACACACACACCTTTCTTGGGCGTCCATAACTATCTATAAAAGTTTAGAAACCAATTCCCTAAGAGTATCATCAAGTACCCCTTCAAAAAGCGTCCAAATAAATTGAATTTTAAATTCCACCGACATTGCGCGCCGGTAGTGCTCGATAGGGCGCCGGCGGCGCTGGGCCGCTGATCCACTAAACATTTAATTGTTTTTTACTGTCTATTTCATACCTATTTTTTATTATATTGCACTATAAAAGAAGGTTTTTGTCTATTTTTTGGTTTTGGTAAAAGAAAAGGCTTTTGGAGAAAAGGAAACAAAAATGGTGCAATTTGGAGAAAAAATGAGCAAAAATACAAATTTTGCCCGACACATTTTGATAAGTCTTTCTTTACTTAACCTTATTTACACTTCTTGCATATTTTTGAATGAGATTACACTTTAAGGAAATATTATTTTTTATGTTTATTTTGTATGGATATCTGTTATGAACGCAACACAACTGAAACATGGTGAATCAGAGTTGAAACAGAGTCAAACGGAGTGAATGGTGGAGTTGCGCATTACTAGCTCCGAACCACGCCTGGACCAGCGTTGGACCATGCCAGTGTCCCGAGAAGCATGAAAATTTCATGGAAAAAGAGGCGAACGACACCCAAACAGTGCTGGACAGCGCCCCAGACCATTTGGATGCATTTTTGATCGGTTATTGGCCATATACGTCAAATTTGGACGCTTTTTGGAAGGTTTCTTCATGCACCTCTTGGAAAATTTGTCCGTACACTATTTTATACCAAACTGTAAACCAAAAAAGAGTGGTAGATCTTAGGTAAAATGTGGAGAATGCTTAGAGATCTTAGAATAGGATTATAAATGTAGATTTCTACCTTTTTATGGAGCTTGGTGAGGGGATTTTGAGAGAAATTATAATGGTTTATTATAGCATTGCATGGATCAACGGGAGACTTTATGGGAGAGATTTTCATCTTTCTTTCAAAGGGAAAAAGCTAAGTATTGTGTTTTTCATTATCTTATGATTTTGTAAACACTTATTTTGTGGATTTGCTTTGAAATGAGATTTTCCGTTGTGTTTTCTTTGTGCTTCGTGATGTATTTCTCTTACTCTTTCTTCTTCTTAAGAAATAGTGGCATTAGAAGATTATGTCGTTATTTTCCTATTACTTTTCTTTTGTAATGAGTAGGATTCATGTTTAGGATATTGTAATACATGTTAGAAGTGGTTATAATTATAAATGTGATGGTTTTTACTTACATTTCATTTTTATTACAATAAGAGCTCGTTGTAGTGTTAAAATTCATTGTAATTGCGCTATGATCCGAGAGGGCAGTGTAATTCTCAACAAAGTAGAACCACATTCAAATTCCATGGATGGTGAAGTTCATGGGAGTTGAGTGCAAATAAATAAAGAAATATACTTTGATGGGCGTAAAATTGGAGATTTTATGGTGACAGACTAAAATCCCTAATTTGGTCCTAGTGTTTGGAAACTAAAGCGAGAGTTAGCCTTCAAGCAAAGGGAAGTGGGAGCTCTGGAGTGAGAGCCAGTATCATCCTAGCCTAACCACAGATTTTGGGACTAAACCTAGGATTCGCCAATGTTCTTTATGCACTCGGAAGAGGGTAAAGAATAGAATTGTTTCTATTTGGAACATACAATATTTAATGCATCTCATTCCTTTAAATTATCCAATTCACTACGTAAGAATAGTAGATTTTATTATCTCAAAATTCAACAAACCAACTCATCCAGAAAAGTTCTTTAGAAGTAATATTTGCATTTTGGAATAGTTATTTTCCTTACATATAATCATCTGCATTTAGGAGTAGTTGCTAGATAAAACACCACTTATATCGACCCTCCAATCTAAAGTCTAATAATAGTATACTAGAATTTGACTAAGAACCTCTTACCTCGCTTCCCTGTGGGATCGATAAACGGGACTCCACTAGAGCCCTGTATTACTTGAACGATATGTATACTTGTGTTTGAAATTGTGACTTTACAAAATCATTATAAACATATAAATCTGGGTTCATAAATTCTTACATATAAAAAATTCGCATCATCCATCCGCCATTTAATTCTTAACTCTCTAGAATTGGGCGTCGGCGACGCCAGAAGACTGTTTTCTCCATTTTGCCTCATTTTTTTCCAAATTCATTCCTTTTCGCTTCCTTTTGCTCTAATCACCTAAAATCTTCATACATGCAGCAAAAAATGAAGAATACATTCCTATAAAGTGTAATATCACAAAAAATGAGTACAATTGTATAGTAAAAACCTAATATATTTTTGGTGTATCAAAATCCCCAAAACTTAACTGTTACTTGTCCTCAATTAATCCTTTTACTACATCAAAATATAACTCAAAGTAGTGAACTTTTCACTTATAGAATACTATGATTTTTTATTCAAATGAATATAATAGTAAGATTCTTAGAAAAAAGTTCAGTAACTCAGGTTAAAATTACAGGTATAAGAACATTTAGTAGTCAAGTCTAAGAGTTCTAGTTTTCTATTCATTTTAAGACGAACCATAATTTGTCACGTTATGGGTGCCTTGAAAGACTATATGAAAAAGAAGTTCATGCAAACTCTATTAGAAAGTAGGCTAATAATTTTATATATAAATTCAGAAATGTAATAAAGTTCTCCCTTTAGGTTGACTTAAGTGAAGGCAATTTTTGATTAGGCATCTCATCAAGCTTCTCCTCACACATACTTTCTTTTATTTTTCCCTTTTTTCTTTCTTTCTTTCTTTTTCTTTCTCTTCTCTTCTTTTTTTTACTGTGAGGATTACTATATCTGGATAGCCTTTAATAGTTTTGAACTTCACTCTCCTCTTTCTAAAGTTGAAACTCGAAACACCTCTTTACGTTATAAATATATATCGGCTGTATACTTAGACATAAAGTCACAATCCTTTCTCCACACATAGTTCTTTAAGTCTCTTAACACTTCAAAAATATATTTTTCTTTACTTTAAATAGTCAACTATAGTCTAATCTTTCATACTAAATATCTTAACCTTATAAAATTAACCTTTATTACTAAAATCTTTCATTTAAATTTACCATAATATTTAAAGTTATGTTCAACTACTAAAAATCATGCTAATAATTTTTTAAATTATATTAATTGAAAACAAATAAGAGTTAATATTTTACCCTCCCCTAAACTTAAATTTTTCATTACATATAAATTTGCAAAGGCAGAAAGTAAAAGAAAACTAAAATTTTTGTTCTGGGATTTTGAAATTTTTTGTAGCTATGCTGGTATTCATAAAAAATATTAAGCTAGCAAGCATGAAACAATTAGAAACAGTGATATATATAACATTAAAAATTTTGCAAGGGTGAAGAAATATTAAACACTTAAACATTAAACCTCCAACGTAACATCACAATTTAATACAAATCACTAAACAAACTAATACAGAGTTCATTACATTCTCATTTTTCAACACAGATACATTAAGATACAACACTAATATAGAAAAAGTTCATTACATTTTCATTTTTCAACACAGATACATTAAGATACAGCACTAATATAGAAAAACAAACAACAAACACAACAAAGTAATACAACACGCAAAGAAAAACATAAATCACAAAACTACCAATTATCATCACCAGCTTCTTCAACTTCTTCAATATGATCAGGTCGGTAAGGAACATAATTAGGACAGGTAGGAAATATCACTCCAAAGTCTCCCCTCATGAATCTGACCTGAGCATCATGGTAAGTTATATAATACTCAACTCTCCTCATGTAATCTTCATTTACATCACTCCTAGCCTCAAAAACATCCATCCTTCTATGGAGTCTATCTATACTGGCACTCTGAATCGTCAACTGCTCTATAACATCGGATAATGCAGGTGGTTCAGAAATAGATGGTATGTCCTGGTTGGCAGTAGGAATATCAGTACTCCTACTTTCTTTTCTCCCAACCACATGAGACTCATAAGTACGAATAATGGTCCTGGTAATAGGTCTCAGTGGATGGAATAACTCTTCAGAACTATCAAACTCAACTCCAGACCGTGCACATAATGCATGAATCAGAGTAGGATATCCTAATCCACCAGTGGTTTCTCCTCTAGAAATAGTTTAGATATTCTTGAAAATAATCGATCCAATACTAATCTGGTTCATAGTCTAAATACAATAATTTAGAATTGCATTATCTCTATTGACTTCACTGTGATGATAAGAAGGTATTATTCTTGCAAAGATGAAATAGTGTCATGCTTTAGAAGCTACATTTAACTTAGAAGCAGGAAAATTAATCATATGTTTTTTCTTTATTTTCCATTTTCCTCTTCCATCAGTAAGAAAAGCAATCACTTCTTTCATATTAGGTTCTCTCATATCAAAGTTTTCATATTCACAGAATCTCATCCCCCGTAACTGATAAAATTCATTAATAGCTGAGGGGTGAATTCTACAATTTTTCCTCGAACAAGCACATATTCCATTTCAGTCTAAGGCAGATTTGCATAAAAGTCTCGAACAATACCCATAATAGCATTAGCGATAAAATAACAAAATGTTTCACAGTTTCGATCAGAAGTCAACTGCTCTACATATACGCCCAGATTTTTAAAAAATCGGTCTTGAATACACTTTTTGTTATAAAGGAATGAATTGAAATGGTATTTTGCTTTCACATTAACAAATCTTTCTTCATCAAAATCCAACTTTCTCTTGCCTTTACTTGTTTTAGGAGACATGTGAAATTTTCTAAAAATTTGCAAGAAAATCTGATAAATTTAATAATCAAAATGTAGGAGACTCCTAAAGCAAACCTAAGTAAATATAAGCTTAAATAACTATGGAAAATCTCAAAACTTCGTCAAAATTTCCAAATCTTGAATCTAAGGAATGTGAGAAATTTCCATGGTGAAAAAAAAAATTTAGTTTAGGGTAAAGCTCTTACCAAGAGAAGACAATATCCGCACTTTTTAAGCTATGAAATCACCTTAAATCCATGACCTAGCAAGCCCTGAATCTCAAAAATGCATTGCTTGGAGGTAGAAGACGATGGAAATGGCACAAATGGCAAGTCCCAGGGCAAAACTAGAGAAATAAAGAGGGTTTTTAGGTCTTTCTGTATTTGGGCGCCGACAGCGCTCGATAGGGCTCTGGCGACTCTCTATTTAAATTAATTCCCAAAACTTTGTATTTGGCTGCCAACGACACCCAATCTGGCCCTGGCGGCGCCAGTTCAATTTCTGGGTCCATAAAATTTTTACAATTTCGATCATTTCAACGTTATGCCATTACATAATTAGCCTCTTTAAGCATCTATTTCATCAATTAAGCAACTAACTAACAAAAAATCTACACAACCAACGCAAAACATCACTTTAATATATAAAATCCACATTCCAAACATATACACTTAAGCATTCACATATAAGTTCATCAAGCCATATAACTTCAGCATTACAAGCACACTACAATATCTAATGCTGAAAACTAAACACAAACACAGAATCCAAGCATAATAAGTCCAATAACACACTACGAAGTTAATCAAACCAAGATTAATCACACTAAAGCATAATAAAAGTACCAAATACTAAATATAAAGTAGAGTCAATACTCATCGTCAGTCAGTAGTATCTTATCCTCTGATATCTCCAATAGATTAATGATGCACAAACAGATTGTAGAAAGGAAAATATGGGAATTCATTAGTCGAATCCTCAACAATCATAACATTCATTTTCATCACATTCAACAAACTATCCTCAATTCGACTAGTGTGGTCAAATTGTTCTTTCATCCTCCAATCTAAGTGATCAAATAAATCAGAGATATTATTAAGAGCATTCATAAAATTTTGTACCTCTTTCTCCAAATTCTTGATCTTCTTCATAATCACTTGGGAACATTCAGGAAAGTAAGGCTTAATATGTCGTGAACTCTGAGATGGTTGATCTAGAATGAGGCTCATATCATTCTCATCTCCTATTTCCTAATAGTCATAAAGATTAGTTGAGTCTATAGGACTCCAAGGAAGAAACACTTTTTCCCAACTTTCATATGGAACCTGTGACTGGGTGCAAAGAAGAAATATGGTGGATGGATCTCCAAGCCCATATTTTGATCCATGAACAATCAATCCCAATACATATTTCACAATTATGGAACCAATATCTATCGGTCTTCCAGCTTGAATAAAACAATTTAAAATAGTACTTTCCTTTGTTACTTTACTAATTTTCATAGTAGGAAGTAACTTTATAGAATAAAGTAATGTCATTGCTTCGACACCAGATTTAAAGATGCAGTAGAAAAACTTACAAATTTGTTGTCTCCCAATCTTCACTTTCATCCTTCAAATGCAATAATTTTATTCATATTGTCCCTCGTCGCATCAAAATTCAGATAATGATAGATATGCATGTTCTCAATCATAAACAAATCATTAATCTTCGAAGGAGTGAATGGTACAAACCTGCATCGCACATAGGCGAATCCTTGGTTGATTCCATGAAGATTTGCATAAAACTCTTTCAAAACCGGAACGACTACAGTGGCAGCAGTGTAGCATAACACTTCCCAACGCCTTTGCATAATAATTTCTTCTACACAATTATTTAGAGTATCCATACCTCTATTCACAAAGCCTCCTTTTTTTATAATCTTCATCTTCCTCATCACCTTGTTGAATAATCTCTTGGCCTCAAAACTGATGAATTTTCATTGGTTGAAAACTTAAAATCTTGGGGTTTCTACGGAGTTGGAATCCATTGGATGTGAAATTGGAATGAATCCTTTCATTTTTCTGGAGTTTAGGGGGTTAAAAACACGTTTTGGGGAGTTATTAGGACTAAATCTCGCCTAAAACTGCCATAAATCGTATTTTGAAACTCTAGGAACCGTCTCCAAAACTTCGGCGTCGAGAGCGCCCAAACACCAAAATTAAATGCATCTTCTCTAGAATAGGGCACCAATGGCACCAATTTTGGCACCGGCTGCGCTAGTGTTCAAAATTGCACCGAACTTCATTTTGGTCCTAAATTTTCTAATTTTTTGATACGATCTAATAATTCTAATCTTTCATGATATTTACAACGAGTAGGACTCAAATATTACTAACTACTAGCACAAATACTAAAAACAAGCAAACAAACATAACAACGATAAATATGGGTTGCCTCCCACAAAGCGCTTGGTTTAACGTCGTCAGTCCGACAAATATTCAGTTATTTAAGATGACTTAACATTAAAACCTCTTAAAAATATAGTTGATACCCTTCACAATACGGTTTTAATCTATTCCCATTAACTTTAAATATCTTTCCAGTTTTAGGATCCTTAACATCAACAACTCCAAAAGTATAAACTTTTATAACAGTAAGAAGTCCTATCCACCTAGACTTTAGTTTTCCAGGAAATAATTTCAATCTTTTATTGTACAACAAAACTTTCTTTTCTGGTTCAAACTTCTTTCTTAATATCTTCCGATCATGCCATAATTTCATTTTCTCCATATAAATTATGTCATTATGATAATAAAAAGAATGGAGTTGTGTAGTAATGATGATGGCCCAGGTGTCTTGACATTGCAAAGAAATGTCATCAATGTCAGATACATGGGATAGTTTTACACCGGCCTCCAAATGTCCTACACCCAACTATTGCATCTTGGCAATTTGAATGTTGGGGTACGTTATAATGGGCCCTATAGATCCTCCATCTAAAGGACATCGGTTTATTCTAGCGACAGCGATTATTTTTCAAGTGGGCGAACCGATACCACTTAGAAGTCGAGCGAACAAGTCCTTTATTTCTTTAAGATGCATATCATTTATAGATTTGGAATTCCTCGAAAGGATCATATCGGACGATGGATTGGCCTTCAAAAACACGAAAATGAATAACTTTATCTAAAGACACGGGATTATTTGGAGACATTCCACAATTTATTATCCTAAGGCCAATGGATTAACGAAGCTTTGAATAAAACATTGGTTCGAATCTTGAAAAAGACATTGAAGAGCAACAACTTGGGAACGATGGTATGAGCGATTAATAGAAGCTTTATGGGCTTATAGAACTACATCTTAGAACTCCAACAACGTCTACACCATTTGCTTTGGTATATGGTTACGAAGCTATTTTACCATTGGAAGTCCAAATTCCTTCTCTCGGGGTTGCGATAACAAATAAAATAACTCAAGAAGAAAATGTCGAGATTACGACTTGAAGAACTTGAAAGTTTAGAAGGCAAGCGTCTACAAGCTCGGTAAAATCTCGGGTATATCAAGCAAAAATGATACGAGCCCACGACAAATTAGTTAGTCCTAGAACCTTCGATAGAGATAGATAATCTTAGTTCTTGAAAAATTTGGCGGTAAATTTGAACCAATATGGGAGGACCCTCATATCATTGAAAAGACATATTTTGGAGAATCCTACCAGGCGAATTGTAGTTGTCGAGAGAGAAAGTATCTGCCTCCGATCAATGGTCGTTTCTGAAGAAATATTCGCAACATAAAAAAAAATGAACGACGACTTATTTATAAACTTGGACAATAAATTCTTCTTTTCAAATCATCTTTATGCATTTTCTATCTTATGCTGCTCATTTCATTCAATGAACAAATGTTTAAAAGGCTAAAATGTTATTTTGTCTTATTATTTTTAGGAAAAATGCCGAGGATATTTGTTTTCTCGCTCCAAAATAACATGACTTTTGCCTTGGACCGGCAGAGCATATAGACGAAGGAGGCGGATTCACTTGACTTTGACCTATTACAAGTTGAGTCTATATATCACGGATCACTACTCTAAGCTGGTCGATCATAATGAGATTCCGATACGAACACCTTTGATAGAGTTTAAGCCGATAACTTTGAAGAGTATGATTTTGAGGTCGGTGATAGCTCGAACAGAGCATGAGTTCATGACCACTTCAGTATGAGGGGCATCCACATGCAGCGTAAATAATGTGGCGACGGGCTACTCAAACACGAGACGAAATCGTAATAAACGGTTAAAACGTCAAAAAAAAAAAAAAAAAGAAACAATTGCATTAGAAGCAAAATATGGAGGATATTGAGTCAATTAGCTTCCATTATTCTTGCCATTTTGAGGAGATACGCTCCGCATTAGAAATGACTGATGTTAAGACTGTACGAAGAAAAACCAAGATGAAAAAATGGTTATCTTCTTCCCTCAACATATTGACTAGTGTGAAATGAAAAGATGATAAAAGACATTTCGAAGAAAAGTAGCCGATTCATGCTATTGAATGGAGAACTTTGAATAACATCAAGCATAGACAAAAAAAAATATTGAACAATGAATCTTCAAATTGTTCACTAGAATATTTGATGAAGATGAACAAGCCGCCATTATCGATCATATAATAAAACCCACAGGAAGGCAAGTGAATTCAAAAGAAAAACTTATTCGAGCCTAGTAAATGGATTCGAGGCAAGGGAAGGCGAGACAATTAAATACGGGTGTTGTTATAATTATGAATGAGAGATGGAAATCTTCCCAGAATCTTGCGATATGAACAAGTCAATCCTGCGCACACTCATTCAGTTAATAAGACGTCATATCATAGAGATCATACCGCCCAATTTGTATGCTGATAGTTGCATTATCAACATATATGATGAAGGAAATTTGTATCCCTCCCCATATTGGCAAGTCACGATTTCGAGAGACCATTTTGCAAGTATCATTAATAGATGATGTTCGTTGTATTTGGAAGGAGATACAAATCTTGAGCACAGGAGAATTTGAAGGTACATGCGGTATCTGTTAACTAGAGGATCAGTTCTCTATTCCAAGGAAATGGTGCGTTTGATAGCTCTTGCCTTGATGTGTAATACATTTCGATCACTGCGGCGGATGAAGCCGGATAAATGACTTTATTGGATATCAAATCATCCCGCGACGAAGAAATTTGAAACCTTTAGAACTACCATGACCTTATGAATGTTTAAACACACAAAGACATGTCGAAAAATAATGTCATGGAGTGTAAAATGTTTTATAGATGGTCGATAGCATCCAAGGTTATGCGCATGATATGGAAGCTTTTGATATAAGATATGTCGGTGTTTTGTAGCACGCGTCTTTATATGATATGTACATATATGCATTGTTAGCTTTTTTCTTTGCAATGGTGTGTACTAGTGATCCTTTTGTACATTATCTATGGAAATAAAATAAAATGTTGGAAAAATGTTCCCTATTGTACGTGATATGTCAACGAATTCTAAAAATAATAAAATAAATTTTTAATGGTAAAATGAATAACTTGTGATAGTTAAACATGAGAATTATCATTCGTCTACTATAGGTCGAGCCAGCAGATATCCCCACCAAAGGCCTTAGTAGGCACAACCCTCCCTCCAGTTATTGGATGTAAGTCCTTTACGTACGGAAATCTGACTTCCTTTAACCAAATTTTGACATTGACATTTTGAGAAATGGAAAATGATCCATTTTCCTCTCTAGGTTTTTTGGATGTAGTCCTTTCATTTGCAAATCATGGCTTTCACTCCCAACAAATTTAACATTGACATTTTGAGAAATAGAAATGACGTCCATTTTTTCTCTCTCTAGGTTTATTGGATGTAAGTCCTTTCCTAACCTGGAAATCAGGCTTTCCTCTAACTAGGATTTTGACATTGGCATTTTGTGAAATGACCAGTGTTTTCTCTCTCACGGTTATTGGATTTAAGTTCATTCACGACCACCGAAATCATGGCTTTCCTTTAGCAGTTTTGACACTTAGACATTTTGAGAAATGGAAAATGATGTCCGTTTTCTCTCTTGGTTATTGGATGTAAGTAATCCAAGTCCAAATTGATTCACATTTGAGTCCAACTCCATTTGAAAACCTAAAACCCCAAATTTGCCTATTTAATCCAAAACCCCCAATTAATCAAATGCCAACTTTTTCCTTCCAAATTTCAATCCTAAACCTTCCATGGCACTCCCATGAAACCCATGAAACATTCAATTATCCCAATTTGAGCCTCAAGCTTAGCCTAAACCCACTTGAAATCTAATATACCCCATTTTAACCTAACTTGAATTCATGCCCTAAATCTACCAAATTGATTGGCCTAATCCTAAAATTTCCTCTCAATTGATGTTGGGAACTTTTCAATACATTCCACTAAACCATTTGAAACTTTCAATTGGGTCTATAACTCACCTTAACCCAACTTGGACCCAAGTTGATCCAACCTTGCCCAAATTTACCAAAATCTCTAAATCCACCTAATTGACCTTTCAATTGAACTCAAAACCATTCCATGTCTTCATGAAAGTTTTTCATGGAAATAATTCCTACAATGTTGCTCAAGACACTTGGACCTAAATCCAAACCAAACTCAAGTGAGCCAGTTTGAACCCATAACCTAACGAAACCAATTTGAACCCATAGCCTAACCAAACCAATTTGAACCAAATGTGGCTAAACCAACCCTTCCACAACCACTAAGTGAACCCTAGGAACCACCCTAGATCCACCTAGCCCAAGCTAGCGAGCCATGGACCAAAGGATCCCCACATTAAGGGATTTACTTCCTTAAGTGCCTTAAACACCTTGGATCCTTACCATATTTGCTCCCTAAGCTTTAATTACTCCATTTGATGGCCTGACTGACCTAACCGCTGGTTGACGTGACCCATGGCCAGCTCCCCTGTCCTTGCCGGCCGGCCTAGTTGCCGGAGGGGACCAAAATTAAGAACCACCATTAGGCTAAACTCACCCAAATCTCCCCAACTATCCACCTCAACAAAAATTGAATTTGGAGCTCCACTGTCCTCCACCTAAGAACTTGAATTCACCCCCCAATTGAACCCTGACTCAGCCCCATGGCCCTGGCCATATAACTCACCTCTCTTGGATATGAGAGAGGTGTTGAAACTTTTTTCATCAAAACCCCTCCCAATTGCTCCTAAAGCTCCTCCCAGCCAAGAGAAGCTTAGCTCCACTGCTTTCCAGCCCTCACCCCTACTGGCTGAGCTCAATTTTTGAGTTCAATCTCAAAAAAAAAAACAGGACACTCACCAAATCTACACAAAAAACAAATTAACTTCTCCCACACCTTCACTAGAGGTAGAGAAGAAGTTTCCCAGTGAAAGCCCCCTCACCAGGCCATCCATTCCTTCAATTGGCTAGAGCTCGAAATCGGGCTTGGACGAAGTCATACCTAGGCGCTTCACCAGGACCAAAGGCTTCATCCGTAGGCTCCTCCAGCTCCAACGAATGTGCCGAGCACATTCAATCGAGGCTTCACCTCTTGAACCAGGGTGAAGATGACAGGAGTGCCCACCAAGTATGCATTTAAGTTTATTGCAATTTACATTATGCTATTTATTAAATGTCTTACTGTCCTATACTTATAAATGTATGAAAATGATCGAACCGAGGATGTTTAAACAAGTCAAAATTTAATCACCAACAAAAATAAAACTGCAATTACAACTAAAATTAAAACGACTTGTTGGATGATCAGGAATCCCTCGGATGATGTAACCCACGTGTTGCTAACGAGATTTCCCATGGTCTAAATCAAAGTGTGGAACTCATTCAGTTGGGTTTAACAAATTCATTTTGACTAAGTGAATCTGATGAAAATAGCGGTGTCGGGATGACGGAACCGTGGGATCTTAATCAGTTCTGCTTAATCAACTTTAAGATTTGTTTTAATTAAAACATTAAGCCATCTCAATTCTCAACCTTTCTAAACCAAAACACTTCTCTCATCTCTTGATTGCCACCTTTTAAATCTAAACCTCTGAAACAATAAGAAGCTTGGAGCACAGTGGGCAGCACGACCATCTTCATCAACAAAACTTGTGTCTACTTCAGCAAAACCTTTCTTAGAATTAAACAATAATCCATAGGATTTCATGGTAATTTGCTTAGTTCAACATAAATCCTTAACTTTTCGTTGGGCATTTGCATAATCATATTATGCAAATTAAGTCCTAACAGGTCTTCGGACTCTGAGGTAGTCGTTTGGTACGACACAAACCCTCACATCCTCGAGGCTATTGGTGTGATTATGTCATACAAGTATAAGTCCTAATTAACTAAAATTGGCAGGATTACAACATTAAATAAACTCTTAAATTGAAGCCAAACAATACTATAGTCGGGAAGTCACCGAAGTTCACTTCGGGTCCATGACATCCCCTACTTCTCTTCCTTTTGACTCCTAAAATAAACTGTTCCAAATTTGAGCAATTCCTTATTGAAATTTTCAAAATCCAATTTGTTTGAAACCTTAAACTTTGAATTCTTGAGAGTAAAACCACTGATCATTATCGAGATTTTTCTTAAGTGTCTTCGGACATTTAAGATGTAATTAACTATAAGGGTTTGCCCTTATAGAGAACTTTAAGAACCCAGGTAATATAAACCCTGCTTAATTCCTTTATATTAAGAAGTGGAACTTGTCAACTTATAAAATTAGTACGTAGACCAAACGGATGTCACAATTCTTCTAGTTTATTTAATCGAGCCCTATCATCAATCAATGTGTCTATTACTTGGGATAGATACACGGTTTGTGGTGTGGTGCTTGTTTATATAAACTATTTAGGATGTGAGATCGATTTGATTTCATATCATAAAATTTTCAAACTTAAAAATTATTTTTCAAAAATCAAACGCTACTTTCCAAATTATATATATTTAAATTAAACTTACAACCTAAAAAAATATGCCGACATGTGCCGAAAAAGGGAGGAGTGACTACTGAAGTGAATGAATGTAATGAAATTATACCTACAAGACAAATTAATGGATGGCAAATTTGTATTGACTATAAGAAACTAAATGTCTCTTCCAGAAAAGATCACTTTCCTCTTCCTTTTCTTTATCAAATGCAAGATGAACTTGCTGGACATAAGTACTACTGCTTTCTCGATGGATATACTGATTACCATCAAATACCTATTGCTCCCGAGGATCAAGAAAAGACAACATTTACTAGCCCATATGGAACCTTTGCTTTTCGAAGAATGCCTTTTGGACTGTGTAATGCACCTGTAACATTTCAGAAATGTATGATGTCTATCTTCAATAGTCTGATATATAATGAAATAGAAGTTTTCATGGATGATTTCTCTGTATTCGGGACTTCATTTGAAATTTACCTGGAAAACTTTGCAAAAGTTTTGGAATTTTGCGAGAAAACAAATTTAGTTCTGAATTGTGAGAAATGTCAATTTATGGTTACAGGAGGAATTGTGCTTGGGCATAAAATTTCTGAATATGGTATGGAGCTCAATCTTGCTAAAATTAGAGTAATTCAGAAATTGCCACCACCCACTACCGTGAGAGAGGTGAGGAGTTTCTTAGGACACGCTGGATTTTACAGGCGACATATTAAAAATTTTTCTAAAATTACCAAACCTTTGTGCCGACATCTAGAAAATGATAGAAAATTTGATTTTAATGATGAATGTTTGAGTGCTTTCGAATTATTGAAAGAGAAATTAATCACTACACATATAACTGTTTCACCAGATTGGTAGAAACCATTTAAACTTATGTGTGATGCTAGTGATTATGCGATTGGAGTAGCATTGGGGCAAAGGCATGATAATGTTTTCAAAGTCATTTACTAAGCTAGTAAAACTCTTAATGAGGCTCAAATTAATTATACCACTACTGAAAGAGGGTTATTAGCTATAGTATTTGCTTTTGAAAATTTTAGACCTTATTTAATTGGAGTTAAAAGTATTGTACATACAGACCATTCAGCTATCAAATATTTAATGCAAAAGAAGGATGTGAAACCTAGACTAATTTGATGGATACTTCTTCTACAAGAATTTGATTATATGATAGTTGATAGGAAGGGAGCTAATAATCAAATAGCTGATCATCTGTCAAGATTAGAGTATGATAAATTATCTGAATTTGAGAAGGAAGTTACAAAAATTTTCTCTAATGAACAACTTTATACTATTATGGGAAGCAATTTTCCTTGGTATGTTGATATCGTGAATTATATTGTAAGTGATATTGTACCATCTGATATAACAAGGAAACAACAAAAGAAGTTTAAATATGATGCAAGATTTTATTTTTGGGATGAGCCCTATCTATATAAAAAGTGTAAGGATCTGATTATAAAGAGAAGTGTGCCTGACCCGACCCGCAATAACGCAGTAATTTTTGCTTATAAAAGATGGCCAAAAACTTGACCCAATTTATAAATAGCGGCTAGTGTATAAAATTAAAATGTTGTAAAATTTTAGAAAATATTTTACACACTAGGGGTACTACGCAAGTATACGTATCGTTTCAAGTAATATAGGGTTTTCTTTTATAACCCCAGTATCGATCCCACAAAGAAGCGATGTAAGCAATCCTTTAGGCTAATTCCAGTCTATTTCTATAAGGCCTAAATTTGAAATTTTGATTAAAATGATTTTTTTTAATAACTAATCCTAAATAAAGTTCTTAAATAAAAAGATAACTTATGGATAAATTGGTTTAGAGACTTTTGAGATGTTAAAGACTACATTTCTTTTGCAATTACATAGATAATGTGTAGGAAAGAAATGCTTAGAACTTTACATGTAGTGCAAAATAGAAGCATTCCTATTCTTTACCCTTTGGTCTAGGTGTAAAGAACATTGGCTAATCTATAGATCAGTTCAGGATGTTTTATTAGTAGAATAGGTTAATCTAGGCTCACACTACTAGATGTCCAAGGGTGGTATGGTCGGCCTTACCAGTGACCCGTTCCCTTTCTATATACCAAATTATTAGAATTTAGTCTGTCACTCTAAAAACTAATCAATTTTGCGCCCAATAAACAATATCTCCCATTTTATTTGCACTTCACCTTGAATAGCCCGCATAAAGCCTTTGATTACCCAAGGATTCATGTGATATATACTAGTTAAGAACTCATCTCCGGATAAGTCTCAGAATTCTTCAACAGGTTTTAACAATACAAGTGATCAATTTGTAAAGTAAATGAAGATCCAGTATGAATATCATCACTATAATTTAATAATAGAATATCTAAGCAAATCTTAATTCCTAAACATGCATCTATTTCAATAGAAAATAAAAGTAAATGAAAATAATGGCATAAGAAGTACAAGACTTGATAGAATTGTGTAATAAATTAAGTGCCAACAAGGAACTTATTTCATTAGTATTCTATTATATTTATGCAACTATCTGTCACCTAGAAACATCTAATAGATAATTCTATCATAAAAATAATTTTCCTACACATGTCACTACTTCATATTAAAAGAAAGAGTAAATAAAATCACTTACGAAGCATGGATAAATCACAATAGAAAACTCGATTTAAAATAAAGAAAACCCACTAGAAAGTGTTTACAATAATTACAAGAGAATGAAGAACATAGTACTTAGCTTTTTCCTTCTGAAGGAAAGAAGAAGATCTCTCCACCAAAGTCACCCATCGATCCATGTGTCGCTCGTACATTCCTTACATAAATATCTCAAAATCCCTCACCAATCTCTCCATAAGATGTAGAAAACTACATCTTCATGACTCTAAAACGACTCTAAAATGATTAAGGGGAAGAGAGAGAGAGAGAGAGAGAGAGAGAGAAGAGAGAGGCAAGAGAGAGAGAGAGAGGCCATAGAGAGACACTTTTTCCTGTAGAAATATCTCCTATTTATAGAGCTCTAAAAATGGTCAAGGGTTGCTTAAGGCACCTCTTCAAAAGTAGTCCACATTCATTGAATCTTCTAGAAACAGACTCTAGCGCATAAGCGCCGGGATCTGGCGTCTAGGCGCCAGACTTTTGTGACCAAGTCTTCGTACCCCTTCACTTTGGGTCGCACCTCTTCGCAATTAAAACTGTTCCAATGTGTCCAGATACATTGTATCACATGTCATATATATTAGGAGTAACTTCCAGTCTTCTAGAAGGTCTAGAAACTACTTAACACAGCCAAAATAACTCCCAAAGTTGTCAAAAATCCGTCCAATAACCGTTTTTGGATGATTCTGGCGCCTAGGCCTTGATTCTGGCTCCTAGGCATCGTTTTCTCGTCGTCACTGGCGCCTAGGCGCCACCGTGTGCGCAGCTCCATTGTTTTGCTCCGTTTGGCTCCGTTTCAACTTTGTTTCGCCTCATTTCAGTTGCGTTGCTTTCCTAACATCTTCACCTTGACATAAAAAAACCTTTCTCAAAAGTATAATTTCATTCAAAAATATGTGAGAAATATAAAAGATATTAAGCATAGAAAGATATATCAATATGTGCTAAGTTAGAATTTTCTTTCTTGCTTATTTTGGCTCAAAATTGCATAGTTTTTGTTTGATTTTCTCTAAAATCATATTTTTATACTTGAAGAAAAAATTATGCAAAATTACTTCCTTTAAAGTGTAATATCGTTAAAAATGTGCATAAAGTTAGCATGAAATAAATACTACAAACAAGTAATTTTTAAGTGGATCAAATTTCCCCAAACTTAAACGTTACTTGTCCTCAAATAACACTATAATCATTTAAAACCACATAAGAAAATCATGTGTATGAGTTTATTTAGGAGTTTCTAAAATTTTGTTCTAGAAATGTAGTTGTCCAATTTTAGAAAAAATTTTAGTAAATGAGACTAATTTAAAGTTTAGAAATCTCTTAGATGAAAGAGTATGAAAATATATGTTGTTATCTAATTCAAAAATAAAAATACTTGTAGATTTTTCAAAATATAGGGGTTAGACATTTTATTTTCTTTACTTAAAAACCTTTATTAAAAATAATTATACTAACTATATTATATTTTTAAGCTTAAGATTTTCTCAAATCTTATACTTTAAAAAGCTCAGGTGTGGAACCAATTTTTGATTAGGCCCTTTAATCCTCAAGCTTCTCCTTCCTTTTTCACATACTACACTTTTCTTTTCTTTTTCTTTTTCTTTTTCTTTTCTTTCTTCTTCTTTTTTTTAGGCAAGGATTACTTTATCTGGATAAGCCTTTAATAATTTTGAATTCCACCCTTCCTTTCCTAAAGCATAAGGTAGATATATATCTTTTACTTAGAAATATAATAACAATTTTGAAAATTATTTTTCAATAAAAGAAATTTAAATATTGAAAACAAAAGTCTAATCATTCTATTTTTCTAAAAATACAACTTTTTTTTACTAAAGATGGTTACACAATATTTATCATTTCTTCACTAAGAAAAATTTAACTTTAAATTTTTCATCACTACTATAAATTTTAACTAAATTCTCTTACTCATTTCTATATTCATACAAATAATTATTTTTCAGTCAAAAATCAAATTTATTTATAGCATTTTTGAAGAAAAATAAAATTTAAGTTTTTGAAAATTGTTTTTCATTCCCCCCAAACTTGAATTTTAAAATATTTTGCAATTAATTCCATAAAATGTAGAAGGAAGAAAAATAAAAGATAAATCTACTAACTATTACAACATCCTATCAAATTTATATAGATACATAATCAGGATAGAATGATTACAGAAGAAAGTATATCTAGCCTAAAACATGCTTGTTATAATATTAAACTTAAAGGAAGTATATTAACTCTAGAATATATTTTTTTTCCAACCTTCAAACTTGAATTTGAACATGTATAGCATTCAATACAGAAAATATAAGCAGGAAGAAAAATAGTTCATAAATTTTATCTACCACAAATGTTTGTCAAAAACATCTACAAATATTCATCAGGACATAAAAATTTGCAATAGAAAGTAAATCTAAACTAAACATGCTAGAATAAAATTAAACTAAAGAAAGGTTAAATAAGCAAGACATGTATCGACATAGGAATATATATTTAAGTGTTATTCAAATCTCTTAATTGTTGAAACACAAACACAAACAAAAACACACAAACTAAAATACCTAGACTCGCAGATTCATAAACAAATATCAATTGAGGTTAATTTGATCTCTTTTATATTCACATTTTCGCATTTTCGCTCCTTACTTTCAATTTCTAACAGAAGAAACTACACTAATAACAATAATATGATAAATAAAAATAGTGCAGTTCATTCATATGTTGTTCATTAAGAAATTTCATGACCTTAGTGAAAACAAAGTCAGATAAAGGAAGTAATAGAGTTGACATGGAGTGGTCCAAGTCCAAACTCTACATGCTTCAAGGTAATGCTCGACTCCGGTTGATAACTGAGTTATAACGGACTCGTCGACTCGCTACTACCAGAAGTCATATATAAATTTATTCAAGACCAAGGCATAACCTCACAACATTAATCTAATCCGCACTAAAGAAAACACAAAACAACACTAAAAATCATGACTCACAAGCACACTAAATCAAAGAGCACTGATAATTATGGGTTGCCTCCCATAAAGCGCTTGGTTTTAACATCACGGTCCAGACAAATGATTCCTCCTGGATCAAAATTCCAATTAAGAAATCCTCGATCAATCGCACAATCATTTCTAGATCCAGGGATTCCTATAAAATCCTCAAATTTTAATTTTTCATTCAGCTCTTCATTTTCAGTTTGATTTATATCATTGTTCCTCATATTTCTTTCTAGATCCAATATTCTTCTATTGATTTTCTGAATTTGCATATTAATATCATCCTTGAAATTTATAAGAAATGGATCTTTATAAGATACTTCAATATCTCCCAAATTTTTGTTTGGATTCTCTTTAGATAATTCAGATTCTGGATCAATATCTTCTATGTTACTCTTCCGTTTCAAATTATCTTCCAATTCTTCCCCTTTATAATTATTAAATGATGGAGGATCTATCATAGTTGAGGAAATAGGTTTTTCTAATTCCTTAGGAATTTCTTCCAATGGTCTTCCATTATCCTTATCCTCTTTTCTCAACTCAAAGTTCTTTTGAAATATATCCTCAAATTCTCTTCCAAGTCCTAGTTCAATAACTTTTTCATGTTCATCATTCAATTCACTATTTCCTTGTGATTGAGTCGCATCTAAAGATATAAAGACTGGTTGTGTAGATGAATTCCCTAAATAGGTAGGCTTTAAAATTATATGGGGGTACATCCATCTTATGTTCATGAGATTTTTCATCAAATGGAATTAAAAGATTACTATTTTTGGTAGCGTCCATCATTTCACACCTCTCCTGAACATACATACAATCTTTTTTAAATAACATTTTTGAATCATCATTAAAATCCATTTCAATCTCAGCTGTTAACTTACTCTTAAAACTTTCTTGGAAATGGTCTTTACTTAGATAATCAATTTCATCTATCCAAAAACATTCATTATCTTTTCTCTCAGCTGGATATTTCAGAGTCTTTAATACATCAAAATTTACATTCTGGTCATTAATATTAATAATCAACTCTCCTTTTTGCACATCTATCATAGCTTGTCCAGTAACAAGGAAAGGTCTCCCTAAAATAATTGAAATTTCTTTATCTTCCACCATATCTAATATAATAAAGTCCAAAGGAAAGATAAATTTATCCATTTTAACAAGCACGTCTTCTATAACTCCTTTTGGATAAATGATAGATCTATCAATTAACATAAGGGTTACAATAGTGGGAGAAATATCGACTAGACCTAACCTTCTAAATATAGATAGAGGCATCAAATTAATGCTCACTCCTAAATCACATAAAGCTTTTCCACATAATCTTTCTCCAATTGTACAAGGAATTGTAAAGCTACAAGGATCTTTAAATTTTCGAGGAAAATTTTTCTGAAGTATAGCGCTACACTCCTTACTTAGTGCAACTGTCTCGTAATCCCTAAATTTCCTTTTCTTGTTTAATATCTCCTTCATAAAATTTGCATAACTTGGCATTTGTTCCAAAGCTTCAGTGAAAGGAATATTTATCGTTAACTTCTTAAGTACTTTCATGAACTTTAAAATTTTTTTTTATCCAACTCATGTTGTCCAAGTCTTTGAGGAAATGGAGGTGGTGGTCTTTCCAAACTGATTTTAGTTGGAGAAATTAATTTTTCCAAATCCTTAGAAATATTTTTTTCAGGTCTTTTAGTTTCCTTTGTTTCTCTCACAACATCTTTCTCTTTTCTAACCACATCATCTATCTCTCTTCCACTTGTAAGGCTTATTTTTAGGTTATGTGTTTTGAAAAAGGGGGGTCGCCTAACTGAAATTGTCGGCGAATTTTTTAATTTAGTTTAAATAAATAATTTGAAAAATAGAATTTGATTTTGAAAATAATGTTAAATTTGAAAATTTTAAGATATGAAATCAAACTGATCTCACATCCCGAATAGTTTATATAAACGAGCACCGCATCACAAACTGTGTATCTATCTCGAAGAATAGACACATTGTTTGGTGATGGGGCTCGATTAAATAAACTAAAAGATTTGGGACATCCGTTTGGTCTGCGAACCAATTTTATAAGCCGACAAATTCCCCTGCTTAATATGAAAGCATTAAACAAGGTTTATATTACTCAGGTTCTTAAAATTCCCTATAAGGGCAAGCCCCTATAGTTAATTACATCTTAAGTGACGGGAGTTACCTAAGAAAACTCTCGATAATAATCAATAATTCTGCTCTCAAGAATTTCTAAGTTTAAGTTTTCAAATGATTGAATTTTGGAATTTCAATAGGGAATGGATCAAATTTGGAACATTTTTATTTTGGGAATCCAAAGGAAGAAAGGTAGGAGAAATCACAGATTCGAAGCGAACTTCAGTAATTTCCTGACTATCCTATTGTTTAGCTTGGATTTAGGAAAGTCCTAATATTTGTTTAATGTTTTGATCTTGCCAATTTTAATTAATTAGGACTTATATTAGTATGACATAATCATACAAATAGCCTCGAAGATGTGATGGTTTATGTCGTACCGAACGACTACCTTGGAATCCTAAAACCGGTTAGGGCTTAATTTGCAATGCAAATGCCTAACAAAAGGTTGAGGATTTATGTTGTACTAGGCAAACTACCTCGAAGTCCTATGGCTTGGTTATTTAATTCTAAGAATGGTTTTGCTGATGTAGATTCAAGTTTTGCTGACGACGATGGCCGTGCTGCCCACCATGCTCCGAGCTCCTTGTTGTTGCAGAGGTTTAGTTTTAGAAGTCATAAATCAGGAGATGAGAAAAGTGTTTTGGTTTAGAGAAATTCTTAATTTCCAAGTGTTTTTCATGTTTCAATTAAACAAATCTTAAAGTTGATTATAACAACACCGGTTAAGATCCCACGGTTCCATCCTTCCGGCATCATTATTTTTATCGGATTCACTTAGTCCAGATGAATTTGCTAAACTCAACTAAATGAGTTCCACACTTTCATTTAGATTGTGGGAAATCCAGTTAGCAACACGTAGGTTACATCATCCGAGGTATTCTCGATCATCCAACAAGACGTTTTAATTTAGTTGTAATTGTAGTTTTGTGTTCTGTTTGTGATTAAATTTTGAGTTGTTTTATATTTTGAAATGTTGTGGCGGTGAGTTTTATCTTGCAATGACTTTTAATTTAGTTTTGGTTTCAGTTTTAGGGGCTACCCTAAAGGTGTGGGTTTTCATGCAACAGTTGTTTATCATGCAAGAAAAGTAAGTGCAATGCGATTAGGTAAATTGCAAGAAAGTAAATTGCAATAAAATAAAAGCGTACCTGGAGGGTCTTCCCGTCATCCCAGGCTACACTTAAACACAATTTAGAATATTTAAGCAAGTTCCTAGGTAAAGCTAAGGGAAGGGTTATGGTTTTCTACCAAGTTCCTAATCCTATAGCTAGTCATCTCCTATGACGTCTAGGTTCTTGTGTTTTGATTTGAGGACGATTTTCTTCATCAAAGAACAATTAAGTTCAATTGTTCTTATAAATATCCTATCATATTGAGGAAGTTCTTAAGAAGAATCTTAAACATCTTTTCAATATTGCTAGAATTGTTTTAAGTCCAAATGAATTTAATTATACAAATGAATGAATCGTCCGGGAGTTCAAGTTTTGTTGTTATCTTACTCAGTGAACTAGGACATTTGAATATCCTATGAGGGAAGTAACATTTCATTTAACATTATGTTTAGGAGTTATGACAACAAAAGCTTTCGAGGGCAAATTGATATTCAAATGGCTTGTGATTTAATTTAATTTCAATTAACGGGTTTAAATTTGGAATAGTGTTCAAGTTGCTTCATATTTATTTTTGAATTTCTTTATGTCTTAGGTGCTGTTATTTTAATTCAATTTAATTTAACTTTAATTTAATTTAATTTGGTTTAGTTTTAATTTTAATTTAATTTAATTTGATTTGATTTTAATTTAATTTAATTTAATTTAATTTAATTTAATTTAATTTAATTTAATTTAATTTAATTTAATTTAATTTGATTTGATTTTAATTTAATTTAATTTAATTTAATTTAATTTAATTTGATTTAATTTAATTTTAATTTGTTTTAATTTGATTTTATTTAATTTAATTTAATTTTAATTTAATTTGATTTAATTTGACTTAATTTAATTTAATTTTAATTTAATTTAATTTAATTTAATTTAATTTGATTTAATTTAATTTAATTTAATTTTAATTTGATTTAATTTAATTTAATTTAATTTAATTTAATTTAATTTTAATTAGATTTTATTTTAATTTAATTTAATTTAATTTAATTTAAATCTTAATTTAATTTTATTTTTAATTTTAATTTAATTGAAATTTTAAAAGAGTTTAATTTAAATAATTTAACTTTAATTTAATTTAATGATTAAGTCTTTTAACATTTTAAATCTTAAATTTGAATTATCATTTTAATTAGGAATTAAATATTATTGAGATGATTAATTTAGGGATTCTTAAATTAAAGAACAAATCTCTTCCTAATAATATCCCTATTTTAATAATTCCAATTTTATTATTCTTCCAAATTTAATCAATTATTAAATTAAGGTTTATTTCAATTATTTTTAAATTGTTTAGTAGGTTTCTACCCTTTAATTATTTAAATTTCAATCATCCAAATCAGATTAGGATCAAATATTTTACTTTTTAATTTTATTAAGCCTAAAGTTTTAATTAAGGGTTAAAATTTTAATTACCATTTTGCCCTTCAAGCTTAATAATTTCATAACTCACTAAATTGAGCTTAAATGAACTTGAAATTTTTATGTGACTTCACTCATATGTCAATAAAGACATAAGAGGAGAAAATGTGATTTTTCTGTATTTAATTTATTTATGTAATTATTTTTGGTGGAAAATAGAGATTTCAAAGGAAAATTTAGTAATATGACCAAGGGAAAGTTTCTGTCCTTAAGAAAATTATGGGACATTCCTAATGACCAGAGGACCACTTGGACCAATTTTGGTGATTTTTTGAATTATATTCTTTTTATTATAATTATTTTAAGTTTTGGAGTATTAATTAATTTTAAAAAATAAAATAAAAGTTGAAAAATGAATTTTATATTTTTTAAAAATCTCTCTGATATCAAGGAAATCAGAGAATCAATTTTTACAATTTTTTTTATTTTTGTTTGATTTATTAGAATTATTTTAGTGGAAATGCTAAAAAATACATTTTTTTAATTTTAAAATTACCTTAGGGCTTTAAAATTTAATATCTCATCAAATAGACCTAAGAAAAATATGGGGTTTGTTCCTAAGTGATTAAAATTCAAAATGTGACATTTTGGTGAATTTTATTATTTTTGTGATTTCTATTTTTTTTAATTATTAAAATATTAAAATAATACAAAAAATTAATTTTTTTAGAAAATTGAAATTTTAATTTTTTTAAATTCCCCTAATATCAGAGATGCTCCAAAACCAATTTGGTGAATTTTTGAAAAGTATTCTGAAAGTTATGAATTTTTAAAATTTAAATTGGCTAAATGGCTTAATCAACCCATTTAGTAGAGTTAAATAAGTCCAATTGACTTCAAATTTTTATGGTGGGTTCCTCTGATCCTAAAGGTCAGTGGAGAATTGATTTCAAGTCAATTTGATGTATGATTAGCTCTAATTAATTAAGGACCTATTTTGGGTGTTTAAGCCAATTAGGATTTTTCCAAGTGGATTAATTCAAAACATATTTTTCCTAGAGTCCTCTGGTCATAAGAAACATCACCAAATTTTTCTAGAATTTATTTCACAACATGTTAATTATTGGATTTAAAATACTCAAAACAGCAACATGAATTTGAAAAATCAATAACTTCTCATAGGGATGGCCTCTGACTTTGGAAAATTCAAGGAATGTTCCCAAATTCAGAGGCTTCAAAAGCCCTATGGTCTCATGCCATGGTGAATTTCCTATATGCATGGAGAATTAAAACAATGCAGAGGGTAAATAAATCATTAAAAATAAAATACTTGATGAAATTAAATGATTTCTTTTCCACATTATTCTCCTCTGTTCACCGAGCAAGAGGGTATTTTTATTTTATTTTTCTGATTTTCCTACACAAAGTTATGCATTTTTGAAGTTTAGGGAATTAAATAAATAGAAAAATACCCTAATTTTCTATTTAAAACGGCGGCGCTGACTCATCCTAGGCATCTCCGAAACGCCGCGTGTCGCGCTGCCATTCGACGCCGCCACTTGAGTCAGCAGCCCGGGTCCCGCCTTCCGTGTATCATCTGCCGATCCGACCCGATCTGAGCCGTCCGTCCTCGCGTGTATGGAATGAACGACATCCGTTCATTGTCCCCAAGCGTCCTAACCCGAGAACTGTCCATACTAAAACCCTAAGAACTCACTCATTTCTCAACGGATTTTCATGTTCTTGTGCTCTATGGATTCGTCTTGAAGAGACGAATACATCTATACGGTGATCATGCATTGAAATTAAGGCATTTGAAATGGAGAATCTCCAGAAGCTCGGGATAAAGAGTTAGCTCATACCTTTGCTCAGAGAAGTGTGGCTTCAATCTGAGGGTTGTGTCAACTTCGATTGGGTCCAAGCAAGCTCCAGATGAAGTCTCTTGGCTCAGTGAATTGTCTAGGTATGATTTCGACCAAGCCCGATCACAAAGATTGGAGTCTGGAACATATGGGTGGCCTGGAGAGGGGGCTTTTGCTGGTGGACTTCTTCCCTTGGTCTGGTGAAGTTGTAGGACCAATCAATTTGAGGATTGATCCACTGTGGAGAAGTGTTCTGGTTTTGGGTGGAATTTTGGCTGAGAAATTGGGCTCTGTTGGTGGGGATTAGGGCAAATTGTCACTGGGGATTAACTGCTCTAAGTATGGAGAGTGGTCTGGAGCAACTTTGGCAGGGTTTCGGTAAGGTCCAGTTCGAGCACCTCTCATGGTCGAGAGGAGGTGAGGTTTAAATAGGAGAGGGTGGAGGGCCTCCCGTGCGAGTTTAAGGTCGGGGATCAGCTGCTCACGGTGAGGAGAAGAAGAGCTATGTCTGTCCATTTGGGTTGAGACAAGTCAACGAGGAGAATTGAAATTTTTGGCTCCTCCCAAGGTCTCGGCCATGGTGTTTTCCGGCGATCCAGGCGGCTGGCCGACAGGCAATGGTCACCCTCAAGTTCAGGTGGGTTAGGGCTGGAGGTTTGTGCAGTCAATTAGCCATAGAAATGTGTAAAGGAGTTGAATTAAAATGGTATGGGGAGAGGCTCATTTTGGGTCCAAATGGGTCAACCCACCATTTTTGGTTTGGTGCACCCTTCATTGGCTGATTTGGGCTGAGGGAGGATCAGGTGAATCGGCTAGAAAAGGGTAGAGAAGTCACCATCCATGAATATTTTGATTAATCATGGATTAAGGTGAAGCATTAAAAGGGTTAAAACCTTTTTAAGTTGGCTTAAAAGAGGCTCCTCCTTTTGCCATTAATGGCTTGATCACATGTCAAACCTTCCATGGCTTCATGTGGCTTGTCCATGGCTTGCATGTGGCTTCATGGCTTGTCTTTGGCTTGGGGAAAAGCTTGGTCAATTTCATGAAAATGGAATTTGGAAATTTTGGTAATTTAGGAGTGATTTGATGGGATTTGGCATATGGCTTGATTTAGATTTATTTTATCATGGGTTTAGAACTTAGGAGATGGTTTCATCCAATGGATGATGATATAAGGTTGTCATGTGGGCTTTGGGCCTTTGAAATTTAGTGAAGGTGGGCTTTTAAAGTGATTTAGGGAAGTGGGTTTTTTTTTTATTTTAGGATGAAAATTTTGCAAAGGATTGTATCCAATAAGTGTTGAATTTAGTTTAGGAATGTTTCATGAATGATTTGGAATAAATTTGAAGTGTTTGGGCTAGGTTTGGGTTGGATTTGAACCTCTTTGGTGAATGGGCCAATGTAGGTCAAATTGGGCTAACTTGGGCCAATGTTGGGCTAGGGTTGAAATTGATGTAAAATAAATGTTGGGAAATGTTTATGGGAGTGTTTCAAAGAGGTTTTGGCTTTGGTTGGGTCTTGATTTTGGGGTTTGGGCTTATTTGGGTTAGGTTTGGGTTTAGGTCAAAATTGGGCCTTTTAGCTTTGGGTTGAATTTGAGTGGGGTTTAGGTCTAAATTTTGGGCAAATCATGTTAGTTTTTTGCTTGTGGGGATGTTAGGGAAGGTTTAGAAAAGATTTGGGGTTAATTGGAGTTAAATTGGTTTGGTTTGGGCTAGGTTTGGGTCATGGGTCCAAATTGGGCTTTAAGGCCAAAAGTGAAATTGGATTCAAATGTCAATCAAATTAGACTTGGATTTGGTCTAGATTGGTGTTGGGAATGTTGAATTGAATTTTAGAATTGAATTGGACCAGAATTTGGGTCAATTGTGTAGGTTTGGCTTGACATTGGGTTCACTTAGGGTTAAAATGGGTCAAATTGGGGGTTTTGACAAAACTAGGGTAAATTGACAAAATTGGCCCATGGTGTAGTTAAACAAAATGAAATTGGGAATATTTGGGATTTTTTGGAATTTTTTGGGAATTTTCTGGATTTTTGGATTTTTTGGTTAAAAAAGGTATTTTGGGTATTTGGAGGGTATTGGGAGGTATTTTTGGAATTTTTTGTATTTTTGGCTATGGATGATCAACTTGATTGGTGAGGAAATGTTCAAGGTTAATTTTGGGGAATTTTGGGTGATTTGGAAATTTTGAAAAAATTGGGTAATTTCAAGGGCTTTGGGTAGGCTAGGCGGGTTTAGGGTCCCGGGGGTCAAAAATTGAAAATTTGGGAAATTAAAGATTAGGTGAATGTAAGTGGAATAAAATCATTTTGGTTGAGCCATGAAGCCATATCAAGCCCACATGAGCCATGAAGGGACTCATTTGAGGCATCCACTATGTTGTTCCTAACCCTCTTGCCTGAGGGCTTAGGGGTTAAGGACCATCCATGTGAATCACTTTTATGAGTCAGGAGGTCAAGTTAGGTATGGGTGTGTTTTTAGGATGTGTGTGAAAGTGTAGTGTATAGGTGTAGTGTGTGTGTAAGTCAGCCCTTCACCAGACCAGGCCACCCAGGGTAGTCCTAAGGCCAAAGAGTCCTATAGGAACTCATCCTTAAAACTTCCACATTTGATTTCAACCTCTAGGTGATTAGGGGTCTATTGTCAAGTTTGTGGAGTTTGCGGGGAGTTAAGAAGTGGTTTGAATTTCTAAGTGGTGGATCCCAATTCTAATGCTCTAAGATAGTCAAAGGAAAAGCCTAAGGCTAGATCCTAAGTACTATAGAGAGAAGAGAAGACCTTATCAAAAATGAGGTCAACACCACTTTTTAATTGGATAGCTTCTACTTGTTCATTAGTGTTCTCTTTAGGGTTGATCTCAATGTTGCTAGGAAGTGTTCCTTGAGGTCTATTGCTATGTGAATTTGCAATTTGTTCCAATTGATTCTCTATATTTATAATCGTAGCATTTTAACTTTATAACTGGTTTCCCATTTGCAATACCACTTCTTCCATAGGCATCTTCTTATCCTCAAATTGTTGATCATTATTAGAGTCTGGTGGATATGAAGATCTATAGTTTGTGTTTCCTTGATTATTCCAACTTCCATTAGGATTCACATGACTATTTTCTCATTTTTGGTTTCCACCATCAGTAGTATGATTCCAGTTAAATTTAGGATGGTTCTCCCAACACGGGTTGTAAAAAGTTAGAATATGGGTTGTTTATGGTATTTAAAGCATCATATGATAAGTTAGAATCAATTATAAGCCCTAATGAACTTTCCTTAATTACAGAAGTAAATTGAGGTTGGTTCATTGAAAATTGGTCCAACTTCCTTGATATTACGACAACCCTAGATGCAAGAATTGTAATCACATTTGTATCATGAACACTAGCTACATTTTTATGATTTACCCTTGCAGAGGGCCATTGAAATTCATTTGTAGTCATTTTTTCAATTAATTCATACGCTTCATTAAATGATTTTGACATTAATGAACCACCAGCAGTAGCATCAATTATAGACCTAAGGGATCCTACTAACCCATTATAAAAGTTTGAATGATTAACCAATCGGGCAGAGCATGATGTGGACACTTTTTTAGGAGTTTCTTAAATCTTTCCAAGGCTTCGTATATTGATTCTCCTTCATACTGACAAAATGAGATAATATCATTTCTAAGTTTAGTAGTCCTTGAAGGTGGAAAATACTTAGTTAGGAATTTAAGAGTTAACTCCTCCCAATTTTTAATAGAGCCAGGTGTTAATGAGTATAACCACATTTTAGCATTATCCCTTAGTGAGAAAGGAAAAAGCCTTAGCCTAACAACATCGTCTGACGTACCGTTATAACGAAATGTAGCACAAAGTTCTAGAAAACTAAATAAGTGTAAATTGGGATCCTCCAAAGCAGTTCCCCCAAACTGATTGTTCTACACCAGTTGGATAATCTCAGGATTTATTTCAAACAAGTCAGCTTCTATGACAGGGTTTTGTATACTAGAGTGAATTTCATTTGTCATAGGATTTATGTAATCCCTCAATAAAGTATGATGATTTTCCAAGTTATTATCTTGAAAGTATTCCATTTCCATTTCTAGTTTTTTGAATCCTTTCTGTATTTTTATTTTTTTATTTTTTTCAAACTCGAGATCATAAGGTATAAGTCTTGCAGATCATTTGTTTCGCATACATAGCACAACAAACAATATATTAACAATTAAACAAATAATAGATGAAATATATTCAACTCAACAAAATATTTTCACGAACACCTTATTTTTCACACAAATAATTTATTTTCTTTTTTTACAACACTTTTTCATATAACAAAACACGTTTTCACACAAACATAGTTTTTATGACACTACAGTTTTTCAAGTCTAAACCTAATTATTTCAACTAAAATTCTCCTAAAGTTCTTACCGAAGCTTCCCCGGCAACAACACCAAAAACTTGACCCGACCTGCAATAATGCAGTAATTTTTGCTTCCAAAAGATGGCCAAAAACTTGACCCAATTTAAAAATAGCGGCTAGTATATTAAATTAAAATGTTGTAAAATTTTAGAAAATATTTTACACACTAGGGGTACTACGCAAATATACGTATCGTTTCAAGTAATATAGGGTTTTCTTTTATTACCCCAGTATAGATCCCACAGAGAAGTGAGGTAAGCAATCCTTTAGGCTAATTCCAGTCTATTTCTATAAGGCCTAAATTTGGAATTTCAATTAAAATGGTTTTTTTAAATAACCAATCCTAAATAGAGTTCTTAAATAAAAAGATAACTTATGGATAAATTGGTTTGGAGAATTTTGAGATGTTAAAGATTACCTTTATTTTGCAATTACATAGATAATGTGTATGAAAAAAATGCTTAGAATTTTATGTAGTCGTGCAAAATAGAAGCATTCCTATTCTTTACCCTCTGGTCCAGGTGTAAAGAACATTGGTTAATCTATAGATCGGTTCAGGATGTTTTATTAGTAGAATGGGTTAATCTAGGCTCACATTACTGGATGTCCAAGGGTGGCTATGGTCGGCCCTACCAGTGACCCGTTTCCTTTCTATAGACCAAATTATTAGAATTTAGTCTGTCACTCTAAAAACTAATCAATTATGTACCCAATAAACAATATCTCCCTATTTATTTGCACTTCACCTTGAATAACCTGCATAAAACCGTTGATTACCCAAGGATTCATGTGATATATACTAGTTAAGAACTCATCTCCGAATAAGTCTCAGAATTCTTCAACAGGTTTTAACAATACAAGTGATCAATTTGTAAAGTAAATGAAGATCCGGTATGAATATCATCTCTATAATTTAATAAGATAATATCTAAGCAAATCTTAATTCCTAAACATGCATCTATTTCATTACAAAATAAAAGTAAATGAAAATAATGACATAAGAAGTAAAAGACTTGATAGAATTGTGTAATAAATTAAGTGCCAACAAAGAACTTATTTCATTAGTATTCTATTATATTTATGCAACTATCTGTCACCTATAAGCATCTAATAGATAATTTTATCATAAAAATAATTTTCCTACACATGCAACTACTTCATATTAAAAGAAAGAGTAAAGAAAATCACTTACGAAACATGGATAAATCACGACAGAAAACTCGATTTAAAACAAAGAAAACTCACTAGAAAGTGTTTAAAACAATTACAAGAGAATGAAGAACACAATACTTAGCTTTTTCCCTCTAAAGGAAAGAAGAAGATCTCTCCATCAAAGTCTCCCACCGATCCATGCGCCGCTCGTACATCCCTTACATAAATATCTCAAAATCCCTCACCAATCTCTCCATAAGATGTAGAAATCTACATCTTTATGACTCTAAAATGACTCTAAAATGACTAAGGGGAAGAGAGAGAGAGAGAGAGAAGAGAGGCTAAAGAGAGACACTTTTTCCTGTAGAAATATCTCTTATTTATAGAGCTATGAACGCGGCCAAGGGTTGCTTAAGGCACCTCTTCAGAAGCAGTCCACATTCATTGAATCTTCTAGAAACCGACTCTGGCGCCTAGCCGCCAGACTCCTGTGACCAAGTCTTTGCACCCCTTCACTTTGGGTCGCACCTCTTCCCAATTAAAACCATTTCAATGTGTCAAGATACATTGTATCACATGTCCTATATATTAAGAGTAACTTCCAGTCTTCTAAAAGATCTAGAAACTACTTAACACCGCCAAAATAACTCCCAAAGTTGTCAAAAATCCGTCCAATAACCGTTTTTGGATGATTCTAGCGCCTAGGCCTTGATTCTAGCGCCTAGGCGCCATTTTCTTATCGTCACTGGCGCCTAGGAGCTGGGTTTGGGGTCTAGCCGCCACCCTATGCGCAGCTCCACTGTTTTGCTCCGTTTGGCTCTGTTTCAACTCTGTTTCACCTTATTTCAGTTGTGTTGCGTTCCTAACATCTTCACCTACAAGATAGACATAAAAACAACCTTTCTCAAAAGTATAATTTCTTTCAAAAACATGTGAGAAATATAAAAGATATTAAGCATAGAAAGACATATCAATATGTGCTGAGTTAGAATTGTCTTCCTTGCTTATTTTGGCTCAAAATTGCATAGTTTTTGTTTGATTTTCTCTAAAATCATATTTTTATACTTGAACACAAAAATATGCAAAATTACTTCCTTTAAAGTGTAATATCTTTAAAAATGTGCATAAAGTTAGCATGAAATGAACACTAAAAACAGTTAATTTTTAAGTGGATCAGTGCCACAAGAAGAAATGAATTTGATTATTCAATGATGTCAAGATTCTGAATTTAGAGGTCATTTTGGTGTTGATAAAACTGCTTTTAAAATTTTACAATCTAGATTTTATTGTCCTACTCTTTTTAGAGGTGTTTATAAATATATTAAATCATCTGATCGATTTCAGAGAGTAGGTAATATCTCTAGAAGAAATGAAATGCCTCTAAATTATAATTTAGAAGTTGAAGTTTTTGATGTATGGGGATTAGATTTTATGGGACCATTTACTCCTTCATTTGGGAATTTATATATACTGGTTGCCGTTGATTATGTCTCAAAATGGATTGAAGCTATTGCTTTACCTAGATGTGATGCTCGGAGTGTTTCAAAATTTTTAAAGAAAAATATATTTACAAGATATGGAATGCCGAGAGTAATTATAACTGATGGTGGAACCTATTTCAGGAATAATCAAATTAAGAGATTGATTGAGAAATATAATATTATTCATAAAATCTCTAGTGCTTATCATCGCCAGACTAGTGGTTTAGCAGAAGTGTCTAATCGTGAAATTAAAAGAATTTTGGAGAAAATTGTGGATAATCATAAATTAGATTGGTCTGCTCGATTAGATATTGCTTTATGAGCTTACAGGACTGCTTTTAAAACCCCTATTTGAATGTCTCCTTATAAACAGTGTTTGGTAAGACCTGCCATTTACCGGTTGAATTGGAGCATAAAGCGTATTGGGTGATAAAAGAGTTGAATTTTAATTTGAAAAATGCTGGAGAAAAGAGATTTATGCAATTGAATGAATTGGAAGAGATTAGAAATGCATCTTATCACAATAACAGGATCTATAAAGAGAAAATAAAATTATGGCATGATCAGAAGATATTGAAAAATAAATTGAAATTTGTATAAAAAGTTTTGTTATACAACACAAGATTGAAGTTATTTTCTGGAAAGCTCAAGTCTAGATGGTTAGGACCTTTCACGAGTTGTAAAAGTTCATTCTTTTGGAGTCGTTGATATTAAAGATCCCGATACTTGGAAAGATTTTTAAAGTTAATGGGCATCGATTAAAGACTTACTTTGACGGGTTTCAACCTGACTTCAAAGAGGTTTTAATGCTGAGTCATCTCGATTAACTGAATGGTTTATCAGGCTGACGACGTTAAACCAAGCGCTTTATGGGAGGCAACACATATGTATCTTTGTGGTGTGTTTGTTTGTTTGTTGTAAATATGTTTTTTAGATAGTTATTTTTGAATCCTAATCACTCATAAATACTTTTAAAATTGACAAATATTGGATCGAATTGAGATATTGGAATATTTTGGGCCAAACGAAGTTCGATGAGAATTTTTGACCACTGGCGCCGCCGGCGCCCAATCACAGAGAAGTTGCTGAACTTACAAGTTTGAGCGGTGTAGGTGCCCAAAACTTATTGAAGGTTTTTGGAGTTTCAAAATGCGAGTTTTGGTGGTTTTGAGCGGGATCTTCGTCCTTGTGACTCCCTAAACTCCATTTTAGACTTCCTAACTCCAAAAAAATGAAAACTACCATTCCCAATTCGCATCCCATGGATTCCTACTCTATAGAAATCCCTTGATCTCACATTTTTAACCGAAGGAATTTTATAAGTTTTGAGATGCAGCGATTGTTCAACAAAGTGATGATGAAGAGGATTATCAAGGAAAGAGACTTCATAAATCGAGGTATGGATAATCATACTACTAGAATTGAAGAGATAATTAAGGAGAGGCGTTGGAAGTGCTTTACTACACTACCGCTGCCGTAGTTGTTCCGGTCGTGAAAGAATTCTATACAAATCATCACAGGATCAACCAAGGATTCGTGTTTGTGCGAGGTAGGTTTGTGCAATTCGAGCCTGCAAGAATTAACGATCTCTTTAAGATTGAGAATGTACCTATTTGTCATTATTATAATTTCAATGCCTCAAGTGATAATATGAATGATGTGTATCATTATTTAACGGATGAGAATGAGGATTGGGAAATTAGAGAAAATGGATAAATTAGTTTCCCTTCTGCATCTCCAAATCCAGTGTCAAAGCAGTGACATTACTTTATTTCGGCAAAGTTATTTCCAACATTGAAGATTAGCAAGGTAACCAAGGAAAGTACCATTTTGAATTTCTGTATTCAAACTGGGAGGCCGATTTACATTGGTAATATAATTGTGAAATCAGTTTTAGGATTAATTGTTCATGGATCTAAATATAGGCTTGGACACATGTCCACCATATTTCTGTTATGTAGTCAATCACAAGTTCCATATGAGAGTTAGGAAAAGGTTCTTCTTCCATGGAGGCCTATTGATCCTACTAATCTTTATGACTACCAAATAGTGGGAGATGAAGATGATATGAATTTGCTTGTTGATCAATCAACACAGACTTCACAATCGATTCAACCCTATTTTCCCGAAATATTCGAATGATACTGAAGATTATCAAACGAGTTAGAGAAAGAGGTATAGAACATTATGAATGCAATCAATAATATTTCTGATTTATTCGATCATATAGATTGGAGGATGAAAGAACAATTTGATCACACTGGTTGAATTGAAGTTGGGCCGATTAATCTGATGAAGAAGAACATGGTGATTTCTGATGATTCATCTGATGAATTCCCATTTCGTCCATTCTACAATTTATTCGTGCATCAGCAATCAATTGGAGACATCAGAGGAGAAGATAGTTCTGAAACCGATGTGGAGTGATTATTGGATTCTACTTATGTTTGTTGTGTGTTTAGTTTACTTTGCTTAATTTTGTTTGGTGTGTGTAGTATTTACTTTGCTTTGCTTTGTAATTTGAATTTGGATTTGATATGCTTACTTTCATTGCGTACTTAGATTTTAGTGTTTTCTTATCATAGTGTACTTGCGACATTAAACATCTAAGAGTTGTTGGTTTGGTTTGAATGAACATATTTGGTGTTTATAATGTAATGTGGATTTTATATAAAAATGTATGTTGTGTATTGTTTGTGTAAAGAATTATGTTAATTATTGCTTGTGAGATGAAGTGGATGCTTAATGAAGTGTTAAACATCATTGTGGAGGGCAAAACGATCGAAATTAAGAAAAAATTTTCGGACCCAGAAAAAATTTTGGACTGGCGTCGTCGGGTCCCAAGTACAGAAAAACGCTGAAAACCCTTTATTTTGCGATTTTGACCCTGGGACCTGCAATTTTTTCCATTTCTTTCATCTTCCTCCTCTATTTCTGCGACCTAGGGCTTGTTAGATCTCAGATTTGAGTGATTTCAAAGCTTTTCTAGACCGGATCTACACTTCTCTTGGTAAGAGCTTCACTTTTAGTTAAAATTTTTTTATTTTCACCATGAAAATCGCTCACATTGCTTAAGCTGGAATTTTTGGATTTTTAAAGAAATTTTAAGATTTCCATGATGAAATTTGCTCTTACTTGTTTAGAATAGTATTTGGAGTTTGTTACATTGTGAATTTGGAATTTATTGAAATTTTCTTACAAATTTTAGAAATTCACATGGCTCCAAGGATAAGTAAAGGGAAGAGAAAATTGGATTTTGATAAAGAAAAATTCATTAATGTTAAAGCGCAATTTTGCTTTAACTCATACCTTTAGAATAAGAAGTGTATCTTGGATCGAGCTTTTGATAATCCTGGTGGATCTGTAGAACAATTAATTACAGAGCGGAACTGGGAACGATTTTTTTATTTTACTGCGAATGCTGTTATGGGAGTTGTTAGAGAGTTCTATTCAAATGTGCCCTGAACTGAGACTAAGTATGTGTTAGTTAGAAGAAAAATAGTTGAGTTTACTCCTCAGCGTATTAATGCCTTTTATCAGACTTGGGAACCGTTTGTTTTTTAATATGAAAACTTTGATACTCGAGAGGCAAATATAAGAGAAGTGATTGCTTTTCTGACAGATGGAAGAGGGGAATGGAAAGTAAGTCAAAACATATGATTAACTTCCCCGCTTCCAAATTAAATGTTGCATCAAAAGTTTGACACTATTTCATCTATGCAAGACTATTACCTTCTTATCACCACAGCGAAGTTACAAGAGATAGAATAATTCTGAACTATTATATTTAGAAGATGAAAAAGATCGATATTGGAACTATAACCTTCAAGAACATTCAGACTACTGCTAGAGGCGAGACCACTGGTGGATTAGGACATCCTGCCTTAGTTCATGCCCTGTGTGTTTAGTCTGGAGTGGAGTTCAACAGTTCTGATGAAGTGACTATACCGCTGAGACCGATTACAAAGACTATTATCCGTACTTATGAGTCTCAAGTGGGAGCCCGAGATGAGAGTAGGAGTACTGATATTCCTACTACGAGTTATGACGTTCCATCTACATCTGAGCCGCCTACATTATCCAATATTATGGTGCAGATGAGATTATAGAGTGCTAGTGTGAATAAACTCCATGGTAGGATGGATGTGTTTGAGTCTAGAAGTGATGTGGATGAAGATTATTTGAAGAGGAGAGTTGAGTTTGATATTGCCTATTATGATGCTCAGGTCAGATTTATGAGGGGGGAGACTGATGTGATAATTCCTACTTGCCCCAGCTATACACCGTATAGACCTGATCCTACTGATGACCCTGCTGATAATCCTGGTGATGAAGCTTGGTAGATTGTTTGTTTCTATTTCTATTTTTCTTGTTGTGTTGTGTTGTAATGTCGTGATGTAGTAGTGATTTACTTTTCATGTGATGTGTAACCCTGTTGGTGTATTGTTATGTTGTATTTTTTAAAAAATTTTTTGAAATTGTTAAATGAACTGTGTAGTGATGTAATAGTTTGTTTAGTATTGTGATGTTTTGTTGGATGTTTAAATGTTTAAAGTTAATTTCTTGTCAGCTTGCAAAAGTTTTAAATATTTATATATCACTGTTACTAATTGTTTCATGCCTGCTAGTTGTAAATTTTGACTAATACCAGATAGTTGTTGAAGATTTCAAGATCCCAGCAAAAAAGGTTAGTTTTTTTTACTCTCTACTGTGCCAAATTTATTGAAAAATTTAAGTTTAGGGGAGGGTAGAGAAATATGAACTCTTATTTGTTCTCAATTATTATATTTTCAAAAATTATTAGCATAACTTCTGGCAGTTGAACCTTACTTTAGGTAACTAAAACTTTTTATTTCAGTTGAATATTATGAAAGGATTGGATGAAAGTTTTTAGTAATAAAGGTTAATTTTATAGAAAAACGATATTTGGTATGAAAGGATTTGATTATAATTAACTATTTAAAGTAAAGAAAACTATATTTTTGAAATGTTAAGAAACTTAAAGTATTGTGTGTTAAGAAGAGATTGTAACTTTATGATAAATAATAAAGCTTGTACCTAATTATAAAGTAAGAAGATATCTCAAGTTTGAACTTCAGAAAGAAGAGAGTGAAGTTCAAAATCATTAAAGGCTATCCAGATATAGTAATCCTCATTTTTTTAAAAAAGGGAAAGAAAAGAAAGAAAGGATTGAAAAACAATCTCAAAAAGAAAAGAAAAAGAAAAAGAAAGAAAAAATATTTATGAGGAGAAGCTTGAGGAGATGCCTAATCAAAAATTGACTTCACTTGAATCACCCTAAAGGGAGAACTTGATTTCATTTCTGAATTTATAATTAAAGTATTGGCCTACATTCTAATAAAGTTTGCATGAACTCCTTTTTCACATAATCTTTAACATAACAAAATATGGTTTATCTTGAAATAAATAGAAGAATAGAATTCTTAGACTTGATTGCTGAATATTCTTATACCTGTAGTATTGACCTGAGTTACTAAATTTCTTTCTTAAGGTCTAACCAATATATTCTTTTGAATGAGAAATTTTAGTATCTTACAGATAAAGAGTGCATTGCCTAGAGTTATATTTTTATGTAGTAAAATGATTACTTGAGGACAAGTAATAGTTAAGTTTGGGGGAATTTGATGCTCCAAAAATATATACTGTTTTTGTTATATAATTTTACCTATTTTTGGTGATATTGCACTTTAAAAAATTTTTTTTTCATGATTTATTGTGGATATGATGATTTTAGGTGATTGGAGCGAAAAGAAGCGAAAATGAACGAATTTGGAGTAAAAATGAGCAAAAAGGAGGAAATCAGTTTCTGACACCACCGGCGCCACTTTTCAGAGAACTCGACAATATTTTGACGATAGAGAGCAGCCGGAGCCTAATCAGGCGCCGCCGGCGCCCAATGTCGGTGGACTTCAAATTTAAAGAGTTTTAGCGACTTTTTGAAGGGATGTCTATGGAAATTCTTGGGATTTAGTTTCTAACTTATAAGTAAATTTTTTTGGACAAAAATGAGTGTGTTCTGGAGTTTTAGTGTGGTTCTAGAGAGGGAGAGTGTGATGAGGGAATTAAGTGTAAAGAAGAGAGAAAATGATTCAAAGGAATTTCAAGGGAATTGCATTGGGGAAGAGAAAGAGAAAAGTTGTAGTTTATTTTGTGAATTGTACGACTTATCTTTTATATATATAATTCATGTTTTATTGTATCTTCTTCATGAATTCTGAGTACTCTCCTTTGTCTTTCTTCTTGCATGGAGATGTGATGATGGATTGATGTGGATTTGAAGTGCTTTTAATGTATTGAAGAAATTGTGATGGTTTTTCATTTCGAACTTAATTTATTTTTTGATGCGAGTCGATTGAATTGTTAAAATATGTTGTTGAACATTAATTCGAAAGGATTTAGTGTCCTACAAAAATAATGAAGAATCCATTCAATTTCCATGGATGAATTGCGTAGTTCATGGGAATTGAGTGCAAATAAATAAGGAAATGTGTTTTGATGGACTTCAAATTGGAGGTTTCAGGGTGACAGGCTGAGATCCCCAATTTGGTCCTAAGATTAGTAACTAAACTTGAAGGTTAGACTTCAGGTGAAGGATGAGTGGGAGGTCCGTAGTGAGAGCCGGTATCCTCCCAGCCTAGCCTTAGATTTAGTGACTAAACTTAGGATATGTCAATGTTCTTTCCATGCTTGGAAGAGGGGGTACTCTTTTAAGGGTAAAGAAACATTTGTGCTCCTATTTGGTACAATACCATAGATAATAGTTCCATATCATCAACACATCACATTCTTGTTGCAAAAGGAAAGATACTTTTCTTATATATCAAAAACCTTTCAAATATATAGCTTAGTGTGTGTTTGTTAGTTAATTCTGTTTTCAAAGTTATTAGGAGTAATTGTAGTTTAATTAATTGTTAATGTTTTCTGCATAGTGGTAGTAGAAGTAAACATTAAACTTTAATTACAATTTAAGTATCGGATTTCAGTGCTACATTAACTATTGTGAAACACTTTCTTTTACTTCGTAACTTCCCTGTGGGATCGATAACCAGGACTCCATTAGAGCCCTGTATTACTTGATACGATACGTATACTTGCATTGAATGCTTGGATTTTACAAAATCATTATAAAATATATATAAATTTGAGTTCATAAATTCCTGCAAAATAAAAGTCCGTAAATCGCAGTCAACTCACGTAACATTTGTTTCTTCATGAACATCCCAAATTTTGAAATATTGAATTTTACTCATAAAGACAATATTATTATTGTCTTTTAGTTACCTCCATCTAATTCTACGATGACGAATCCTAATATTTATTATTTTACAACTCTTCATCTTAAAATCTAGAAAGAATAATCAATGTTAGGTACTTAAATTTTCACTTGGAATGACCTTACAATCTTTACAATCTCGAGGATCTCTTTTTCTCATAAGAAAATAATCAATTTCTGTTTTATTAGATCAATTCTTATAAGTAAAAAGATGGTCAACTATTTTCTTAAATAAAGTATTAGTAATAAGATGCTCGACTTATGTTAAAAAAGGCAGAGGTAGACTTAGGAAGACTTGGGCTTGTTGTATAAAAAATGATAAGAGTTAAATGAAAATATGAATCTAAATTGGAAGCAATGAAGAAAAAATGATTCATGTAGCCGACCCCACTTAGTGGGACTAAGGCTTTATTGTTGTAAAGTATTAGCAATAATCAAATTATACGCTTAAACAAAATCTAAAATGACTCTATCATCTTCATTAATCGCTCCATAATCATATCCAGCATAAATATTTCTAAGATCTTCTAGCACTCTACCGACATGTCCATTTGAAGCTCATCCAATAAGATTTTTTTCCTTCAAGAGGTATCAAGTGTATCAAGTCTTTTAAGTCATTCCAGAATTTATCTTTAGATTCTATATCTAAACCTATTTGAGGAGCATAAGCACTTCTAATATTAAAAATCTTAGTGTCAATAATAATCTTAAGTGCTATAATTTTATCTCTAAATTTATTAATTTTACAACATTATCTTTCAAACTCTTATCTATAATCACACGGATCCCATTTCTAGTGTGACTCTTACCAAAATACTAAAGTTTAAAACCTATGTTATCAATCTCCGTAGCCTTTTCTCCAACCCATTTAGTTTCTTGAATACATAAGATATTTATCTTTTTATGAATCACAATATCAACTAATTACATTAATTTACCATCGAGAGGAGTACCTATATTCCAGGTTTTTATCCTATTATTAGTATCATGGACTCAATTCTTTACACGCTTTCGTCCATAATGTGAGAACCCTTTCTTATTTGACATTACACCCGTGTACTGGTGAAGCGGCCCTTGTACACTTTGGCCTGTATTCAGGTCATACAACGGGTCACATCCAGGAGACGCTCTAGCATTAGGGATTGATATTGATAGATTTATATTTTTTTATAGTTTAATATGAAGGTGTTAAATATATGTTACTAAAAAAACAAAAAAAAAGAAAGACTATGATTTGAAATTGTTGTTTAATTATTTTGTAATCAATATTTTAATCATTTTATGAAATATATTACAGAGTTTTTTTCTAATATTTTGAGATGTACAATTTTATTTAATAGCAGATGTTGCACATTTAAATACTATATTATTTAACATTAATCAAATTAAAAATGCGCAGAAAATATAAATTACTTCTTTTATTCATATTGTAAAGCTATTCAAAAGGGCGAGTAAAAAAAAAAGTTCTATAGATATAAATATAAGTTCAAAAAGGGCAAAATGTTTAAGAGGGGGTATTATGGTCTTATCATATATATTAAATTTAATTTATTCATCGAAGCTAGGAATTTTAATTCACACTAAGTTCAAAATTAATTTGCTTTAAACGAAGATACGAAGCACTATTTTTTGATTCAACTTAAAATCAATTTAATAAATTCAAAAAACAAAAGTTAAAGGACCTATCAGATGTGATTTGGGATTGTTGATTATTTTTTAGGAGAAAACCCTTAATTTTTTTTTTTTTGCATTAATAAAATTGATTTAAATTTAAATTAAAATAATTATGGGCATCATGATTCAGCAAATAAACTTTGAACATAGACTCAATAAAAAATCTTAGCTTGGAATTTGAAGATACAACTAATATGATTAATTTGAATCTACAGACCTGAAAATTAATTTGCTTCAAACGATGATGCTAAGAACTATTAATAATATTTTAGGTATTAAATTAGATCCTGACTCAACTAAGTGGAATAAATTTAAATAATGCATTAAAATAATTACTGACTGTCAATAATCATTTCTATTTTCAATTATAATAGCATTAAATGAGAATTATTGTTTGTTAAAAATCTTTTAACTTTATAATTAACAATAAAAGCTTTAAGTAAGGGATGAATAGAATTATTAGAAGAAAAGGCATGTATTAATTTGTTCGAAATGTCACAGCATTGATGTTGGTTCTATGAGGTCATCGAATAAAGGCATAAATTTAATTGGTGTCAATGATGGAAGTTCCATGGGCTAATGAGATTTTAGGGTTCAGATAGATTTGATACTGAAATTTTGAGGTTTAAAAGTATAATCTTTTTGAGGGAATGTGGTGATGAACTCAAACTAAAAATTTTGGGAAGTTGAAAAGATAATGGTGGTATTTTTAATGGTTTTGATTAGTGGCTAATAAGTTGTGAATCTACACATTTATTAGAATAGAAAATTGTATCTTGTTATTGGAGCTTTGATTATGATATATTAGAATTAATGGGTGAGTTAAAGCCTTATGAATTATAGGGGTTGTGAGAGAGAGATTTTAAAGGAATGTAGGTGGCTTGGTTTCGAGAGAGGCAAAATTAAGAATTAGCTAAGCCTTATGAGGAGGGAAGGATGAGAGGATTGATGAGTAAGAGTTAAATAAGGTAATTGCGGAGTCACCAAAATCTTGAGAAATTAGTCGTCAAGCTTCTCCGAATAGCATAATAACCAATATAACTTTCTATCCAGCACATACATAAAAAAAAATTAAATTTTTATTAAATGAATCTATAAGTAACCATTTATAGGATATTCCTAAGGCTAACTAATTTTTAGAAAGCCTTTAGAGCCAATATAAAATTATCATTTAGATTGATGACATGTATTATTAAGGAGGAAAAAAATGAAATAAAATAAAATTTAAAGTATTCAAAATATGAAATAATAAGTAAGCCTAATAAGATAAGATGGAGTGGTCCTGAAAATATGTAATTCTTAAAAATCTTCACCACCCTAATTGGTATAACTCATCAAGGGATGTCAAATTAAAGTTTTTAATTATTTTCTTAAAATTGGCATGTTTATAATCAAATTTAGCTTCCAATGATCATTTAATTTTTGAGGTAATTAAGGCACTTAAATATTGAAAAAGAAATTCATGATTAAGGAAATAAATTTGGGCCAACTGATGGGGTGTTTTGAGATTAAACTAAATTTAGCAAAATGCCACTCTAAATTTTAAATAGATTCTTCGCTCTAAAGGGAGGTAGAAGATGAGAATAAGCTAACTACTAAAGCTTCTCTCGAAGCTCTAGCAGTTGTCACCAGTCACCTGAGGTTACAACCAACCATCGAAATTCACCATCGATCACCAAAGATCAACTTCAACCACCAGAGGTCGCTATCAAAGCACTAGAGATTGGTGTTGACCATGAGAAGGTGCCATCAACTCCCATCCATTGTCGACCACCAGTAATAATTTTTGCAGCAAACTATGACTATTCTAGTTCAGCGACAACTTTGGTAGCCCAACTAAGACAGTTATAGTTTCCAATCTTATAACCATATATAGCTTTTACAGACAGCAACTATGACTTCTGTTGCAAACTACAACTGTTATAATCACCAACTACGACTGTTGCAATCCAATTATTGCTATTGTAGTCCCAAATTTTCTTATATTATTGTATCTGCCATATTATTTCAAAACAGTTATGGTTTCAACGTAACCTTATAATCATATATTCTCTAATTCAGGTGACTGGTCAGAAGCAGGTGATTGTCCGGAGGTGGTCAAAGTAGCAGTCGGCTGGAGAAGGAAACCATTTGACTGCTTGTCGAAGCCTCCAATTTAGTGTAGTAAGAATAAGAAGCTCTTGCAAATAGTTTAAGGCTCAATTGAGGCTAGAACGACTATATATTGGATTGTGGCAAATGGTGAGCGGATAGGAAGTGATCCTTGTAGTTAATGGTGAGATATGCCCTCAATGGCTACAAATGATAGTAAGCATGCACCTCAAACCACAACAACCTCCCAGGTAGTAGAATCGATCGACCTCAACCAAAGTCGGGCCAGATAATTCACCGCCGATGAGCACACTGCCTATGCTTCTCCCACCCCCGAATACATCAATCGACTCATCTGAGTATCTGAAAACTCAATAACATTGCGGGTGGCTAAATACCTCACAGGCAGCTTGTCAAGCTTGCTGGCTTCTTCCTCATAAGGAAGGTCATTCGACGAGCCAGTATCATGGGCAAAGGAGAGCTACATTTAAGAAGTATTTGTGAGTGGAAATGGCATGTTGGCAATTCGCCTTCATTTGGTCTTTATCATTGGAGATAGCGTAATCGGACAAGCGAATGCGAGGAGGGTTTTAACGCAAGAGGAAGGAGGGAGAATCGTAGGAGTTCTTTATATCTAGAAGTGAAGAGAATGTACAGATTTATGGAAAAAGAGATGGAATTTCTTTGAAATTGTCGACAACGAAGAATAATCTGTTGCTCTTTCTCTTGAATTGCTACTTTATTCTTGCTTGGGCATGTAGTGATCCACTATGGCCTTATTAAATGACATGTGCATCCTCTTTTTCTTCTTTGCTTTCTACGATTCTTACCTTTCTCTCACGAAGACTTATTGCATTTTTTCTCTGTGAGAGTTATGTATGTAGTCGTGGCTATCCACTATCACAAGACATGGCCCGCATTATTTCTTAAACTTCTAATATATTTATGCAATATATATAGTAACCATCATCAACCTTTAGTATGATTCCAAATAACTCCTCGTTACAAGAAAAATAAAAAAATAACGCGAAATAAATTTGTCACATTTCATAAAAATGCCCTTATTACAATTCATTATAAATCAGAACTTCTAAATGTTGAGTTAATGTTTAACTTTTTCTTTTAACAAGAATAAAAAACGGAGAAAATGATTAAGCTAATTAGTATGGTTTTTGGTTTGCACAGTCCAAATTTGGCCCCACATCGACATTAAATATCCCAGCATATCTCTTATAATAACCAATTCGATCGTTAACCCTTGGGTCGTCAACGATTCCGCACTCGAGTCCACCATTAATAATGTTGGTAACCAGACCGAACCCGGCTGTCCTATTCATTGCCAAGTCTGTCTCACTTGGGATGAAGCGCCCCACCATTACATCATGGCACGACGGTTTGTCACCTCTCGTTGTCATCCAGAACCACAACGCAGTCTTGAATGCTAAATCAGATCGGTTTGCCACCAACTCAGGTTCTCTCAAACCGTCGAACCCAAGAGCCAACCCAGCTGGTCCGTAGTTGTAGTTCCTGCCATTCGTTTGTCAATTTAATCGATTAATTTGATGTTCTTAATATCTATGATTTCAAATTATGCATTTGTTAAAAGTGAATTTTTAGGGCCCGTCTGAGGCAGCTTATTTAGTGCGGCGGCGTTTTAAAAACACGCCAGATCTGTTTGGATAAACTGGATTTTGACAGCTTATGCGCTTTCAAAATACTAAAACAAAGTTTTCACGCCGCACCTATTAAGGTGTGGAAGCAGCTTTTTGATTGCGGTCTGACTTTTCCAACAAAATTAACCACTGTGCTTAACTTATTATTAATAAGCTGTAGCTGCCCTAAATAGAACTTTAAGAGTGTAGACTTACCACGAGAGTTGGATGGGTCCTCTTCCTTTGTAGCTTTTGTTTTGATAGCAAGGCCATTGGGTGTCCGTTGAGTCGCAGTAGTTAGATGATGGGTGAAGTTCTTCTTTAAAACAGAGTCCCCAAGCATATGGTCCGTCTGGAGCCGTTGCCCATCCTCCTGTTAAACAATCCAGATAATTTTTTATTTCCCCCTATTTTATTTTTACAACATATTTAAATGATATTAAATACACATATGACCTTTTCCCTACCTACTCCACGTCCCAGTCAATTTCAATTTTAATATACATTAAACAAATATAAGTACAGCTTGAAGTTCTCTGCATAGAAAAAACGAAATTCAAAATACAGGGCATTTACATAAAAAACCACAAATTTCATAATTATCAGTTTATCGTTTATTCATTTAGATCACGGAACGTATTGCCTTGTTACTTTTTCTTCCAAAATTAAACTTTAATTAATACAAAATGAATCTGTAGCCTTATCTTCACTTATCTTTTGCAAAGAAATTTATTTAAATGATAAGAAAAAAATAATATATCTTATCTTAACTAATCTCGGTTTTTTTCTTAAAGAAGTTAAACAATCCTGAAGTAACTTCTTAGACGTTTTCAATTCTCAAATTGAAAAACAATATATACTATGAAATATAAACTATGAGACTAAATATCAAATTCATAAAATTTCATATTGGCTTTTTTATTTTTTTTATTATTTTTTTATACTATAATCTAATTTTTTTTTATACTAAAATTTTGCTTTATGTTTTATATAAAGAAAATATATGCTTTATAACATTTTTAGTATTATAAATAGAAAAATACCAATTCATCCTCCCAAATCTCATCCACCCTCTTCTATAAATTGCTACTTTTTTGGCCAGCATTATTTTTTGATAAATTACTCCTAGATCTCTCCATAACATTGGCTACTAAAAACATAGATTCATATGAGCTCATTCACCATGGGATGATTCAAGAAAGCCCTGTCAATTACACTCTCTCTCCTTCATGTCATTCAGACTCTTAATCTACCTTGATGTCTTCCTTCCAATTTTGACTTCATTAGCTATTTGGCTAGTTTTTATTAACAATCGTATCATCTCTTGAAAAAGTGATATGATACTTTATATGATAGTTTCTGCTTTTTGTCAGTACATCTTTAAATGATAGTTCCTACATTATGTTAGTTTCCCCTCAACCAATTTCACTTTTCTAATTCAATTACTTCTAATAATTTTAGTTGCTAGTATCCTTGAAACTAATTTTTCTTTTTTATTACATCTTTAAATGGTGTTCGTTTTACTTTCTCCAAATAAAGACTATTTATAAATGTACAACAATTGCTAATTCATTATTAGTAAAATTGAACTAATTAATTATTTTTATTAATCTAATATAAAATTTAATTATCTTATAATATTCTATTGAAGTTTAATTCCAACGGATTCATAATGTTAGAAACTGTAATTTGACATCATAACTTTCCTTAAATTTGTTTTTAAGAGAGTTTCTATAAACGAAGTAGCGCTGTAAAACGAAAGCCTAAATGATGTCAGATTAGCTTTGGTTGGAATAAAGATAGGTAAAGGGGGTGAAAATCTTTTAGTAATTTCAAGTTGTCTAAAACCATAACTTTTGTTGATCTGGCTCGTCGTATAGTAAGTCTAAGTCTACATGGGGAAGTGTCGGCAGTTATAAGAAACAAAAGCACTGAATAATACTTAAAATTGTTTCCTTATCTTTTGAAGGCAACAATTTTTTTCCTATAAATAAATAGAAGGAAAAAGTAAGGATTAGTTTAACTGGTCTCTGGATCTCCTCTCTCTGATTCTACTACGGTCAGCTAATAAAGTTTCCACTTCGTCCAAACTCCAAGTAAAATTCGGGCAAAGTTTTTATGCCACAATTCCAAAGATTCAAATTTTAATGGATACATCCATACTATATGACAATGCGGTGATTTAATTTTAAAAGACCACATTTGAAATAATTTTGCCATTATGTAAAGAAATTTGATGATAAAAAATTCGATGTAAGATTAAAAAGTAGTATAAACCTGTGGTCTCGTGAGATATCTGAGCAAGGAAAGCTGCGAGCTCTCGCTTGCGAGTATCTAAGCATCCCGTACTGGCGAATTTGGGGAAACATTTTGTTGCTGCAATGAAAGCCTGGTAAGGGTAGAAGTCCTTTGCAGGACAGGCGTTGTCATCCTTATGCAAGAAGATGCTTTTGTATAGATCCTCTGAGATGAGCTCTGAGACCGAGCAATCATAGGGTTCATGTCGAGCCTCTGTGCTACGATAGATAAACGGCAAGAGAAGGAAAAGAAGGGGAAAAGAATATGAGATGGCCATGGCTGCTATGCTCATTGTAGAGATCGGTTTAGAATTTTTATAGATTTCAGAGGTGGTTAGTTGACTTTATTTCTGCTATTTGGCTCTATGTTTGATCAATTGATAGGCCGCGTGGAACAGGTCAACCTTTTGAACTTGTACAGCCTATTCTAACTTGTTCTGAGTTGGGCGCTCTTCAGATTTCACACAAGAAAATGTTGGATCTGTGGTAGGTGGTGCAGTTGCTACAGATCTTCATTTATTTATAAATTTGAGAAAAAGCAAAATTTAAACGCAATTACTAATTCATTTATACGACTATGCTGATATCCGATAATCAACTTGAAATGAAATTTTTAAAAAAAATTATTTATTAATAAATTTGATAGAAGAAAAACTAAGGTCAAATTGTTATTTAGCATAGATCAAATCAAAGGACAAATTCGACAGTTATCTTCGCAGCGAAATTAGATATTCATGTTAAATTAATTTTTAAAATGATATTTATAGCTTGAAATTGTGGCCGATAAATTTTTAAAAGAGGCGTAAGATCATATGAAATTAGGATTCGGAGCAGGGAGGGCAGCAATTAAGCGCAAGGAGGAAAATCGCAACTACTGTTTGTGATTAGTGTTAAACGCAAATAATGTTTGCGTTTCACTTATAAATAATAATTATTAAAAAAATAATAGAAGATTATAATAATATTTTATAATCATAAAATTAGAAGAAATTTAATATTAAAATGTTAGTATTTTATTTAAATAAGAATTTTCGAAAAAATGAATTATCAGAAATTTATATGTTAAATTTTGAATTTATAAAATATAAATATAAAATAATAGAAAATAATAATATTGATTTAAATAATTTCTTTAATGAATTACTAAAAATAAAAAAATAAAAAAATAACTAATTGAAGAAAAATAACAAATTAATTTTCCAGGTTAGTATTTAAATTAATCAAAATATATATAAAAAAAAAATTCGACTGAACTTCAATATTGAAAGTAACAAGTTTGGAACAATAAATTTTTAAAATTAAATTTAAATTATATTGAAAAACTAGTTTACAATACAATACTTAAAAAATTATGAGAAAATCTATTATCTTCATCACGATGAAAGGCAACCACTCGGAGCATCATCAAATTATGCTCCTGGATCAGAAGTTCTCGACGAAGAAAAAAGATTTTCTTATATTTTTTAAATTCTTGTACTGTCAACTATATCTTTAAAAAAGTTTGAATTTAATTTAAAAAATTTGATGTTCTGCACTTGTTACTTTCGGGATTGAAATTTTATCAAAATTAAATTACTTTTAATATTTTGACAAATTTAAATAGTATCTGAGAAAATTTATTTCTTACTTCATTTAATTAAGTATTTTTTTATTTTTATTTAATTTTAATATTTCATTAAATAAATTAATTAAATTTTAAAATTTAATTTAGATCATTTATAATTATATTTAATAAATTAAAAATTTAACATATAAATTTATGATAATTCATTTTTTTCAAAATTCTTTAAATGAAATATTGTTAGAAAGCCATAGTAAAGTGAAATGTTGTTATCGCTCTTAGAAGCTTTTAGAAGCGAAGGAATACCTATTGTTTGATATTTTGAGATATAGCCCATATTAAATGAATTTTTTCTCTATTTATAATTTCTTTCACATACACACACATATATAGAAATGTAATGGTGGCCGGACTGGCGGCGCTTATTCTAGGTTTTCTTAGTTCACAAAAATGGTGTTGGTGACTGTCTTTACTAGTTATTGCCGTCACCCTAAGTTCACGTTGGTTTATTGTTGTGGTTTCAAACTTGTTTGGAAGTTTTGGTCTCTCTTGAGTTGTGATTTTTTTGAATTTTTTTCAGTGGTGTGCTTACTGTTTTCATTGGTTTTTATGGCTTCCTACTGCCTTCGGGTGCCGAAGCTTTAAATACCACTATAAATACTCCTATAATTGAACCAACTGCATTTTAAAAGTTTTCCTTCATTGATGTGATGACACAAAATGACCGGCTATTGAATAGAGATAAACTAGTATTTCCTCAAATTTAATACGATGAGTTGGATGCTAAAGATTCATGTAATTTTGTTATGAAAGATAACAGAAAGGCGGGCAAACCTGCTATTTACATTTCTAAGGCTGAGGTTGCATCCTTAACTGAACCTTGTAAATTCACTTTAGTTAGCAAATTCCAGCTTGGACACCCTAAAATGAAGCTTATTAGGAAATGCTTTGATGACATGAAGCTAGTAGGTGACATGAAGGTGGGTTTGTTTGATGGTAGATAGGTCATGATCCATCTTATCAAAGAGGAGAACTATGCGAAGATTTTCTCTAAGAAGTACATCAAAATAGATGGTAAATACATGAAGCTCCTAAAATGGTCACCTCACTTTGACCCTAGCTAAGAATCTCCTATTGTTCCAATCTGGATCAAGTTCCCCTACTTAATGATACATCTATTTAACCACCAAATCTTATTCACATTTGGAGCAACCTTGGGAAGACCTATGAAGCTAGATGTCTCCACTTTCAATCTCACAAGGCCTTCAGCAGCTAGAATCCTGGTAGAAAGAGAAATTACACTCCCTGAAGTTGATGAAATTAGGACTGTTACAACTCATAATCGTTATTGGTAACCTATCATGATGGAAAAAAAATGCTCTTTTACAGTGGCAATTACAGAATGTTTGGTCATACATAAGAGAAATGCTTTAAGCTGCACCCTAAAATGAAGAAACACCCTTAAATACACGTAGACAACTCCCCTACACATATAGATGATTCTCAAGGGGAGAATTATGACAACATTATCCCAATATTAGTTGAATAAAAATTGGATGGCATCCCTATAGAGGTCGTAAATCATATTGATGAAAAATAGAATAAAAATGAGGACTAGGAACTGGAAAACGCATCTATGGAATGTAGAGGAGCAGCTACTTCAGATGAAACACAGTTCATTGTTATGGTAAACAGAGGAGACCCCAGTACCAATACGATACACTGCTCCTATTGAATCTGTGGCTCCTACCACTAAATAAATAGTCATTGCACAAATCAGAGAAAACATGGAAGAAGACTGGGAAACTCAGAAGAGGAGAGGAAGAAGAAAAGGAAGAATGGAGCTGAAAAATCACAAAATTGATAACCAATTGGATCCTGATGATTTTATTCATGATCTCTTAGGGAGGGTCACCAGGGAAGGCAAATCTCTCTCTCTCTCTCTCTCTCTCTCTCTCTCTCTCTCTCTCTTTCTCTCCCCCCTCCCCCCATGATGAATATTTTGTGTTGGAACATTAGGGGAATTCTAAATCCTAAAGAGACTTCTAAACCACACAAGGATTCATAAACTATGCTATTTTACTATAATAGAATCACTGGTTCTGAAAAATATGAAAAATATTACATGTAAATTTAGTGGGTACCGATTCCTAAATAACATTAACAATAAGTTCGGGTGCTTTTATGAGAAAGAGGCTATATGCCCCTTGTTAATTGATAACTCACAATTTCAACATATAAAACTGAAGCATGATGCTCTAGACTCTCTCATCACCTTTATTTATGCTGGTTGTACACAAACTGAGAAGCTAGGTCTTTGGTCACACTTGATTCAGATTAGTGACAATGTGGAGAATTGTTGGTGTGTGGGTGGTGACTTTAGTAGTATAGTCAGCCTTAATTTGAAATGAGGGTTGGGGGGGCAAGCCAGCTAATCTGTACTCTCTGATGATGTTTGATAATAATATTGCATCTACTAAGTTAATTGACTTGGGGTTCCATGGACCTACTAATACCTGGAAAAGAAGTAAAACTCATGAGAGATTGGACAAGATTCTATTTAACTCCCAATGGATAGAGAAGTACCTGTACACCACTGTGAAAAGCCTACCTCTCACCTGCTCTGGTCATAGGCCATCGTTAGTAACTATTGCAAAATCTTCTTTCATAAATAAACCCAAATACAGATACTTCAATGTGTGGTCTGAACATAAATATTTTCAACTTTTGTTTTCTGAAACATAGCATAAAGTTTTAAGGAGCTTACATTGGCATAAGTTATGGATACTTCACAAAATGACTACACGAGCCTTAAAAAAGTGGAATTGGGAATCCTTTGGCAATCTAGCAGATAGGGTAAAAAAGGATAAATTGGAGGTTATCTTATTGGAAGAAGCTATGTGTGAAGGGCTAGCCACTGAGGAAGAGCTTCTTGAGGCAAATTCTTCTCTTTCTCAAGCCATAATTTGGGAGAAAGGATTTTAAGACAATAATTAGCCAACACAAATTTCTTTGATGGGGATAGAAACACAAAATTTTTCCATGCCTGTATTAAATTCAGAAGAAGAGAAAATGCCATCTTAAGAATAAAATATCAAGAAGGGGGATAGATCACTGAACCCAATCTAATTGCTAATAGCGTTGTACAATATTTTCAAGTTATTGAATTAAGATAGAAGATAACTTCTCATCATTGATCTCTAAATTTCTGAGGATTTCATTGAAAAGACTCAAGCTATACACATTACTCACATTCCTTTGGAGAAGGAGATTTGGAAGTCATCTATTGATAGTAACAAAGCTACAAGTGCTGATGGATACAATGCTGAATTTTACAAGAAATCCTGGTAAATTATCAGGAAGAAGGTAATTCATGTTGTTCATAGCTTTTTCCAGTGATAGGATCTCCCCAAATACTTTGCCACATCCACTATCAAACTAATTCCAAAGGATGATTAAAAAGAGTGTTGGGATCATTTTAGACCCTATTGTTCTATCAAAGATCATCAAAAAGATTATTGTCCAAAGACTTCAACCTCACTTTAGTCATCTCATTACACCCAATCAATTAGCCTTTGTTAAAGGAAGAAATATTTCAGATAACATCTTACTAATCCAGAGATGCTGAATGATATCGACAGAAAATGTAACCGAGAAAATCTCTTACTCAAAATTGATCTAATAAAAGCTTATGACTCATTGAGTTAAGAGTTATTGATTGAGGTCTTAAAGGCTAAAGGCTTTTAGGAGGATTTCTATATGCTAATCAAGAGATATCTTTATAATGATTTCTATCCTATTCTAATCAATGAGCAAGCTTGGCTTATTCCAAGCTAACTGGGGTATCATATAAGGAACCCTCTCTCTCCATCTATCAACACTGGTTATGGATTAGCTATCCAAACTCTTTAATCACCACAATAAGCATCATGTGCACACAAAAATTCCTCCTTAGTAAGTCATCTAATTTATGCAGATTATGTTATTGTATTTACCAAGGTCACTAAACAAGCTGTTAAGAAAACATGGTAGATACATAGCAAATTCCAGGCATTTTCAGGCTTAAAGATGAATAATCAGAAATGCCAAATCATTTTTCAGCAAAAAATTAAACACAACAACCTAACAATGGATTAAAGTCTTTACAAACTTCAAGGTTGCTAAACTTCCACTAAAATACCTGGTCATTTAAATCATCAAAGACATTAGAAGGCAGACATAATATGATAATGTGGTAATCAAGTTGCTTCTGAAATCAGTTGTTGAACCTCCTCCTTCTATTCTAATGGTGGTATAAAAACCTTAATTAAGGGAATCCTATCTTTCTTCCCAATGTACAACCTTAAAATGGTAAAATAAAAAGAAGCACTCAGTGATTGCTGATTGTAATGTTCAACATATTCTTGTGGTCTGGACAACATAAGCAAATACATTGGAAGAGCTAGAACCGGCTGTGCTCTTCCTATGAAGTTGGGGATTTGGGATTCAAAAGATTCAACAATTTAAACAAAATCTTCTTCTGTAAACTTTGGATTAAATTTAGAAGGCAAGATACCCTCTGGTCACAATTCCTTTTCAAGAAATACTGCAAAAATTTACATCCTTTTGTGGTGAAGAAGAAATTGGGTGATTCCCGAATCAGGACACAATTGCTGAAGGTGGGAGAACTAGCCGAGGACTGTTATATTTGGGATGTTGTTGAGGGAAAATTTGATTTTTGGTTGAATAAATGATATTATAAGGGGAGACTAGTCAATGTTGATCAAGTTCAGACAAATCAATTCAGGTCTATCAATAGTGGTTGGAGGGATAACTGTTGGTATTTGAACACACTTAAAGAGTTAGTAAAGCAGTACACTTAAAATATGATTAAAACCATCCCCATTTGCAAGAAGAGAAAGAACTAAATCATCATGAAAAATCCAAGGAACAAATCTCTCTCCAAATTCATCTATAAAAAATTACATAGAGAGCCATAGGTATATTGGGAAAAGTTGTATGGAATAAAATGGTAAGCCCCTCCATGTCTTACTTTAATTGGAGATGATTCATAAAATAGCACTCACTCTTGATATACTAAAGTTGAAAGGATTAAAAACACCCTATTGCTATCTTTTCTGTAATGCAGATGAAGAATCCTTAAATCACATCATGCTCTGCTGTCTAGTCACTAAAAAAGTTTGGCAAACTGTCATTAACATTTTGCAATTAGTTATTCTGAAGGGTGAATGGTCTTCGCTACGGGAGTGTTTGGCTTATTGGAGAAGTTGTGGGGCTAAACTAATTACACTAATTACATGCTGGCTCATCTGGATGAATAAAAGCAAGTGTAAATATGAAGGGAAGATTGCGGATAGAAAAGTGATGCATACAATAATATAGCTTACGTTCAAAAAATCGTTAAAGTATGGAAGTATAACATCATCAGTAAAGCTCCAGTATTCAATCCTATGGAGGAAAATAACCACACAACTAAACTTATAATTTATAAAGTCTTCTGGAGGGGGCATGAGGCACCTAGGATTAAAATTAATACAGATGGATGCTTCAAATCTGAAAGAGCAGGCATGGGAGGGATATTTTGAGACTATTTTGGCAAATTTCTACTATAATTTTACTCATTTATACTGTCCTAGAATGCACTAAAGGCTGAAGTCCAAGCTGCTCTTTCACTCATTTTTACTCATTTTTACTCATTTATACTGTCTTAGATGAAGCTGTTTAATATACATTTGGAAATTGATTATAAAGTTTTGGTTCAAATCTTCAACAAATCTATTGAGGCACCTTGATACATTCTTCATCGGACATATCAAATTAAACATCTATTATCCACTATAAACACCCTATAGAGCTTCATCGCTAGGGAGAGAAATCTTTTTGTCAACTGGTTAGCTAGGATTGGCTCACTCTCTATTAGTTATACTATTAGTGATACTCCATTGTCTATGTTAAAAGTTTCGATACATAGGGATAATTTGTCTTTACCTTATATATATATACATACCATGGTGGCAGCTGAGCCTACTCTGCTAGGGTTTCAGACTCAATGGTGGTTCCTTGATTATTGGTGACTTTAAGGGGCATCTTGGTCCTTGGTGTTACTTTCACTGCTCTTATTGAGGTGCTCTTGTTGAGGTTCTTGTCTCTTTGGTCTTTCTTATTTGGACGTTTGGTGAGTATCGAGTCTTCACGGGAACTCTTTTTTGAATTTGTGAGTTATTGTTACATTAGTTTTTTGTGGTTTTTGTGGGTTTTTCCTGGTCTAACTTGTGCTCATGAAGTTGCCCTTTTCTGCTAAAGTTCTAGTTTTACTCTTCGTTGGATTTTGGTTCAAGGGCACACTATGGCGGCTAATTTATTTGAAGTTGATCCTAGCTTTATTGGTAAGTCCACTTATGTTGCAGTGACTGATGTCGGCATATTTTTAGGTTGTGTGTTTTATTTTGAAAAGTGGTCGCCTAACAGAAGTTGTCGGCAAATTTTTAATTTAGTTTAAATAAATAAATTGAAAAGTAGTATTTGATTTTGAAAATAATTTTAAGTTTGAAAAATTTTAAGATATGAAATCAAGCTGATCTCACATCCCAAATAGTTTATATAAACGAATACCACACCACAAACCGTGTATCTATCCCTAAGGATAGACACACCGCTTGATGGTGGGGCTCGATTAAATAAACTAGAAGATTTGTGACATCCGTTTGGTACGCGAACCAATTTTATAAGCCGACAAGTTTCCCCTGCTTAATATGAAAACATTAAACGGGGTTTATATTACACGGGTTCTTTAAAATTCCCTATAAGGGCAAGCCCCTATAGTTAATTACATCTTAAGTGACGGGAATCACCTAAGAAAACTCTCGATAATAATCAATGATTCTGCTCTCAAGAATTTCAAAGTTTAAGGTTTTCAAAGATTGAATTTTGAAGTTTCGATAGGGAATGGATCAAATTTTTGGAACATTTTGCTTTGTGAATCCAAAGGAAGAAAGGTAGGAGAAATCACTGATTCGAAGTGAACTTCGATAATTTCCCGACTATCCTATCATTTGGCTTGAATTTAGGAAAGTCCTAATGTTTATTTAGTATTTCAATCTTGTCAATCTTAATTAATTAGGGCTTATATTTGTATGATAAAATCAAACAAATAGCCTAGAAAATGTGAGGGTTTATATCGTATCGGACGACTACCTCGGAATCCTAAGACCGGTTAGGGCTTAATTTGCAATGCAAATGCCTAACAAAAGGTTGAGGATTTATGTTGCACTAGGCAAACTACCTCGAAGTCCTATGGTTTAGTTATTTAATTCTAAGAAATGTTTAGCTGATGTAGACTCAGGTTTTGCTGATGACGATGGTCATGCTGCCCACCATGCTCCGAGCTCCTTGTTGTTGCAGAGGTTTAGTTTTAGAAATCATAAATCAGGGGATGAGAGAAGTGTTTTGGTTTAGAGAAAATCTTAATTTCAAAGTGTTTTTTGTGTTTTAATTAAAACAAATCTTAAAGTTGATTATAACGACACCGGTTAAGATCCCACGGTTCCATCCTTCGGCATCATTATTTTTATCGGATTCACTTAGTCCGGATGAATTTGCTAAACTCAGCTGAATGAGTTCCACACTTTCATTTAGACCGTGGGAAATCCCGTTAGCAACACGTAGGTTACATCATCCGAGGTATTCCCGATCATCCAACGGGACGTTTTAATTTAGTTGCAATTGTAGTTTTGTGTTCTGTTTGTGATTAAATTTTGAGTTGTTTTATATTTTGAAATGTTGTGGCGGTGAATTTTATCTTGCAATGACTTTTAACTTAATTTTGGTTTCAGTTTTAGGGGCTATCCTAAAGGTGTGGGTTTTCATGCAACAGTTGTTTTATCATGCAAGAAAAATAAACGCAGTTGCAATAAAGTAAATTGCAAGAAAGTAAATTGCAAGAAAGTAAATTGCAAGAAAGTAAATTGCAATAAAATAAAAGCGTACTCGGAGGGTCTTCCCGTCATCCCAAGCTGCACTTAAAACACAATTAGAATATTTAAGCAAGTTCCTAGGTAAAGCTAAGGGAAAGGTTATGGTTTTCTACCAAATTCCTAATCCTATAGCTAGTCATTTCCTATGACGTCTAGGTTCTTTGTGTTTTGGTTTAAGGACGATTTTCTTCATCAAAGAATAATCAAATTCAATTGTTCTTATAAATATCCTATCATATTGAGAAAGTGCTTAAGAAGGATCTTAAACATCTTTTCAATATTTCTAGGATTGTTTTAAGTCCAAATGAATTTAATTATATAAATGAATCGATCGTCCGAGGTTTTCAAGTCTTGTTAACTTGCTCGATGAACTAGGACATTTGAATATCCTATGAGTAAAGTAACACTCCATTTAATGTTTCATTTAGGAGTTACAATAATCGAAAGCTTTCGAGGGTAAATTAGTATTCGAATGACTTGATTTAAGTTAAAGAGTTTAAATTTGGAATAGTGTTCAAGTTGTTTTATATTTAATTTCTTTTATGTCTTAGGTGATGTTATATTTAATTTAACTTAATTTAATTGAGTTTTAATTTAGTTTAACATAATTCAATTTAATTTGACTTGGTGTTTAATTAATTTGATTTGATTTAACTTTAATTTAATTATTTAATTTAATTTAATTTAATTTTAATTTAATTTAATTATTTAATTTAATTTAATTTTTTAGTTTAATTTAATTTAATTATTTAATTTAATTTAATTTAATTATTTAATTTAATTTAATTTAATTTTAATTAATTTAATTTAATTGTTTAATTATTTAATTTAATTTAATTATTTGATTTAATTTAATTTTAATTAACTTAATTTAATTGTTTAATTTAATTTAATTTAATTATTAAATTTAATTTAATTTAATTTTTAAATTTAATCTTAATTTAATTTATCTTTAATTTACTTTATTTTTAATTTTAATTGAAATTAAGTCTTTTAATATTTTAAATTTGAGTTATCATTTTAATTAAAAATTGGGTATTAGTTGATATAATTAATTTAGGGATTTTTTAAATTAAAGAATAAATCTCTTCCTAATAAAGATCCCTTATTTTAATAATTCCAATTTTATTATTCTTCCAAATTTAATCTATTATTTAATTAAAGTTTGATCATTTTAAAATTATTTAATGGGTTTCTACCCTTTAATTATTTAAATTTCAATCATCCAAATCAGATTAGGATCAAATATTTTACTTGTTGATTTTTTATTGAACCTAAAGTTTTAATTAAGGATTAAAGATTTTAATTACCATTTTACCCTTTAAGCTTAATAATTTCATAACTCACTAAATTGAACTCAAATGAACTTGAAATTTTTATGTGACTTTACTCATATGTCAATAAAGACATGAGAGGAGAAAATGTGATTTTTCTGTATTTAATTTATTTATATAATTATTTTTGGTGAAAAATAGAGATTTTCAAGGAAAATTTGATAACATGACCAAGGGAAAAGTTTCTGTCCTTAAGAAAATTAGGGGACATTCCTAATGACCAGAGAAGCACTTGGACCAATTTTGGTGATTTTTTGAATTATATTATTTTTATTATAATTATTTTGAGTTTTGGAGTGTTAATTAATTTAAAAATAAGATAAATGTTGAAAAATGGATTTTATATTTTTCAAAAATCTCTCTGATATTAAGGAAACCAGAGAAACAAATTTTGCAATTTTCTGATTTTTCTATGATTTATAATAATTATTTTAGTGAAAATGCTAGAAAATACATTTTTTTAATTTTAAAATTACCCTAAGGCTTTAAAATTTAATATCTCACTAAATAGACTTAGGAAAAATGTGGGATTTGTTCCTAAGTGATTAAAATTCAAAATGTGACATTTTGGTGAATCTTATTATTTTTGTGATTTTTATTATTTTTTAATTATTAAAAATATTAAAATATTATTAAAAATCAACTTTTTTAGAAAATTGAAATTTTAATTTTCTTAGGTTTCCCTGATATCAGAGAGGCTCCAAAACCAATTTGGTGAATTTTTGAAAAGTATTTTAAAAGTTATGAATTTTTAAAGTTTAAAATGGCTAAGTGGCTTAATCAACCCAATTAGTGGGGCTAACCAAGTCCAATTGACTTCAAATTTTTATGGTGGATTCCTCTGATCCTAAAGGTCAGTGGAGAATTGATTTCAAGTCAATTCGATGCCTGGTTAACTCTAATTAATTAAAGACCTATTTTAGGTGTTTAAGCCGATTAGGGTTAATGCGAGTGAATTAACTCAAGTCCTATTTTTCCTAGAGTTCTCTGGTCATAAAGAACATCACCAAATATTTCTAGAATTTATTTCACAACATGCTAATTTTTGGAATTAAAATACTCAAAACAGCAACATGCATTTGAAAAATAAATAACTTTTCACAGAGATGGCCTCGACCTTGGAAAATTCAGGGAATGTTCCCAAGTTCGGAGGCTTCAAAGCCCTATGGTCTCATGCCATGGTGAATTGTATACATGCATGGAGAATTAAATGTATGCAGAGAGTAAATAAATCATAAAAAATAAAATACTTAATTAAATTAAATGATTTCTTTTCCACATTATTCTCCTCTCGTTCACCGAGCAAGAGGGTATTTTTATTTTATTTTTGTGATTTTTCTACACAGAGATATGAATTTTTGAAGTTTAGGGAATTAAATAAATAGAAAAATACCCTAATTTTCTATTTATCCACGCGGCGCCGCGTCAGCCTCGGCAACTCCGAAACGCCGCGTGTCGCGCTCCCATTCGACGCCGCCATCCGAGTCGGCGGCCCGGGCCCCGCGGTTCTCGTACGCGTCTCCCGGTCCGACGCAATCTCGGCCGTCCGTGCGCGCGTGTATCGAATGAACGGCATCCGTTCATCGTCCCCAGTGTTCTCACCCGAGAGCCGTCCACACTAAATCCCTAAGATCTCACTCGATTCTCGATGGATTTTCATGTTCTTATGCTCTATGGATTCGTCTTGAAGAGACGAACACATCTATACGGCTAACATGCATTGAAACTAAGGCATTTGAAATGGAGAATCTCCGAAGCTCGGGATGAATAGTTAACTCATACCTTAGCTCGGAGAAGTGTGGCTTCAATCCGAGAGTTGTTGCACCTTCGATTGGGTCCCGACAAGCTCCGGATGAAGTCTCCCGGTGCGGTGAATTGCCTAGCTATGAAAGTGACCACGGCCGATCACAAAGCTTGGAGGGCTGGAGCAAGCTGGGTGGCACTGGAGATGGGGCTTTCGGTGGGAAACTTCTCCTCTTGGTCCGGTGAAGGTGTAGGACCGAGTCGATTTGAGGATTGGCTCACTTGTGGCAAAGTGTCCTGGTTTTGGGTGGAATTTCGGTTGAGAAATTGGGCTCGTTGGTGGGGATTAGGGCAAATTGACACCTGGGGATCAAGTCGCTCTACAGGATGGTGAAGGGTTTGGAACAATTTTGGCGAGTTTCGGCGGGGGTTTGTGCTTGGCTCTCCTTTGGCCGAGAGGGTGAGGGGTTTAAATAGGAGAGGGTGGAAGGCCTCCCGGGGGAGTTAGGGCTTGGGATCGAGCTCGCTGCAGTGAGGAGAAGATCGGCCATGGTGACCACTAGGGATGGGGCGACTCGGCGAGTGAGAATTTCAATGTTGGCTCACATGTGAACTTTCGGCCATGGTGTTTTCCGGCGGCACGGTGGCCGGCCGGCCGAGCATGGGTCACCCTCGAGGTCGGGTGGGTCGGGGGCTGGAGGTTTGTGCGATCGATTGGCCATGGACATGTGTAAAGGCTTTGATCCAAAGTGGAATGGGGCATGGCTAGATTTGAACCTAAATGGGTCAACCCACCCATTTGGGCTAGGTGCACCACCCAAGGCCTGGTTTTGGCTGAGGGAAAAGTGATTTGGCTCGGCATAATCGGTAGGGTCAAGTCACGATCCAAGTACAATTAGAGCTTAAGCATGGTTTAGTGGAATCATGTAAGTGGTTAACCACCTTTAGGAGTTAAGGAAAGAGCCTCCTCCTTTTGCCCAAAATGGCATGGTGACATGTAAAGAGGCTCTCATGGCTTGCATATGGCTTATGCATGGCTCCATGGCTCCATTTGGCTTGGGAAAAGTAAAGTCGATTTCATGGAAATGGATTTAAGGAAAATTTTGGTATTTAGGGGTGATTTGGCATGAGGCTTGATTTGGAATTATTTGATGATGAATTTAGGACTTAGGGATGATTTTAATTGAAAGTATGATGAGGGGAAATGTCATATGGGCCTTGGAAGAATTTTGGGCTTTTTGAAAAGGTTTTAGATGGGCTTTTAAGATGGATTAGGAAAGTGGGCTCTTGAATTTTAAAATGGATTTTGGGATGAAATTTTGTAAAGAGGTTGGGCCAAATAATTATTGGGTTTAGCTCATGGATGTGTCATGAGTGACTTGAAGCAAATTTGGGGTAGTTTGGATTTGAATTGGGTTGGATTTGAATTCTTTTGGTGAATGGGCCAATGTAGGTCAAATTGGGCTAACTTGGGCCAATGTTGGGCTAGGGTTGAAATTGATGTAAAATAAATATTAAGAAATGTTTATGGGAGTGTTTCAAAGAGGTTTTGGCTTTGGTTGGGTTTTAATTTTGGGGTTTGGGCCTATTTGGGTTAGATTTGGGTTTAGGTCGAAATTGGGCTTTTTGATTTTGGGTTGAATTTGAGTGGGGTTTGGGTCAAAATCTTGGGCAAATCATGTTAGTGTTTTGTTTATGAGGATGTTAAGGAAGGTTTAGAAAAGATTTGGGGTTAATTGGAGTTGAATTGGGTTAGTTTGGGCTGAGTTTGGGTCATGGGTCCAAATTTGGGCTTTAAGGCCCAAAGTGAAATTGGATCCAAATGTCAATCAAATTGGACTTGGATTTGGTCTAAATTGGTATTGGGAATGTTGAATTGAAGTTTAGAATTGAATTGGACCAAAATTGGGGTCAATTGGGTATGTTTGGTTTGACATTGGGTCCACTTTGGGTTAAAATGGGTCGATTTGGGGGTTTTGACAAAAGTAGGGTAAATTGACAAAATTGGCCCATGGTGTAGTTGGACAAAATGAAATTGGGAATATTTGGGATTTTCTGGAATTTTCTGGGAATTTTCTGAATTTTTGGATTTTTAGGCCAAGAAGGGTATTTTGGGTATTTGGAGGGTATTGGGGGGTTTTTCTTGGAATTTTTGGTATTTTTGGGTATGGATGATCAATTTGAGTGATGTGGAGGTGTTTGGGATTGATTTTGGAAGATTTTAGGTAATTTGGAGATTTTGCAAAAATTTGGGTAATTTCAAGGGTTTTGGGTAGGTTTAGTAGGTGTAGGGTCCGGGGGTCAAAAATTGAAAATTTGGGAAATTGAAGATTGGGTGAATTTGGGTGGGGTGAAATCATTTTGGTTGAGCCATGAAGCCATTTCAAGCCCATATGAGCCATGAAAGGACTCATTTGAGGCATTCATTATGTTGTTCCTAACCCTCTTAGCGAGGGCTTAGGGGTTAAGGACCATCCATGTGAATCACCTACATGAGTCGGGAGGTCAAGTTGGGTATGGGTGTGGTTTTAGGAAGTGTGTGGAAATGTAGTGTGTAAGTGTAGTGTATAAGTGTAATGTGTGTGTAAGTCAGCCCCTTCACCAGACCAGGCCACCCAGGGCAGTCCTAAGGCCAAAGAGTCCTATAGGAACTCATCCTTTAAACTTCCATATTTGATTTCAACCCTCTAGGTGATTAGGGGTCTATAGTCGAGTTTGTGGAGTTTGCGGGGAGTTTAGAAGTGGTTTGAATTTCTAAAAGGCGGGTCCCGATTCTAGTCCTCTAAGATAGTCGAAGGAAAGGCTAAGGCTAGATCCTAAGCACTAAAAAGAAGAAAAGGAAGACCTCATCAAAAATGAGGTCAACAAATGGACCCCCGATAGGTGTGGTGAGCTGACGGAGCACACGCGCGTATTGGTGTTGACCGAAGCGATCAACAAAACCAACACGGATGTCCAGTGACGAACTTAGGACGAAGTAGAAGAGTTTCTGGCTGGGGAGTGTCAAGTATATCTCTGGAACCGGAGATTCTTGAACTCTCGGGGGGAAAGGAAAAGGAGGTGAATCCCAAATCACATGATCTGAGGGAATTTCGATTTAGATTTTATTTTGTTTCAATTTATGTTTTGATGTGTGAGTTTAAATTTTAGTTTGGAGTTTCAATTTAGATTGAGGTTTTGTCAAAATTAATTTGAGGGATTTGATTTGAAATGAAAATTGGAATTCTGAGGTTTTAGATGTAACATCTTCAACCTCGAAAGAAAATTGAATTGATTAGATTGAATCGTTGCAATGAGAAGATATCTCAGAGCAAAGTGGTGTTGGATGTAAAATCCTTAACCTCAAGAGTTTGATTTTGATGTGATGTATTTCATTGCGATAGGGAAAAGATCCTAAAGCAATGCGGTCTTGGATGTAAAATCCTCGACCCAAAAGTTGAATTTTGATGTATTTCGGTGCAATAGGAAGAGAATCCTAAAGCGAGTGCGGTCTTGGATGTAAAATCCTCGACTCGAAAATTTGAATTTTGATGTATTTCGATGCGATAGGAAAAGAATCCTAAAGCGGTGCGGTCTTGGATGTAAAATCCTCGACTCAAAAGTTTGAATTTTGATGTATTTCGGTGCAATAGGAAGAGAATCCTAAAGCGGTGCGATCTTGGATGTAAAATCCTCGACCCAAAAGTTTTGAATTTTGATGTATTTCGGTGCGATAGGAAGAGAATCCTAAAGCGATGCAGTCTTGGATGTAAAATCCTCGACCCAAAAGTTTTGAATTTTGATGTATTTCAGTGCAATAGGAAGAGAATCCTAAAGCAGTGCAGTCTTGGATGTAGAATCCTCGACCCAAAAGAGTTAAATTTGAATTTGATGTATTTCAGTGCAATAGGAAAAGGATCCTAAAGCAGTGCGAGTCTTGGATGTAAAATCCTCGACCCAAAAGTTTTGAGTTTTGATGTATTTCAGTGCAATAGGAAGAGAATCCTAAAGCAGTGCAGTCTTGGATGTAGAATCCTCGACCCAAAAGAGTTAAATTTGAATTTGATGTATTTCAGTGCAATAGGAAAAGGATCCTAAAGCAGTGCAGTCTTGGATGTAAAATCCTCGACCCAAAAGTTTTGAGTTTTGATGTATTTCAGTGCAATAGGAAAAGGATCCTAAAGCGATGCGGTCTTGGATGTAAAATCCTCGACCTCAAGAGTTTTGAGTTTTGATGTATTTCGAGTGCAATAGGAAAAGGATCCTAAAGCGAGTGCGGTCTTGGATGTAAAATCCTCGACCCAAAAGTTTGAATTTTGATGTATTTCGGTGCAATAGGAAGAGAATCCTAAAGCGGTGCAGTCTTGGATGTAAAATCCTCGACCCAAAAGTTTGAATTTTGATGTATTTCAGTGCAATAGGAAGAGAATCCTAAAGCAGTGCAGTCTTGGATGTAAAATCCTCGACCCAAAAGTCTTGAATTTTGGTGTATTTCAGTGCAATAGGAAAAGGATCCTAAAGCAGTGCAGTCTTGGATGTAAAATCCTCGACTCAAAAGAGTTTGAATTTGAATTTGAAAGGATGAGTTTGAACTCGATTGAAATTTGATTTAAGATTTGATTTGAAATTTGAAAGATCAAGTTTGAAACTTGATCGAGATTGGATTTAGATTTTGATTGAGAATTTGATTTGGAATTTGTAAAGATGAAATTTGATTTGGAATTTGGAAGGATGGAATTTGATTTTGAAGTTTGGAGGGATGGAATTTGATTCAGAATTTGGAAAGATTGAATTTGAATTTGGAAGGATGAGTTTGAACTCAATTGAAATTTGATTTAAGATTTGATTTGAAATTTGAAAGATCAAGTTTGAAACTTGATCGAGATTGGATTTAGATTTTGATTGAGAATTTGATTTGAAATTTGTAAGGATGGAATTTGATTGAGATTTGTGTTGATTTCGTTTATCTTTTAATGGTTCAAATTTTATTTTGTTGTTTATTTAATGTTCATGTGAACTTGGTGTTTGTCATTTTTCAGATTTTTTTTTTTTAGAAAGTTTTCTTTTATTCTCTTTTTTTTCTTTTATGTTCTTTGTTCGAAGTTTATTTAACTTTAATGGCGTTTCCCAATCAATTTGCACAAAAGAGGTGAAGGCCAAAAACGTGACATGGTCACTTTCATTCCAATCATGTTGAAAATATATCATACAACTCGATCCGGAATATATTTCATACAATCCATGTAGACTCAAAACGGATCGTGTATGATCTTTGTTGATCCATAGAAAGAATCATCCGTCAAAAATCCATGTCCGAATAGTGAGGTACATGGTCAATAACATCACCTTCCAAGCCATCCTTGGCAAGGATGCCGAGCTTGGATGTACATTGGAGGTGTGATATTTCCCATGTAACTCACGCGCTCGTAAGGCCGGAGGTTCTCTAGCTACGGATCCGGTTGGAAATGGTAAGGTATTTCTGTTGTCGTCCATCCTCCCGAAAGTAATCGAGATTCGCTCCACTGGCACCCCTGGTATGCAATGCTTTGCGATATCCGCTCCGTTACCTTGCGGTATCATGACGGAACCCACCGGTAAAGGTATCTTTGTCGGCCCTCGGAACTCACCGGGCCTGCTATCCGGAGGTCGGATCCGAACATGATGTTGCACTCATTCAAGAAAGAGGCGTGCGAAAGGTCCGACGAAGTCGTGGTGATCAATATGTGGGGGTATGCGGTCACCTGTTTGTAGATGTTGATAATGCAGCTATTGGGTATGCAATCTGCTGGCAGTACCCTCCATGTTATCAATCTTTTTACCATTCTCTTGATAACTAATGGCATCGGATCCACTTGCCCATGACGAAGTATCCCTGGTGGGTTTCCCTTCCTGTCTTCAGCAAAGTTGTAGCAGCATCCGCATTGTATTGTGATTCTTCCTTTCCCTGGCATCCATCTCCGGGGTTCCGAGTATGTGTTTTCCCTCGGGCGGCTCGCTCGGCCCATTCTTTTCGGATCCCGGATACGGTCCACGATTTGCTTGTTGTTCATACTGCGAGAATACGTCGGTGTGTAGCTCGAGGCCTTCTAGTATGTTGATTCTTCTTCCTTTAATTCTCTCGAAGTATTCGAAAGTTTTCTTTTCAACATTCCGCATCCTCTCCGGCTCGTATTCCGGAATGATCGCGGATGGCGAGGCCTTGTGACGTATTGTGGGATATATGGTTCAATCCCTTCACGTTCCCCGCATACCTCGGCTCCTCGGGGATGATGTCCGTCGGGACATCCCCGGGGTTGCTACGCAACAAGGTCATGCACCTGCTTGGTGGTTCTATCCGGTGGCGTGGTAGCCTTCTTCCTTCGATCTTCCGGAGATTTCTCTAGTTCTTTTCGTTATTCTAGGAGCTGGCCTCCTTTCTTCGGGTTCTGGTGAACCGGTGTCCTTGAAATGTGAGTGCTGGCATTAGCGAGCTGTCTCGTCGCGGCTGGTCCGCGGCTAGTTTTGTTAACATTTTACGGATGCGGCGATTCTTATTTCTTCGTTGCGTGGGCGTGAGAGTAGCCCTCCGAACTTCTTGAATCTCCGCGGGCGCGGCGCCGACAAGCCTCGCCCTCCGCCGTAGTGACTACGGACTTCATTTTCTTGTCTTCTTCGGTGTTTGCTTTTCTTTTCTTGTTGTTGGATTGGTGGCTTGGGCCACCCACTTTCATCACTTGTCCGCCCGGGTAGTTCTTCTCGGTTAAGCGGGACCCGGTCACTTTCTTCGTCTTGTAGGCCTGCGGTGCGAAATCCGAGTCAATCTCGATTATCGCTCCATCTTTCACCCTCTTTTCATCGAGTGCAAGGCTTACGCCATTCTTAAAGTTCAAGACCAACCGCCCGTTCGACATTTCCCTGCGAAAAGACAAGGAAAAGGATCGGGGGCTGTACTTAAGAACAAGAACATTAAGAAAATGTTTATTAAAGATACATTTTTTCGTTATTCTTATATTTTGAAATTTAACAGGAATGAAGTAGGATAAGATCCGGAAAGAGATCTTGATTTGAAAAAGGAAACAAGGAAAACTTAATTATCATGATTTTATTTATCTTAGCACATTTTATTATTTTTTTTTTTTTTGGGTTCGGACCCAATCACAAGTAATTACTTCACCCGTGTTTCTTAGGGATGAAGAATTCATTCCTTCGAAACATCAGGTAGCGTAATATTTTTTCAAGTATCGTCCGTTGATTGGAAGCATATGTCGTTCTCCCCGGCAATTCACTAGGCCGGTAGGAACCTCCCGAGTATCTCGCTTCAACCACAAACGGTCCTTCCCAAGTGGGTTCAAATTTTCCTCCTATCTTGCGGTGTGCAAGAATAGGTCTCTTAAGAACGAGAACTAAATCACCAACTTTGAAGGTTCTTGGGCGGACCAGTTTGTCATGGGCTTGAACCATCTTAGCTTGGTATAGTTCTAAATTCTGTTGCGCCGCAAGTCTTTTCCCTTCCAAGCTTTCTAATTCTTCGAGTCGTAGTACGGCGTTTTCTTCTGTCGTGATCTTATTTGCAATTGCAATTCTGAGTGAAGGAAGCTGAACCTCTAAAGGTAACATCGCCTCGGACACATACACCAGAGCGTAAGGGGTAGCTTGAGTAGGGGTTCTGAAGGTTGTCCGGTAGGCCCATAAGGCTTCTAACAATTTCTCGTGCCAATTTCTCTTATTATCGTCCAAGGTTTTCTTTAAGATTTGAACGAGAGTTTTATTAAAAGCCTCGGCGAGGCCGTTTGCTCTTGGGTAGTAAATTGTTGAGTATCGCCGGTCGATTCCGTGTCTCCCGACAAAATTGTTGATTTGTGTGCTTCGAATGCGGCCCATTATCCGAGATGATCCTGCGCGGCACTCCGAAACGGTAGACAACTTGGTTCTTGAAAAGCGTAGCACGTGGTGTGCTTTCACTTCTCTAAGTGGACCGCTACGCCCACTTGGAAAAGTAATCCGTAGGCTGCAAGAATGAAACGATGTCCTTTTGAAGATGGTGGTTCTATCGGACCCACTATATCCGTGCCCCAACATTCAAATGGCCACGACGCAATTGTCGGGTGTAGCACATTTGGAGGTTGATGTAGAACCACTCCGTGCACTTGGCATTGGTGACGGCTCTTGGCGATTTTCATGCGGTCGGTCATCATCGAGGGCCGGTAGTACCACTAGTCTTTTAATTTTCATTTTCATCTTTGGACCCGAGCGGTGAGCGCCACGGAGTCCCGAATGCACCTCTTTAACAATTTCACGGGCCTCGGACCCGCTTAAGCACCTTAGCCACATTTGATCAAAAGACCTTCGTATAATGTGTTGTTTATTAATGCGTAAGACGGAGTTCTTTTCTTGATCCGATGGGCTAGCGACCTATCGTCCGGTAGCTTTCTGTTTGCGAGTATGTCATCAATGGTCGTCGCCAATCTTACGTGTTTTCCGTCACTACTGCAATTCGATTCTTTTTCTTTTGCTTGATTTGTGTATCATGTCTATGTCAAGTCGTGATAGGACTCGACGTCCGTGAGTCGACACTTCCATCGATTCATCTTGCAAACAGGCAAATTCTTTTGCGAGACGGGCTAAAGCATCTGCTAAAGCATTCTCTTTTCTAGGAATTTTGTAGATTGTCACGTTTGGAATCTGTTCAACAATTGTATGGCATACTTGGAAGTATTGTTCGAGTCTTGGCTTTAGAATTCGTATCTTGTCCGGCGATACGTTGAATGATTAACTCGTGAATCCCCGTAGATGTTGATGTCTGTTATCCCCATTTGAATGGTTAATTCCAATCCCGTTATGAGGGCTTCGTATTCTGCTTCGTTGTTTGTACACGGTTTTGTCAAGTGGTAGGAGTATCTTAACATCCCCCGCTCCGGTGTTATAAAGATTAGCCCGATTCCTGCCTTACCGGGCACTATCACTTGCGATTCTTCGTCTTTGTGTCTTGAAGATGCTCCGTCGAAATACAATTCCCAACGTCGATCATCGGGGTCTTCTAGGCTCATTATTTGTTCATCCGGCGGATCGTCATTGAGAGGAGATTCGGCCGGCAAAGGGTGTCGTTGCGAGGAAGTACGCTAAGACTTGTCCCTTTACGGCACGCAGAGGCACGAAAGTTATATCGAATTGCAATAATATCATTGACCATCTGGCAAGTCTGCCGGAAAGTATTGGACGAGTCATCAAGTATTGCAATGGATTAAACTTCGAAATCAAGTTGACCTTATGAGAAAGCATGTAGTGCCTGAGCTTTTGAGCGGCGAAGATCAGGGCCAAACAATGCTTTTCAATTGCGGGATACCTTACCTCCGTCGGAAGTAAACGACGGCTTAAGTAGTAAAGAGCATTTTCTTTACCCTCATCATTGACACAGGCTAACGGGGCTCCGAGGAGTCGTCTAGAGCCGCGGTGTAAAGTATCGTCGGTCTACTCGAGGCCGGGGCTGCTAAGACAGGAGGTGTCATTAAATATTGTTTAATGTCTTCGAAGGCCTTCGGCATTTCTCTTCCCAAATAAATTTGGCGTCCTTTTTAACTAGTGCCGAGAAAGGTCGACACCTACCGACGAGGTTTGAGATAAAGCGTCGAAGATATGCCGGCTTCCCTTGAAAAGATCGTAGTTGTTTTAAGGTTTTGGGAGGCGGCATTTCTAAGATGGCTTTAATCTTCTCGGGTCGATTTCAATTCCACGATGTCGGACAACGAATCCTAAGAATTTCCGGAGGTGACGCCGAAGGCGCATTTTAAGGGATTCATCTTAAGGTTAAATTGTCTTAATCGTTCGAAAACAATTCTCAAATCATACGAGTGGTTTTCCTTTACTTGGCTTTTGATGACGACATCGTCCACGTAGCACTCGACTTGATTGTGGATGAGATCATCAAAAATTCTTGTCATTGCTCTTTGGTAAGTTGCTCCTGCGTTCTTCGATCCGAATGGCATCACCGTGTAACAAAATACTCCGATCGGCGTTGCGAATGTCGTAAGCTTTTCATCTTCCGGAGCCATTTTTATCCGGTTGTATCCTCGAAGATCCATCCATGAATGAGAATATTTCATGTGTCGAAGCAATATCGATCATCGGTTCTGGAATTGGTAGAGGGAATTCATCTTTTGGACATGCCTTGTTTAAATCTCCGAAGTCCACACAAATTCGATCCGACCATTCTTCTTTCGATCGGCACTACGTTGGCTAGCCAAGTCGGGTATTGTTCTTCACGGACAAATTTAGCGTCTATTAGCTTTTTAACTTCGGCTATGACTTGTTGTTCGATTTCCGGACGCATTCTTACGGGACCTTGTCCGGCCTGGAACGAAGTAGGATCCACTCCTAGCTTATGGACTGCAACCTGCGGGGCTAATCCTGGCATTTCATCGTAGCTCCAAGCAAAACGAGTCCTTAAATTCCATTAATAATTTGATTATTTCTTCGGAGTCTTCTTTATTGAGTAAGGAGCTAACAAAGGTAGGTCTAGGCTCTTCGCTAGTACCCAAGTTAACTTCCGTTAACTCATCTATCGTAGATTTGATTTCTTCTTCGAATTCGGTGGAGCGTCTCCAATTTGTAAATCTTCGAGTTCGTCCGTAGTTTCCATGCGGTTTTCATTGGACTTGCAAGTGACAACCAAGCAAAATTCAGTATCGTCAACTGACCCTACTGTGCCGAATCCGAGTCCATACTTTGAATTGGGAGGACGGCCGGAGTTACTCCATAACTTTTCAAAATGTTGTGATTGGCCTCTTGTCCATTGTCGAGGTAAGAAACCACGTTGAATTAAATTTTGAACACAGGGAGAGTACCACTCAAAAGGTAATTCCATTAATTCGATGAAGTGACATCTTCGAATTGTACATTATTTTCGGTTTTGGAGGAAGAAGCACCACGGTAGAATTTGATCGGCTTTGCACCGTCACTACGTACCTCTTTGACCTCCATACCCTCGATCTTATTAGAATGGATCGGAGTTAGGGTCATAGTATGTACGTAGTGGTTAATCTTCTCGTACATTGATTTGTATTCTTCGTTCTTTTCATCTTCGAGAGAGATCTTGAATTGCGGCTTCTTCTGACTTATTGTCGCTGCTTCTTGCTTGATTTCTTTTTCCTCTTCAGAACTATCTTCCCAATCAACATTGATGGCTGGTTTCTTCTGTCCAATTGTCCTAGTGTCTCTACCACGGCCTCGTCCCCGGCCTCGACCTCGGATGCGAGTTGTGGAGAAACCTTCACCATCTCGCCGGAAGGGAGTGGTGAGTGATCGTTGGACTAGAACTTCGGGTTCTTCGTTGTCCCGAACTTTCTTTGCTTCATTTGTTATGGTATCTCTTGAGAAGATTGTTTTCTTTGGCGGTGCATAATAAGCGGCATCTTCATGGATTCCAATTTCATGTACGGAGAATGGTTGTAAGTCTCCTTTGATGCACTGTTCCCCTCCATCGTAATATTTGATGCACTGATGCAGAGATGATGGTACCATCCCGTTTTCATGTATCCATGGTCGGCCCGAGTAGAGCGTTGAACGACGTTTCGAATCGATTATATGAAATTTTGCGGTTGTCTTTGCTAAATCACCGGTCTTCATCGGTAGCGTTATTGACCCGAGGGCTCTTTCTCCTTTCGGTTGAATCCTCTTAATAACATTTTGTCGGCCTCGAGCTCACGAGCATCAATTTCCAAGTATGCTAGTGTTCGAAGACTCATTATATTGATTGATGCTCCTGGATCCACCAAAACTGCGGAGAGCGTAAACTTCCCAATTGTAATCGAAATGTACAACGGTCGGTTGTGATCTCGTCGTCCCAAGTAGTAGGTCATTGTCCGTGAAGGTAACACCTCGCTTGTTCCTTTAACGAGCAAACCTCATCCAAGGAATCTCCGGCCATTTGAGCTAAGCAAATTTCCGGATCAAGTAAGGCCTTGATCGAGCTTCTCTCATCTCCTTTGATAAGATGAGAGCATCGTAGATACTCGGTTTGGCCGGTAGTTTCCTAAGATGGGCTAGCACGTTGTAGTCCACTTTGTTCTCCTGTGTCTCGGCTTCTTCTCGAATGGGTATGTCTTCTGCCGGGGTTGGTTCTTCTTGAACAACCACACGCTTTCCTTTGTCTTTTGGACCCATTCTCGGAGGTAGAACTTTTCCACTTCTTAGGTTGACTTCTATAATTTCTTCCGAATCTAGTATTGAGTTTGTCGGTGTCTCCTCACGAATCGGAATGACGCGGCTCTTCGGATTATCCTCCAAATACGAAGGCTCTAACTCTATTAGTAATCGGAGCTCCTCGAAACTCACAGATAGATCCGTTGCTTGTTGAACTCTCGTAGCCTCCTTGATGGATGCCTTCTTCGTCATTTTGATCGTCGAGATCATGTATGATTTGAGAATTGTTGTTGGTATCGAAATCGACGCCCGGATTGTCGCTAGTTACGTAATCGTTAGAAACGAGTCAAAACGTAGCCAACGCCATCACCCTTATCATTATATGATCCCACCGAAGTGAGCGAGATAATCATACAAAATCAGAGGTTCGAGGGATTTCTCCCCCGAATCGGAAACAACTATCCTAGGATAAGCAGCCCCTAGTCTAGCCTTAGGAATCTCGGTCCCCTCTTCTTCGTCAATTTTCTTCTTCTCTTCGATTTTCTCCTGTCGAGGTGGTTCCTCCATCGCAAGTGATAGTACCGGCTTAACAGGTCTCGAACTCCGAATTGAAGCTCGCACCGAAGCGGTTCGGATGTTGTCTAAAATCTTCTTCGAAGATCTCGTCCGAGCGGTAGTCCATCCATCGTCGGTTGCATAGGGATCTATCGGAATGACGGGATCGGTTGAGATAACATTGACGGAACCTCCTTTCCGGGGTTCCTTCATGTACTCCTTCGGGATTGTTATATTTCCTTTCCGAAGGTTGTCGTTGAGCCAACTTTTGAAGGTAATGCGGTCTTCTATCTTGTGCCCAAGCATCCGATGGTAGGGGCAAAAGTTGGGATCACCTTTCTTGTTGACTTCCTCCGGTCTTTTGGGCTCGGCACGTGGAAATCCGGAGTTTTCATTAAGCTACGGAACATCTTTAGTATCTGCTTCATTTTTGAACGGATATTCTCTCGCTCGAAGCTCCCTCAATGTACGTTGCGGGCGAGACGGTTGTTCATACTGCGGAGACGACCGATAGTCTGGACCGGGGTTGCTTGGTAATTTTGTTGTGGTTCTTGCGGCCGTTACGGTGGTATTTGCATCGGTTGTTTGCCTTTGTCAAGCTGCCGCAACGACCCGGATTTCTTTTCGAAAGTCTTCACCGGCTTCGCTTGTCCGTCTTGTCGGCAAAACTTAATTGCTTCGCCTCTTCTTGCAAGCTTCCGGCCTTGCTTAACAACTTCTCAAAAGTCTTAATAGTGAATCCCTTGAGGAGAAGTGCTATCGGGCCGTGAATGCTTTTAAGCAAGATGCCGATCGCATGTTGTTCTTGCGGTTGTGGTTCACACTTCATGCTTAAATTTCTCCATCGAAGTATGTAATCCACTAGAGTTTCATTCGGCCTTTGTTTCTCTACCACTAAATCACCTATAGTGATGTGGTGCTGAGCTCCGGCGAATCGCTTGATGAAGAGGCTCTCTAACTCTGAGAATGTCTTCACTGAACCGTTGGGTAGTTCCGCATACCAGTCGAAGGCGATTCCTGACGGATCGCCGACGAAGCTTGTCGGAAGAGTAGCGCATCGCTCCCGCCGGCATTGCAACAGCCGGCACGAAAGTGTGCAACATGCTCGTCGGGGTCCCGGTTCCGTCGAAGGTCTTAAACAGAGGTGGTACGAAGCCTTTCGGGTATTGGACAGCGTCGAATTCTTCCGGGTAAGGTCTACCCGTCCGAATGGATGTCCCGTTCTTCGATTGTGCTAAGGCTTCTCGCACCTGCTGCTCTACCAAGTTCTTGATATCCTTTTCAGGGATCATACTTTGTGTTGTATCCTTTTCAGTTGGTCATCCCCATTGACGGATGTAATCTCCTTTCCTCCGTCTACGATGTGAATGACTTCGGGGGTGTCTCTCTATGTGGTTGTACTTGATTCGGAGAGTGGCCGAGCTATGGCCATCTCTTCCATCCTCTTCGCCATTTGAGCGATCGTGTCGTCCTTTTCCTGAAGTCGTCTCTTCATCGGTTCCGGCTCCTCTCTTTCGCAGATTGCGGGAGCACCTTGAGAAGCCGATGAAGCTCGTGTCTCAACCATGTTGATTTCGCATATTCATTGTCCATGAATTCCGATGAGTCGATCTCATCTCCGAACTTTTCTTCTCTTTCTTTTGCCAGCCGTCGGATGTCGGTTCTCGACTTTTCCATGGCATCTTCTAGCGGAGCTTTCGTGTATCTTTGTGGTTGTCATGCGATGGTTGCCGGGTCCTTTTTCACGAGTCCCCTTCATCGCGGTAGCACTTTCTTCGATTCCGGCCTCTCGGCGAGACTTTCTTTCTCGGGACTGTCGTTTCGGTCTCAGTCGCCCCGTAGTGGGACGCCACACCATCCTTCTAGCGAGCGAAGGTCTATGACCGAGATGGTCTATCGGCCAAATCTTGGAAGGTGGTATCCTCCCTAATCCGTAACCACGATACTACGACGGGCGGGCTAGCCTTCATTCTCTTGCTTGGCTTTTCTATCATGACGGCGGGTTCTACTCGGGGCCCAAGACGGGATTTGACCAGGCACCCGCCCTATCCTTCGTAGAATTTCCGACACGGGGCGGTTTTCCTTCTTCGCTAGCACTTTTCACCAAAGTTTGCGGTCGAGCGAAACGGCGTAGTTACGATTCTTTTCTTGCGGCTATCGTTGTAGTATGCGGGTCGAGGTAATGTGGCGGCAATATTGCGAACATTCTCCTCATCCTCGCGGCGGAGAGGGGATGGAACTCGCTTCCTCCCAAAAGTGGTATGTAGTCGAGCGGTGGTGTATATTCCGGCGGCGGTGTATATTCCGGCAACTGCGGAATTTCCTCCAGGAAGGCGATCTCGGCGGCTACGGCTTCCTGGCGATCCTTCTATTTCTATTTCTTCTTTGGGTCTTTGTCGGCGAAGGAATCTTCGAAGCTGGACCCGATTTCGAAGACGGAAGGTCTTACGGGAAGATCCGTACCCTCCACGGTAACGGAGTTTACCATAGTTCGGATTCCTTTCCCCTTTGATTTGGCGGAAGTCGGGGTAGGTGCGGAAACAACTAGACCGAGTGGGGGTAGTGAGAACGAGTCCTCTCGCGGACGGCGGTACTCCTCCTAGTCGGGACCCTTTGCGGGGAGGAAACTCTTGGATCGACCTGAGGTTGAACTCGAGCGGTGGTTCCTCGGCTTTAGATACCTTGTTCGTCGGTGCAAAGAGGGAGACGTCGGTGACTTTGACGTTCGTGTTTCCAAACCCCTGTCCGAATCGGATGACCCCATTGTCGGGCGGTTCATCCTTATAGACGGCGAAGTCCGGTCCGTTGGTGAAGGAGAAAATCGGTTTCGGGGCTTCCATTTCTGCGGGGTAGATTACGGTTGTCGATCTCAAGTTATGCTTCTTTTCTTCAGGACGAAAAGAAAGGAATTGAAAAGAGTCCGAACTCATTTTTTGTTCATGTATTTATAAGAAGGAATTATTTGTTAAAAGAATCATTTATTAGAGGGTTTGTTTATTTAGAACGGAACGTTCAAAGGTGTAGAGAAGGTAAGGAATCCGATTCCGAAAGGAAAAGAAAGTCTTAAGCAAGACTTCCCGACTCGAAGGATCACTCCTAAGCTAACACTTATTGGGGGTCCACCCCACCTCGGAAATGAGGTAAAAGGATCTCGGAACCTCTGCGATTTAGGGGTGTCTAAGCGAGTGGCTCCTAAATCCGAGAGAATGTTGGCTATACTTGTTCGAAGATAGAAATGAACATAGTATTCCAACGGAAAGAAGGGTAGTTTGATCCATTAGGGACATGGATATACTACCGATTTTTGAAAGCGGAATTATTTGATTATAATGGAGAGAGGAATATTCCCAAGTGAGTCGCCGGAAATCCTGTCGGCATATTTTTAGGTTGTGTGTTTTATTTTGAAAAGTGGTCGCCTAACGAAGTTGTCGGCAAATTTTTAATTTAGTTTAAATAAATAAATTGAAAAGTAGTATTTGATTTTGAAAATAATTTTAAGTTTGAAAAATTTTAAGATATGAAATCAAGCTGATCTCACATCCCAGAATAGTTTATATAAACGAATACCACACCACGAACCGTGTATCTATCCCTAAGGATAGACACAACGCTTGATGGTGGGGCTCGATTAAATAAACTAGAAGATTTGTGACATCCGTTTGGTACGCGAACCAATTTTATAAGCCGACAAGTTTCCACTGCTTAATATGAAAACATTAAACGGGGTTTATATTACATGGGTTCTTTAAAATTCCACTATAAGGGCAAGCCACTATAGTTAATTACATCTTAAGTGACGGGAATCACCTAAGAAAACTCTCGATAATAATCGATGATTCTGCTCTCAAGAATTTCAAAGTTTAAGGTTTTCGAAGATTGAATTTTGAAGTTTCAATAGGGAATGGATCAAATTTTTGGAACATTTTGCTTTGTGAATCCAAAGGAAGAAAGGTAGGAGAAATCAGCGATTCGAAGTGAACTTCGATAATTTCCGACTATCCTATCATTTGGCTTGAATTTAGGAAAGTCCTAATGTTTATTTAGTATTTCGATCTTGTCGATCTTAATTAATTAGGGCTTATATTTGTATGATAAAATCAAACAAATAGCTCAGAAAATGTGAGGGTTTATATCGTATCGGACGACTACCTCGGAATCCTAAGACCGGTTAGGGCTTAATTTGCAATGCAAATGCCTAACAAAAGGTTGAGGATTTATGTTGCACTAGAGCGAACTACCTCGAAGTCCTATGGTTTAGTTATTTAATTCTAAGAAATGTTTAGGCGATGTAGACTCGGGTTTTGCTTGATGACGATGGTCGTGCTTGCCCACCATGCTCCGAGCTCCTTGTTGTTGCGAGAGGTTTAGTTTTAGAAATCATAAATCAGGGGATGAGAGAAGTGTTTTGGTTTAGAGAAAATCTTAATTTCCAAGTGTTTTTTGTGTTTTAATTAAAACAAATCTTAAAGTTGATTATAACGACACCGGTTAAGATCCCACGGTTCCATCCTTCCGGCATCATTATTTTTATCGGATTCACTTAGTCCGGATGAATTTGCTAAACTCAGTCGAATGAGTTCCACACTTTCATTTAGACCGTGGGAAATCCAGTTAGCAACACGTAGGTTACATCATCAGAGGTATTCCCGATCATCCAACGGGACGTTTTAATTTAGTTGCAATTGTAGTTTTGTGTTCGTTTGTGATTAAATTTTGAGTTGTTTTATATTTTGAAATGTTGTGGCGGTGAATTTTATCTTGCAATGACTTTTAACTTAATTTTGGTTTCAGTTTTAGGGGCTATCCTAAAGGTGTGGGTTTTCATGCAACAGTTGTTTTATCATGCAAGAAAAATAAACGCAGTTGCAATAAAGTAAATTGCAAGAAAGTAAATTGCAAGAAAGTAAATTGCAAGAAAGTAAATTGCAATAAAATAAAAGCGTACCTGGAGGGTCTTCCCGTCATCCCAAGCTGCACTTAAAACACAATTAGAATATTTAAGCAAGTTCCTAGAGTAAAGCTAAGGGAAAGGTTATGGTTTTCTACCAAATTCCTAATCACTATAGCTAGTCATTTCTTATGACGTCTAGGTTCTTTGTGTTTTGGTTTAAGGACGATTTTCTTCATCGAAGAATAATCAGAATTCGATTGTTCTTATAAATATCCTATCATATTGAGAAAGTGCTTAAGAAGGATCTTAAACATCTTTTCAATATTTCTAGGATTGTTTTAAGTCCAAATGAATTTAATTATATAAATGAATCGATCGTCAAGGTTTTCAATCTTGTTAACTTGCTTCGATGAACTAGGACATTTGAATATCCTATGAGTAAAGTAACACTCCATTTAATGTTTCATTTAGGAGTTCTGATAATCAAAGCTTTCGAGGGTAAATTAGTATTGAAATGACTTGATTTAAGTTAAAGAGTTTAAATTTGGAATAGTGTTGAAGTTGTTTTATATTTAATTTCTTTTATGTCTTAGGTGATGTTATATTTAATTTAACTTAATTTAATTGAGTTTTAATTTAGTTTAACATAATTCAATTTAATTTGACTTGGTGTTTAATTAATTTGATTTGATTTAACTTTAATTTAATTATTTAATTTAATTTAATTTAATTTTAATTTAATTTAATTATTTAATTTAATTTAATTTTTTAGTTTAATTTAATTTAATTATTTAATTTAATTTAATTTAATTATTTAATTTAATTTAATTTAATTTTAATTAATTTAATTTAATTGTTTAATTATTTAATTTAATTTAATTATTTGATTTAATTTAATTTTAATTAACTTAATTTAATTGTTTAATTTAATTTAATTTAATTATTAAATTTAATTTAATTTAATTTTTAAATTTAATCTTAATTTAATTTATCTTTAATTTACTTTATTTTTAATTTTAATTGAAATTAAGTCTTTTAATATTTTAAATTTGAGTTATCATTTTAATTAAAAATTGGGTATTAGTTGATATAATTAATTTAGGGATTTTTTAAATTAAAGAATAAATCTCTTCCTAATAAAGATCCCTTATTTTAATAATTCCAATTTTATTATTCTTCAAATTTAATCTATTATTTAATTAAAGTTTGATCATTTTAAAATTATTTAATGGGTTTCTACCCTTTAATTATTTAAATTTCAATCATCCAAATCAGATTAGGATCAAATATTTTACTTGTTGATTTTTTATTGAACCTAAAGTTTTAATTAAGGATTAAAGATTTTAATTACCATTTTACCCTTTAAGCTTAATAATTTCATAACTCACTAAATTGAACTCAAATGAACTTGAAATTTTTATGTGACTTTACTCATATGTCAATAAAGACATGAGAGGAGAAAATGTGATTTTTCTGTATTTAATTTATTTATATAATTATTTTTGGTGAAAAATAGAGATTTTCGAGGAAAATTTGATAACATGACCAAGGGAAAAGTTTCTGTCCTTAAGAAAATTAGGGGACATTCCTAATGACCAGAGAAGCACTTGGACCAATTTTGGTGATTTTTTGAATTATATTATTTTTATTATAATTATTTTGAGTTTTGGAGTGTTAATTAATTTAAAAATAAGATAAATGTTGAAAAATGGATTTTATATTTTTCAAAAATCTCTCTGATATTAAGGAAACCAGAGAAACAAATTTTGCAATTTTCTGATTTTTCTATGATTTATAATAATTATTTTAGTGAAAATGCTAGAAAATACATTTTTTTAATTTTAAAATTACCCTAAGGCTTTAAAATTTAATATCTCACTAAATAGACTTAGGAAAAATGTGGGATTTGTTCCTAAGTGATTAAAATTCAAAATGTGACATTTTGGTGAATCTTATTATTTTTGTGATTTTTATTATTTTTTAATTATTAAAAATATTAAAATATTATTAAAAATCAACTTTTTTAGAAAATTGAAATTTTAATTTTCTTAGGTTTCCCTGATATCAGAGAGGCTCCAAAACCAATTTGGTGAATTTTTGAAAAGTATTTTAAAAGTTATGAATTTTTAAAGTTTAAAATGGCTAAGTGGCTTAATCAACCCAATTAGTGGGGCTAACCAAGTCCAATTGACTTCAAATTTTTATGGTGGATTCCTCTGATCCTAAAGGTCAGTGGAGAATTGATTTCAAGTCAATTCGATGCCTGGTTAACTCTAATTAATTAAAGACCTCATTTTAGGTGTTTAAGCCGATTAGGGTTAATGCGAGTGAATTAACTCAAGTCCTATTTTTCCTAGAGTTCTCTGGTCATAAAGAACATCACCAAATATTTCTAGAATTTATTTCACAACATGCTAATTTTTGGAATTAAAATACTCAAAACGGCAACATGCATTTGAAAAATAAATAACTTTTCACGAGAGATGGCCTACGACCTTGGAAAATTCGGGGAATGTTCCCAAGTTCGGAGGCTTCAAAACCCTATGGTCTCATGCCATGGTGAATTGTATACATGCATGGAGAATTAAATGTATGCAGAGAGTAAATAAATCATAAAAAATAAAATACTTAATTAAATTAAATGATTTCTTTTCCACATTATTCTCCTACTGTTCACTGAGCAAGAGGGTATTTTTATTTTATTTTTGTGATTTTTCTACACGAGAGATATGAATTTTTGAAGTTTAGGGAATTAAATAAATAGAAAATACCCCTAATTTTCTATTTATCCACGCGGCGCCGCGTCAACCTCGACAGCTCCGAAACGCCGCGTGGCGCTCTCCTATTCGACGCCGCCATCTGACTCAGTAGCCCGGGCCCGCGGTTCTCGTACCGTCTCCTGGTCCGGCGCATGATCCTGGCCGTCCGTGCGCGCGTGTATCGAATGAACGGCATCCGTTCATCGTCCCCAGTGTTCTCACCGAGAGCGCGTCCACACTAAATCCACTAAGATCTCGCTCGATTCTCGATGGATTTTCATGTTCTTATGCTCTCATGGATTCGTCTTGAAGAGACGAACACATCTATACGGCTAACATGCATTGAAACTAAGGCATTTGAAATGGAGAATCTCCGGAAGCTCGGGATGAATAGTTAACTCATACCTTAGCTCGGAGAAGTGTGGCTTCGATCGAGAGTTGTTGCACCTTCGATTGGGTCCGTGAGCTCCGGATGAAGTCTCTGGTGCAGTGAATTGCCTAGCTATGAAAGTGACCACGGCCGATCCAAAGCTTGGAGAGTTGGAGCAAGCTGGGTGGCTCGGAGATGGGGCTTTCGGTGGGAAACTTCTCCTCTTGGTCCGGTGAAGGTGTAGGACCGGTCGATTTGAGGATTGGCTCACTGTGGCAAAGTGTCCTGGTTTTGGGTGGAATTTCGGTTGAGAAATTGGGCTCTGTTGGTGGGGATTAGGGCAAATTGACACTTGGGGATCAGCGCTCTGAGGATGGTGAAGGGTTTGGAACAATTTTGGCGAGTTTCGGCGGGGTTTGTGCTTGGCTCTCCTTTGGCCGAGAGGGTGAGGGGTTTAAATAGGAGAGGGTGGAAGGCCTCCGGGGGAGTTAGGGCTTGGGATCGGTCTGCTACGGTGAGGAGAAGATCGGCCATGGTGACCACTAGGGATGGGGCGGCTCGGCGAGTGAGAATTTCGATGTTGGCTCACATGTGAACTTTCGGCCATGGTGTTTTCCGGCGGCTCGGTGGCCGGCCGGCCGAGCATGGGTCACCCTCGAGGTCGGGTGGGTCGGGGCTGGAGGTTTGTGCAATCAATTGGCCATGGACATGTGTAAAGGCTTTGATCCGAAGTGGAATGGGGCATGGCTAGATTTGAACCTAAATGGGTCAACCCACCCATTTGGGCTAGGTGCACCACCCAAGGCCTGGTTTTGGCTGAGGGAAAAGTGATTTGGCTCGGCATAATCGGTAGGGTCAAGTCACGATCCAAGTACGATTAGGCTTAAGCATGGTTTAGTGGAATCATGTAAGTGGTTAACCACCTTTAGGAGTTAAGGAAAGAGCCTCCTCCTTTTGCCCAAAATGGCATGGTGACATGTAAAGAGGCTCTCATGGCTTGCATATGGCTTATGCATGGCTCCATGGCTCCATTTGGCTTGGGAAAAGTAAAGTCGATTTCATGGAAATGGATTTAAGGAAAATTTTGGTATTTAGGGGTGATTTGGCATGAGGCTTGATTTGGAATTATTTGATGATGAATTTAGGACTTAGGGATGATTTTAATTGAAAGTATGATGAGGGGAAATGTCATATGGGCCTTGGAAGAATTTTGGGCTTTTTGAAAAGGTTTTAGATGGGCTTTTAAGATGGATTAGGAAAGTGGGCTCTTGAATTTTAAAATGGATTTTGGGATGAAATTTTGTAAAGAGGTTGGGCCAAATAATTATTGGGTTTAGCTCATGGATGTGTCATGAGTGACTTGAAGCAAATTTGGGGTAGTTTGGATTTGAATTGGGTTGGATTTGAATTCTTTTGGTGAATGGGCCGATGTAGGTCGAATTGGGCTAACTTGGGCCAATGTTGGGCTAGGGTTGAAATTGATGTAAAATAAATATTAAGAAATGTTTATGGGAGTGTTTCAAAGAGGTTTTGGCTTTGGTTGGGTTTTAATTTTGGGGTTTGGGCCTATTTGGGTTAGATTTGGGTTTAGGTCGAAATTGGGCTTTTTGATTTTGGGTTGAATTTGAGTGGGGTTTGGGTCAAAATCTTGGGCAAATCATGTTAGTGTTTTGTTTATGAGGATGTTAAGGAAGGTTTAGAAAAGATTTGGGGTTAATTGGAGTTGAATTGGGTTAGTTTGGGCTGAGTTTGGGTCATGGGTCCAAATTTGGGCTTTAAGGCCCAAAGTGAAATTGGATCCAAATGTCAATCAAATTGGACTTGGATTTGGTCTAAATTGGTATTGGGAATGTTGAATTGAAGTTTAGAATTGAATTGGACCAAAATTGGGGTCAATTGGGTATGTTTGGTTTGACATTGGGTCCACTTTGGGTTAAAATGGGTCGATTTGGGGGTTTTGACAAAAGTAGGGTAAATTGACAAAATTGGCCCATGGTGTAGTTGGACAAAATGAAATTGGGAATATTTGGGATTTTCTGGAATTTTCTGGGAATTTTCTGAATTTTTGGATTTTTAGGCCAAGAAGGGTATTTTGGGTATTTGGAGGGTATTGGGGGGTTTTTCTTGGAATTTTTGGTATTTTTGGGTATGGATGATCAATTTGAGTGATGTGGAGGTGTTTGGGATTGATTTTGGAAGATTTTAGGTAATTTGGAGATTTTGCGAAAATTTGGGTAATTTCGAGGGTTTTGGGTAGGTTTAGTAGGTGTAGGGTCCGGGGGTCAAAAATTGAAAATTTGGGAAATTGAAGATTGGGTGAATTTGGGTGGGGTGAAATCATTTTGGTTGAGCCATGAAGCCATTTCAAGCCCATATGAGCCATGAAAGGACTCATTTGAGGCATTCGTTATGTTGTTCCTAACCTCTTGCTGAGGGCTTAGGGGTTAAGGACCATCCATGTGAATCACCTACATGAGTCGGGAGGTCAAGTTGGGTATGGGTGTGGTTTTAGGAAGTGTGTGGAAATGTAGTGTGTAAGTGTAGTGTATAAGTGTAATGTGTGTGTAAGTCGGCCCCTTCGCAGGACCAGGGCCGCCGAGGCGATCTAAGGCCGAAGAGTCTATAGGAACTCATCCTTTAAACTTCCATATTTGATTTCAACCCTCTAGGTGATTAGGGGTCTATAGTCGAGTTTGTGGAGTTTGCGGGGAGTTTAGAAGTGGTTTGAATTTCTAAAAGGCGGGTCCCGATTCTAGTCCTCTAAGATAGTCAAAGGAAAGGCCTAAGGCTAGATCCTAAGCACTAAAAAGAAGAAAAGGAAGACCTCATCAAAAATGAGGTCAACAACTGATTCTGATAAAAGAGATCCCATGCTTGGGGATAAACTGGTTTTCCCACAATCCTACCATGATGCATTTGAGAGCAAAGGGGAGTTCTATTTAATTAAGAAAGGTTGTAAAAAAAGGTGGCAAGCATACCCTTATTTTTTGCAGATGCTGAAGTTGCTGAACTCACTAAAAAATGTAAATTTTACTTTGATTGATAAGTTTCAAATGGGTCAACCGAGAAAATGGAAGCCATTAGGAAAATCATTGAGGATTTCAAAGTTGTTGGGAATTGGAAACTTGGATTTTTTGATGGTTGACTTGTAATGATTCAAGTAGCCAAAGAAGAAGATTATGCAAAAATTATTTTTAAAGAATATATTCCAATTGTAGGCTAAAAAATGAAATAACTTAAATTGACACTTGAGTTTGATTCTAGTTAAGAACCCCCACCCCCCCGCCCCCCCTGAGTTCCAATTCGATTTAAACTTCCTGGGCTGAAGTTACAGTATTTCAATCATAAAGTTCTCTTCTCTATTGGTGCACTATTGGGGGGGAAAATTTTGCGTACGTAAGACGTACCAGAGCTACGTACGTAAACACAGGGTATACAGAGGTTACACGGGGGTTATATCCAGGTTACATCCCCCCTGTAACCTACTTACAACCCTTTTGTAACCTCTCTATACACCCAGTAATCTACTTATAACCCCTTGTAACCCCCCTGTAACTTACCAATGCATGAAAACAGAAGCACAAACTTATTAGTATGTTACGGGGGAGTTACGAGGGAGTTATAAGTAGGTACGTGAAGTTGTAGCACGGATATAACCACTGTATAACTCCGCATACCGCTTTTACGCATGCATCTCTGCGTACGTTATACGCACGCAATTTTTTCCCTGATTGGGGAGACCCATGAAGCTTAACATCTCCACCTTCAACCTCTCAAGGCTTTCAGCTGCTAGAATTTTATTGGAAAGAGATATCACTCTCCCATCTATTGAGGAGACCATGAAAGTCAAAAGTAGTTTCTTTTATGCCATACATGCAATTTCTGCAATCAAAATCAAGAAACCATGTTTTATTGATTCATCTTATTGTTAATCACGTGGGCCATCAACAACTTTTATTTTTGATATTCAAAATAATTTGATAATTTTTTCTTGTTATGACATTTTTATGCAGAGTCGAGGTTTGTGATAGCTGTGGCGATCCATCATGCATTCGCTTTTCCTTTTTTAATTACTTCCACCATTGCGGTCTTTCTCTCATGGAGACTTGTTGCATCGTCCTTGTAATAGTTGTATAGTTGTGGTGATCCACTATCAAAAGACTTGGACGGTATTATTTCTTAACTTTCAAATATATTTATGTATTTTATATGATAAACATCAACCTTTAAGACAAATGCAGATAAATCCTCATCACAGCACAAAAAGAAAAAAAAAAAAATTTTTTTTTTCCACATTTCATAAAAATGTCCTTATCATTTCATTGTGAACCAAAACTTCTAAATGACGAGATATTGCTCAACTTCTTTTAACCAGAATAAAAAATCAAGCATGTGAGAAAAATTAGTCAAGTCAAAGTGGAAGAAATGATTTGGCGAATTTATATGGCTTTTTGTGTGCACCGTCCAAAGTTGGCCCTCTTCAACATTAAAAAAGTGAGCACCGTTAATAACGTTGGTATTTAGACCGAAATCGGCTGTCCAACGCGTTGCCAAGTCAAGTATATCTACTCATAAATCGGCCACCATGGCGGGGCAGTTTCTCGATAAAATATTATATCAGGACTCCACATGTAGAGCTACGTGAAGAATCTCATCTGAGCCACACATCAATCAAAAGATGTATGAGAATGGGTCCAATTGTAATTTTTTTTTTTGAATTAGTTAATGTGCGACTAAGATTAGGACTCCGCATATAGCCTACATGCAGAATCCTGATGCAATATTTCGTCCAGTTTCTCACCTCTTATTGTCATCCAGAACCACCGAAAACATTTATGTATGGAGTACGCACACATTCCAGTTATTCTGAGGGTATTATGGGACCTCTAATAACCTCACAATAACCTCCAAAATATGAGTGCAAAAACGTGGAAGCTATTGGTAGATGCATTGGTAGGTTATTGGGGGGTTATTGAGAGGTTATTACCCCAATAACATCTCAATAACCCCCTAATAATAATTGAGTTATTGGGAGGTTATTCGGGGAGTACTCACACGGAACTGCGTGCATAAATAGCGCTCTAGAACCATAGTGCTGTCTTGAATGCTAGTTCAGAGTCGTTCAACACCAACCAGATCCTCTCTCCACAGTCAGGATCTCCCACACCCGAGTCCGAGGGGATATTCAGCGGGTCCGTAGTTGTAGTTCCTGTATTCGTTGGTTATTTAATTGATTTATTTAACATCTATGATGTTAAGTTATGCATAAGTTAACAGTGATTTTAAGATCGTAGGCTTACCATGAGAGTTGGATGGGCCCTCTTCCTTTGTAGTTTTTGTTTCGATAGCCAGCTTATTTGTTGTCTGTTGAATCACAGAAGTTAGTTGATGGATTGAACTATATGGACCGTCTGGAGTCATTAGTCACCCTCCTGTTAAATGCATTCAGATAATTTTTTAATTGCAATTATATTATATCTTAAGCTCTTTTCTTAACAATTTTTTTTTCTTCCTATCTTCTTTTTAAAACAAATTTAAATGATACTAAATACGCATATGGCCTTCTCTCAGCCGACTCCAGTTCTCAGCCAAAATAAATTTTAAATTACTTTAAACAAATATAAGCACAGCTTGTCTTATTCTCTACCTAGTAAAACAAAATTAAAAATATACGACATTTACATATTGTACATAAAAATGTATCAGTTCTAACATTAAAGAGATTTGACAATTAACAGAGAAGATGATGTGATGGTTTGGGGCCCACTTGGGACACGTTCAAGAAACAATATGTATCCTTTCGGATCTTGCGAGCTCACAGAAAAAAAAAGTCACAAGATGGATATAATTCGACCACCCTTCTAAAGTCTACTTGCGTAAATCTCATGTGAACAAATCCATAAGCATTCATCAGCCGAGTCGGGCGAATGATGAAAACCGCCTGGAGCTAAAGCAACAGGTTAGGGCCTCTCGGTCCACTCTCCAGCCATAGCCTCGTGGGAAATGACATAATCTAGGATTCTCTCAGGCTCTTGGCACGTGGTCACCTGACTCAAAATCCGATCAGGTGCCATCCCAAGCTCTCGACCCCATCCATCTGGACGCAATTTTAGGCTCTCGACCTTAGGTATGTATTGACCAAAATTCCTTAGTTGTACCTATCTTTTTAGGGGCATGAAATGTTATTTTACATCCCTCATACATATAAATTGGGGTCAATTCATGAATAAAGGTTACACGATTTTACTGTTCATTATCATATTATCTGTTTTCTTCGTTTCTTTTGAGCTCTCTTCCTTAAGTGTGTCTTCTAGATAATTTTGGATTCAACATCTTAAAAGTTGTGGTGATTGTGGATTCACGTTGTCAATAAGAGGGGAAGGACAACGTCACAAACAAAAAAGAGTCACCAGGGAGAAGTAGCCAATGCGAAATGCGCCAAAAAAGGAAAAGGAGCGTGTGCAATGATGAATGCAAGAGTTAAGGACTCGGATAATGGATCATGTGTTAGGCTAGAATGTAGAAGTCCTAAGGGCTGGGACTTCTTGGACATGGAAGGATATTGGTCCCCTTAGGGGAAGAACTATCCTCAGGAGTTGGTACCAATCGGTGCCCTTAGGGGAAGAACCATAATCTAAAGCAGTCCTTAAGTATTGTGGAGGACCTTTTAAACATGACTTGGCCTATAATCATACTACGCAACCTATTTAAAATTCAGCTTCGAGGGACATGCAGGAAATAAAAGTGTAGATTTTAAAGTTACGAATATTCTAATCCTAAATTTCATTTATCTCGAATATTTCATTATAATTTTTATGTAGAAAATTTTAGAATATTAAGTTCTAAAGAGCCTTTATTGCATCGTGATTACCAGACAACCACAGAAATAAATAAGGAATTTATCAAATCATTCGGGCATGCAATAAGGCTGAAAAACAAGCCAAATCAAAATAAGAAAAAGGCTAGTGCCCCTGGGTCGACAATATATCCCAGAAAAGAAAAAGACACCAAGACTCCAAATATATATGTCTGGTCCTAATTCTATACATAAATATAAAATGTAGAATTCAGATACGAGGCACAAGCATCAGCTCTTGGTCCACTCCACATGGTTCCCATGCCAAGTGCCTCGAAACTAATGTCCGTATCTTATTTCTATCACATGACTCTCCAAGACTTTAAAAAGTAGATACGAAAAGAGAAAATGAATCAACCTACATAAAAACAAGTGTCAGTGAGGAAAGGCATGCAACATATAATGATCCGTGCCTGATCTATAAAAAAAATACCTATTTCTTTATGTCTTAATTCTTATTAATTTCTAAGGATATGATGCTTTAATGAAAGATATTTTTTGTGTTTTTGGATGTAGGTAATGTAAAAAGGTAAAAGGAGCAAAAAGGAGCAAAAAGGAGCAAAAATGGAGAAAAATACCAAAAGTATAAAAAAAATATGGCCTGGCGCCAAGAACTGGGGCCTAAGCGCCAGACTCGATACGAAAATTGTCAAGTTTTTGACAACGTTTGATCAGTTATTTTGACGGAGTGAACGGTTATTGGACATTTTAGAAGGCTGGCAGTTGTTCCTTGATAATAGGACATGTGATACATTGCATTTGGACGCTCCAAAACGGTTTTAATCGCGAAGAGGTGCGAGCCGAAAGTGAAGAGGTGCGAAGAAGCGGGACGCGGTGTCCGGCGCTGGCGCCGGACCAACCTTCTAGAAGATTCATTGAATGTGGACATGTTTTGAAGAGGTGCCTCGAGGCGACTCTTGAGCTTATAAATAGAGGTCCAATTCTTCGGAAAACGTGCCCCTCCCATTGTACCCCTTTCTCTTATCTACTTTAGGATCTCTCATCCTTAGAGAGAGAATTGAGAGAGAAATTTAGGGCTACTTTTGTTTAGTTTAGTGAGTTTATTTTCAAGTTATTCCATGCTGGAGTTCATTACATTGTGGAGTCGGTAGGAATCGAAGATACTGTAGAAGAAATATTTGAGATAAGTATATTTTTACATTTGATTCAAAGTTTAATTATCATGTTTTGTTATTTATTTTCAATGTGTTACGAGTAGTTAGTTACTTTCTTACTTCGATTATGAAGAGATAGATAAGATAATATAAAGATTCGATGGAGAATTAAAATTCAAAATATTTTCAAAACATTGTGATGACATTAACACCTGATCTTACTTTACTTTTTAAATTGGTCGTTTGAATTTTTAAAACCTATTGAAGAGTTTAGAAACCTTTTAGGAGAAGAACTCTTAACTTGTAAATGTCACATGAATCCTTGGGTAGTCGAAGGCCATGAGCGGGCTATTCATGGTGAAGTGCGAATAAATAGGAAGATAATATTTAAAGGGCGTAGAATTGATAAGTTTTTAGAGTGACGGACTAAATTCTTATAATTTGATTTATAGACTTAGAAAAGGGTCACTAGTAGGGCCGACCATAGCCACCCTTGGACATCAGAAGTGTGAGCCTAGATTAACCCATTCTACTAACAATACATCCGGACTATTCAGTCAAATTAGTCGATGTTCTTTGCACCTAGATCAAAGGGTAAAGAATAGGAATGCTTCTATTTGGCACAATACCATAAATTAAATTTTCCAACGAATATTAAATTATCTTAAAAATCTTGGATTAATTGAAGGAAAGAAAGTTGTTTATTTTATATAGAGTTCATAAAATCATTTTCTTATTAATGTTTTCTTTAATTGCATCTAGTAAATTAATAGTAATTTATAATCAAAATAAAAATATTTTTACTATTTTATTTCTCTTTTGTTTTATAGAAAATTTATTTCTATAAATCTTCCATGTGGGGTCGATACCGGGGTCTTTGTTTATAAACCCTATATTACTTGAAACTCTACATATACTTGCCTAGTACCCCTAGTGTGTAAAAATATTACTTATATAATATTAATTTTATACACTAGCGGTTATTTATAAATCGAGTCAAAGCTTTTTGGCTATCTTTTGGAAAGCAAACATTCTCGCGTTAAGCGCGGCGGTCGAGTCGGTGCCTTATAATTTGGGGGAGCTAAATGACACCTACAAGCAAAAGAGTTAGAAATCATTACAAGCTCCCCAAATGCGGTAAATGTGTGTGCATATTGAAGCACAACTCTCAGTAAAAAAGTGCCCTAACACATTATCATACATATCAAGCATGTAGGTACAACAAAAGCACTAAAGCGAAGATGTCTGGCTAGAGACGACCAATCCAAGTAAAGAAAATAGCCGGGCATAAAAAGACTACCTAGCACACTACATCCTAGCCTAGCACACCATCTAATGAAAAGTGTCCTAACCTAGTACGTAAGTGCATAGGGTAAAGTATTCAAGTTTTTTGGCGCCGTTGCTGGGGAAGAAATCAAAGGAAGAAAGAAATAGAATAGTTAAATTTTATTTCTTGTTTTATGCGAAGATTTGGTTCTTAAAGATTAATACCTTTAGATTCTGAATTGGAAAGAACAATTAGAAAAATTAAAAAGGGAAAACAAATTAAAAAATTTCAAGAAATGACTACTTTACAAAATCCAATTGAACTTAATGATCAAAATGTTTATAAACCATTAAGGGATTATGCTAACCCTACAGTTGATGAACTTCATAATAGTATTCGAATACCCACTGTAGATGCTAATTCTTTTGAACTTAAACTGTCTATTATTCAAATGATGCAAAACAATCAATTTAGTGGATCACCAAATGAGGATCCAAATTTACATCTTGTTAGTTTTTTAGAACTTTGTGCTACCTTTAAATTTAACAATGTTTCTGATGATGCTATTAGACTTAGACTCTTTCCTTTTTCTTTAAAAGATAAAGCAAAGATGTAGTTAAACGCATTAGCGGCCGGTTCTATTAAAACATGGACTGAAATGGCACAAAAATTCCTTGCTAAATATTTTCCTCCTTCTAAAACTTGCTAAATTAAGAAAGGATCTTACTTCATTTAGTCAATTTGACGGGGAGACAATTTATGAAACTTGGGAAAGATTTAAAGAACTATTAAGAAAATGTTCTCATCATGCTTTACCTGATTGGTTGATTATTCAAACATTTTATAATTGATAATTAGATCTTTAAAATCAATTATTGATGCTGCTGCTGGAGGTTCTTTAATGTCTAAATCATTTGAAGAAGCTTACACTTTAATTGAAGAAATGACTAATAACAATTTTCAATGGCCTTCCGAAAGGATTAACCCTAAAAAGATGGCCATTATTCAAGATAATGAAGCCTTTTCTATTTTAGCTTCACAAGTTGCAGCAATGTTTAAGAAATTAGATAATTTTGCAATTAATATTTCGCATAATAACTTTGCTAATATTGAAGATTCTCACACTATTGAAACTTTACAAGCTATTGCAAGTAAAAATAATCCTTATTCAAATTATTATAATCATGGGTGGAAAAATCATCCTAATTTTAACTGGAATAATTCACAACAACAATGGGGTAATAATCAATATCATCCCACTGGAAATTGAAATAATCAAGTTAATTCAAATTATAAACCTCCTGAATTTAATAATCAGCAGAAAAAGTTATCAATAGAGGAATTAATTATGCAAATGAATAATCAATTACAAAATCAAAATACTGCTATTCGTAATATTGAAAATCAAATGGGGCAAATTGCTACTTTAATTAATAACAGACCTACAAGAACACTTCCTAGTAATGTTGAAATCAATCCAAAAGAAACTGGAAAAGAACATGAAATAGTTAAAGCTGTGCAACTTAGAAGTGGAAAGGAATTAAAAGAAAGATTACAGAATGAAATTGAAAAAGAGATTAAGGTTGAAGAGATTGAAAAACCTAAAGAAACTCTCTCTCATAGTCAAGATCAGACAGCTATACCTGTTAATGTGGAAGTTGAAAAACCACCACCACCTTTTCCTCAAAGACTTAAACAACGAAACTTGATCATCAATTTTCTAAGTTCTTTGAAATTTTTAAGAAACTTACTATTAACATACCTTTTGCTGAAGCTTTGGAATAAATGCCAACTTACGCAAAATTTATGAAGGATATTTTAAGAAAAAAATGAAAATTTGATGCTTTTGAAACTGTTGCATTAAGTGAAGAATGCAGTGCAATAATTCAAAAGAAATTACCTGAAAAGCTTAAGGATCTTGGAAGTTTCACTATACCCTGTGCTATTGGAGAAAAATTTTGCGGAAAAGCTTTATGTATTTTAGGAGCAAGTATTAATCTCATGCCATTTTCTATCATTCGAAGATTAGATTTAGGAGATATTACTCCCACCACTGTAACTCTTCAGTTAGCTGATAGATCTATCACTTATCCTAAGGGAGTTATAGAGGATGTCCTTGTTAAAGTGGATAAATTTATCTTCCCTGTAGATTTCATAGTACTTGATATGGAAGAAGATAAATAGATACCTATTATTTTAGGAAGACCTTTTTTAGCTACCGGACGAGCTATGATCTATGTGCAAAAAGGAGAATTAACCATGAGAGTCAATGATCAAGAAATTAAATTCTATGTTCTTAAATCAATGAAGTACCCTGATAAAGATAAATGTTATCGAATGGATATAATTGATTATTTAATTGAAAAACATTATCAAGAAAAATGTAAAGTTATTTTTGAAGAAAAATTTGAATTTTTAACTGATGAAGATGAAATAGTAGCAGAAGAAGAGACTCATTTTATTAAAGATAATTGGGAAACTTTAGACATAACTCAAAATGATATACTTTTACCCTCAATTAAAAAATCACCTGAACTGGAATTAAAAATGTTACCTTCCCATTTAAAATATGCTTTTCTTGGAAATTCGTTAACTTTACCTGTTATTATTTCTTCTGATCTGAGTAAAGATCAAGAAGAAAAATTACTAGGTGTGTTAAAGAATTATAAGAAAGCTTTTGGTTGGACTATTGCTGATATAAAAGGAATAAGCCCTTCCATTTGCATGCATAGAATTTTAATGGAAGAAAATTTTAAACCTACTATTGAATCGCAAAGAAGATTAAATCCTATTATGAAAGAGGTTGTTAAAAAGAAATTATTAAGTGGTTAGATGCTGGTATTATTTATCCTATTTCGGATAGTCGATAGGTAAGTCCTATTCATTGTGTTCCGAAGAAAGGAGGAGTAACTGTCATTGTTAATGATAAAAATGAACTTATTCCTACAAGACAAGTTACTGGATGCCAAATTTGTATTGACTATAGGAAACTAAATAAAGCCACTAGAAAGGATCATTTTCCTTTACCTTTCTTGGATCAAATGCTCGATAAATTAACTGGACACTCATATTTCTGTTTTCTGGATGGATATTCTGGTTATCATAAATTACTTATTGCTCCTTAGGACCAAGAAAAGACAACATTTACAAGTCCTTATGGAACATTTGCTTTTAGAAGAATGCCTTTTGGTTTATGTAATGCACCTGTAACTTTTCAAAGATGTATGAGGTCAATATTTTGTGATTTGATTGACAAAGGAATTGAAATATTCATGGACGATTTTTCAGTCTTTGGAGCTTCTTTTGAATCTTGTTTGGAAAACATAGCCAAAGTTCTGAAAAGATGCGAAGAAAAAAATTTAGTTCTTAACTGGGAAAAATGTCAATTCATGGTCACAGAAAGCATTGTACTTGGACACAAAGTATCACGGAAAGGGATGGAAGTAGATCAAGCAAAAGTGAAAATTATTGCTGAATTGCAACCACTTGCTACTATTACTGATGTGAGAAGTTTTCTAGGTTATGCTGGATTTTATAGAAGATATATGAAGGATTTTTCTAAAATTGCTAAACCTCTTTGTCATTTATTAGAAAAAGATGCACAATTTGAATTTAATGAAGATGTCTTAATGCTTTTAATATTCTAAAAGAAAAATTAATAACTGCACCTAGAATTGTTGCACCTGACTGGAATAAATCTTTTGAATTAATGTGTGATGCAAGTGATTTTGCAATTGGAGCTGTATTAGGAAAAAAATATGAGAAAGTTTTCAAAGTTATATATTATGCTAAGTAAACTCTCACTGAAACACAAAGAGATTACACTACTACTGAGAAAGAGCTTCTAGCTATAGTATATGCCTTTGATAAATTTAGACCTTATCTTCTTGGTACTAAATGCATAGTTCATACTGATCATTCTGCTATTAAATATCTAATATCTAAGAAGGATTCTAAACCTAGACTTATAAGATGGGTTTTACTTCTACAAGAATTTGATTTTCAAATATTAGATAGAAAAGGAACTGAAAACCAAATTGTTGATCATTTGTCTAGAATTAAAAATGATATTATTTAAGAAGAAAATATAAATGAGAAATTCCCTGATGAATCTTTATATGTTATTCAAAGATACAAAACACCGTGGTAAGCTGATATTGTTAATTATTTAGTTAGCAATATTTTACCTTATGACTTGGATAACAAATTTATTAAAAAATTTAAATATGATGCTAAATCTTATATTTGGGAAGAACCTCATTTATTTAAAATTGGTAAAGATTCTATGATTTGAAGATGTGTACTGTTGACCTCATTTTTGATGAGGTCTTCCCTTTTCTCTTTAGTGCTTAGGATCTAGCCTTAGGTTTTTCCTTTGATTATCCTAGATGACTAGAATTGGCACCCATCCTTTAGAAATTCAAGCCACTTCTTAACTCCCTGCAAACCCTATAGGCTTGATTGTAAACCCCCAAGTCACTGCCCCTGAGTCACTTGGAGGGTTGAGATCAAATGTGGAGGTTTAAAGGATGAGTTCCCTATAGGACTCTTTGGCCTTAGGATTACCCTGGGTGGCCGGTCTGGTGTGGGTTGACTTACACATATACTACACTCACACACACACACTCCAAATCCTAAAACCCACACTCTCACCCAACTTGACCTTTTGACTCATGTGAGTAATTCATATGGATGGTCCTTAACCCCTAAGCCCTTGGCTAAGAGGGTTAGGAACAACATGTTGAATGCCTCAAATGAGTTCTTTCATGGCTCATGTGGACTTAATATGGCTTCATGGCTCAACTAGAATGATTTCATTTCACTCACACTTGCTCAATTTTCATTTTTTCAAAATTTCAATTTTTGACCTTACCACATTGGGCAAAAGAAGGAGGTCCTTTAAGCACTTCCTAAAAGTCGTTAACCTTACTCATGATTCCCCTTAACCCAAATTTAATCTAAATATTCTTGGATGGAGACTTCTCCACTTAAGACCAACTAACTCAACTGATTCACCCAGCCCAAAACCAGGTCATGAGGAGGTGAACCAAGCCCAAAATCATGGGTTGACCAATTTGATCCCAAAATGAGCCCTTACCCTTTCCATTTCAAGCCATCCTCTTTACACATGGTTGAACTCACAGGAATCAAGCTCTGACCTCCCTGACCCTGAGGATGACCCATGCTTGGCCGGCCAGCCACCACAGCTGCCAGAAAAACCCATGGCCGAGACCTTGGAAGGAGCCAAACATTGAAATTCTCTCTTGCTGAGCTGCCTCATGCCTAGTGGCCATTGGAGCTGTTCTTCCCTTGCCGGAAGCAGGCTGATCCCGGCCATTAACCCCCACAGGAGACCCTCCAGCCCAGCTCTATTTAAACCCCCTCACCTCTCGGCCATGAGAGGAGTTGCAAAAACCATACGAAACTTCGCCAAAATTGTTCCGCATCATCTTCCACACTTGGAGCAATTGATCCCAGGTGACAATTTGCCCTAATCCCCACCAACAGAGCCCAATTTATCGACCGAAATTCCACTCAAATCCGGAACATCTCCCAATTCTCCACCAAAATCAAATTAAACTCACCCACACCTGCACAAGACCAATAGAAGGAGTTCCCAGGTGAAAGCCCCTCTCCGGGCCACTCATCTCGCTCTAGCCTCCAAAGGTTGTGATCGGGTCTGCGTGGAAATCGAAGTCTGAGCGATTCCCCGGGGCTAGAGACTTCATCCGGAGCTTACTTGGACTCGATCGAAGGTGACACGACTCTCAGATCGAAGCCACACTTCTCTGAGCAAAGGTATGAGCTCTCTCTTCTTCCTGAGCTTCCATGAATTCTCCATTTCTATTGCCTTAATTTCATTCCACATAAACTGTATGGATGTGTTCGTCTCTTCAAGATGAATCCATAGAGTATAAGAAAGTAGAAATCGGTTAAGAATCGAGAGAGATATCAAGCCTGGAAGATGGACGGTTCTCGGGCTAGGAGGCTTGGGGACGATGAACGGATGTCGTCCATTTGATACACGAGCGGGTGGACGGTCCAGATTGAGTCGTATGAGGAGACGAGAAGATACAGCGGGCCGCGTGGCATCTTAGTCAGATGGCCGCGTCGAACTAGAAGACGCCACGTGGCCGTTCGGGGAGGCTAAGGTTGACGCAGCGCCGCGTGGATAAGTAGATAAATAGGGAATTTATTTATTTATTAAATACCCAGAACTTCAAAAATACATAACTTTGTGTAGAAAAATCCAAAAAATAAAATAAAATTACCTTCTTGCTCAGTGAACAGAGGAGAATATTGTGGAAAAGAAATCAAGCCATTTCAATAAGTATTTTATTTTTAATGATTTATTTACTCTCTGTTGTATTTTAATTCTCCATTTGCATAGACAATTCACCATGACATGATACCATAGGGTTTTGAAGCCTCTGATCTAGGGAACATTCTTTGAATTTTCCAAGATCAGAGGCCATCCCTATGAGAAGTTATTGATTTTCCAAGTCCATGTTACTGTTTTGAGTATTTTAATTCCAATAATTAACATGTTGAGAAATAAATTCTAGAAAAATTTGGTGATGTTTCTTATGACCAGAGGAACCTAGGAAAAATAGGTTTTGAGTTAATTCACTTGGAACAACCCTAATTAGCCTAAATACCCAAAATTGAACTTTAATTAATTAGGATTAACCACACATTAAATTGACTTGAAAATAATTCTTCACTAATCTTTAGGATCATAGGAACATCACATAAAAATTTGAAATCAATTGGAAATGTTTAACCCCATTAAATGGATTAATTAAGTCACAAAACAAAAATTAAACTTTAAAAATTGATAACTCACAAAATACTTTTCAAAAATTCACAAAAATAGTTTTGAGGCTTCTCTGACCTTAGGGGAATATAAGAAAATTAAAATTATAATTTTCTAAAAAAGTTAATTTTTGGCTATTATTTTAATATTTTTAATAATTAAAAAATAATAAAAATCATAAAAATATTAAAAATCACCAAAATGTCACATTTTAACTCCTAATCACTTAGGAACAAACCAAATATTTTTCCTAAATCTCTAGGATGAGATATTGAATTTTAAAAGCCTAAAACAATTTTTGAATTAAAAAATGATTTTCTTTAATATTTCCACTAAAATAATTCTACTAAATCAAAGAAAAATAAAAAAAATTATAAAATTTGTTTCTTTGAACACCTTGAGGTTAGAGAGATTTAAGAATAATATAAAATCCATTTTTTAAACTTTAATTTTATTTTATAATTAATTAATACTCTAAAACATAAAATAATTATAATAAATAAAATATAACTCAAAAAATCAAAAAAATTGGTCCAAATGGTCCTCTTGTCGTTAGGAATATCCCATAATTTTCTTAAGGACAGAAACATTTCCTTGGTCATGTTATTGAATTTTCTTTGAAAGCCCCTATTTTCCATTAAAAATAATTATATAAATAAATTAAATACGGAAAAATCACATTTTCTCCTACTAATGTCTTAATTGACATGTGAGTGAGGTTACATAAAAATTTCAAGTTCATTTTGAGCTTAATTTAGTGAGTTATAGAATTATTAAGCTTGAAGGGCAAAAGGGTAATTAAAAATTTCAACCCTTAATTAAAATTTTAGGATTAATCGAAAAGGGGAGGGTAAAATATTTGATTTTAAACGGATTTTGGATGATTGAAACTTAAATGATTGAGGGTAGAAACCTACTAACCATTTCAACTATAATTAAAATAAAACTTTAATTAATTAATTAATTGAAATTTTGGAAGAATAATAGAAATTGGAATTATTAAAGTAGGGATATTATTATGAGGATATTTATTCTTTAATTTAAAAATCCCTAAATAAATCGCTTTAATAATACTTAATTCTTACTTAAAAAAAATTAAAATAATAATTCAAATTAAAATGAAACTAAAATTAAATTAAATTAAATTAAAATTAAATTAAATTAAATTAAAATTAAATTAAATTAAATTAAATTAAAATTAAATTAAATTAAAGTTGAATTAAAATTAAATTAAATTAAGTTAAATTAAATTAAATTAAACCAAATTAAATTAAAATCAAAATCGAAATCAAATTAAGTTAAAATTAAAATAAATTAAATTAAAATTAAGTTGAACCTAAATGAAATCATTAAGAATTAAATCTAAAATAACTCGAACACTATTCCAAACTTAAACTAATTTTTTATAATTAAGTCAAAATTAAAATTAAATCATTAAGTTTAAATCATTAAAATACTTAATAAGTTGATTTTCCCTTTTAAAGATCTTATTATTATAACTCTTAAATGAGGTATCAAGTAAAGTGTTACTTCACTTATAGGATATTCAAATGTCCTAGTTCACTGAGCAAGAGAACAAAACTTATACTCCTGGATGATTAATTCACTTGTATAATTAAATTCTCTCGGACTTAAAACAATCCTAGAGATATTGAAAAGATGTTTAAGACTCGTCTTAAGCACTTCCTCGATATGATGGGATGTTTATAAGAACAATTGAACTTAATTGTTCTTTGGTGAAGAAAATCATCGTTAAACCAAAACACAAGAACCTAGACGTCATAGGAGATGACTAGTTATAAGATTAGGAATTTGGTAGACAACCAAAACCCTTTCCCTTAGCTTTACTGAGTACTTGTTGAAACATTTAAATGTCTTAATATGTGTTTTAAGTGCGGCTTGGGTTGACGGGAAGACCCTCTAGGTACACTTTTATTTTATTGCGATTTACTTTATTGCGATTTACTTACATGCATTTGTACTTTACTTTTCTTGCATGATAAGCAAGATTGTTGCATGAAAACCAAAACCTTTAGGATAGTCCCTAAACTGAAACCAAAACTAAATTAAAAATCATTGCAAGATAAAATTCACCGCCACAACATTCCAAAATATAAAACAACTCAATATTTAATCACAAACAAAACAACAAAACCACAACTACAACTAAATTAAAACGTCTCATTGAATGATCGGGAATACCTCGGATGATGTAACCCACGTGTTGCTAACGGGATTTCCTACGGTCTAAATGAAAGTGTGGAACTCATTCGAGTTGAGTTTAGCAAATTCATACGGACTAAGTGAATTCGATGAAAATAACGGTGCGGGATGACGAAGCAGTGAGATCTTAATCGGTTCGTTTAAATAACTTTAAGATTTATTTTAATTAAAATATTAAAAAAAACTTGGATTTTAAGATTTTCTCTAAACTAAAACACTTCTCTCATCTCTCGATTTATGCTTTCTAAAACTAAACCTCTGCAAGCAACAACGAGCTTGGAGCATAGTGGGCGGCATGGCCATCGTCATCAGCAAAACTCGAGTCTACTTCGACAAAAATTTCCTTAGAATTAATTAACCAAGCCATAGGATTTCGAGGTAGTTTGCTTAGTGCAACATAAATCCTCAACCTTTTCGTTAGGCATTTTTATAATCATATTATGTAAATTAAGCCCTAACCGGTCTTAGGATTCTGAGGTAGTTGTTTAGTACGACATAAACCCTCACATCTTCGAGGCTATTTGTATGATCATGTCATACGAATATAAGTCCCAATTAAATAAAATTGGCAGGATTACAATATTAAATAAATTCCTAAGTTGAAGCCAAACAATAGGATAGTTTGGGAAGTTGTCAAGATTCTTCTTGGATCCTCAGCTTCTCCTACTTCTCTTCCTTTAGACTCCTGAAAATAACTATTCCAAATTTGATCCATTCCTTATTGAAATTTCCAAAATTCAATCCTTTGAAACCTTAAACTTTGAAATTCTTGAGAGCAAAACCACTGATCATTATTGAGAGTTTTCTTAAATGATTCCCATCATTTTAGATGTAATTAACTATAGTGGCTTGCCCTTATAGGGAACTTTAAGAACCCAGGGTAATATAAACCACCGCTTAATTTCTTTATATTAAACGAGGAACTTGTCGGCTTATAAAATTGGTTCGCAGACCAAAAAGATGTCACAAATCTTCTAGTTTATTTAACCGAGCCCTATCATCAAGCAGTGTATCTATTCATCGGGATAGATACACGTTTTGTGGTGTGGTGCTCGTTTATATAAACTATTTGGGATGTGAGATCGGTTTGATTTCATATCTCAAAATTTTCAAACTTAAAATTATTTTCAAAATCAAATGCTACTTTCTAAATTATATATATATATATTTAAATTAAATTTAAAAATCTAAAATTTGCCGACAATTTCTATAGGCGACCCCCTTTTCAAAACACAACATAAAAATATGTCGACATGTACCTTATGAGGAAACTTTTGCTATTATTCAAAAATGTTATGATTCTGATTTTGGAGGACACTTTGGCATAGATAAATGCATTTAAAATTTTAAATTCTGGATTTTATTGGCCTACCTTATTTAAAGATGTGAGACAATATATGAAAACATGTGATCGATGTCAAAGGATGGGAAATATATCTAAGAAAGATGAAATGCCGTTAAACTATATATTGGAAGTTGAAATTTTTGATATATGGGGATTAGACTTTATGGGACCATTTGTTCCATCATCTGGAAAAATTTATATTTTATTAGCAGTTGATTATGTTTCAAAGTGGATTGAAGTTGTTGCTTTACCAGCTGTGATTCCAAAAGTTTTTCAAAATTTTTAAAGAAAATGATATTTTCGAGATTTGGAATGCCTAAGGTAATTATCAACGATGGTGGAAGTCATTTCAGGAATATAAGAATTCGATCATTACTTCGAAAATTTGGAATCGAAACATAGAATTGCAGTCGCTTATCACCCTCAAACTAGTGGAATGGTCGAAGTATCGAAACGAGAGAAATTAAAAGAATTTTAGAAAAGGCTTGTTAATCCTAAAAGAGCTGATTGGGTTGATAGACTTGATTATGCATTATGAGGCTTATAGAACGTGCTTACAGAGACACCGATCGGAATATCACCTTACCGGTTAATTTATGGTAAAAATTGTCACTTACCTGTAGAACTTGAACATAAAGCTTATTGGGCGATAAAGGAGCTTAATTTTAATTTGAATAAAGTAGGTGAAAAACGATTATTGCAACTAAATGAGATGGAAGAAATTAGGAACGAATCGTATGAAAATGCGAGAATTTATAAAGAGAAAATGAAGATGTTGCATGATAAGAAAATTTCAGGAAAAATTTTTGAGCCTGGACAAAAAGTTTTACTTGTTTAATTCTCGTTTAAGACTTTTTCCTGGAAAATTAAGATCTAAATGGATTGGACCTTATTTTGTTGAGAAAGTATACCATTATGGAGCTGTGGATATTAAAGATCCCAAAACTGGAAAAATTTTTAAAGTAAATGGATTAAGATTGAAGCCTTATTTGGGATATTTTAAAAAGATTTGTAAAGAGACTTATGAATTGAGTCAACTTGAGTAAAGATTTACTTAAGTCGGGCTGACAACGTTAAACCAAGCGCTTTGTGGGAGGCAACCCATAATTATCTTGTGTTTTTGTGTTTTAATGTAAGGTTATGCCTCGATCTTGATTAATTTTATATTACTTTAGAAAAAATTGATGCTCATAAGTCTTGGTTGACTTAGGCGGAAAATGATTTTGAGGTATGTAAGATTTAAAAATAGGATCACTCTATTTTAAAATATGAGTGAAAAGGAGATCAAGTTAACTTTCATTATGATAGTTTACAATGTGAGTTATCGAGTCTAAATTACTCTTACCAGTATAATTTATCTATCTTGGAGAACGAAAATTTTAAAATTTGACGATTAGGCGAAACGAGTTGAACATAGTTCCGGCGCTAGGCGCGGACTCGGCGCCTGAGCGCCGAATCAACTATGTATCAATAGGTCCGGCGCCAAGGCGCCGGTTCGGCGCCTAAACGCCGCGGTTACTTAGGTCGTGCAAAAGCTGAAAATTTTCGGTTTTTCACACGATTTTCCCCTTTAAATCTACCCATCTTCTTCCCTAACCATCAAACAATCAAAATTACGTCCCTTACATTTCATTCTTGAGAGATTTGAGAAATTTTTGAAGAAATGGAAAGGAGAAATCATGGAGAAGAGGCTAGGGACAAGGTCTCGAGGATCCTCAACCCTACTTCAATGGTTTCATCGCTGTAAGTTTAGAGAAAATTTCTAGTCGTTTAGATAAGTTTGAAGAAGATTTTAAAAGGATTGGAGATCGCCTTCATGAGATGTTTCATCAAGTTGAACATCTAGAATGGCAAATGAAGTTTCAATTTGATCATATTGCGGCTTATCAAGATGTTCAAGTTGAAATGTATGCGAAGAACAAGTGGATTGATGAAAAGACAGTTACGGATTTTCCGAGAGCGTTAGTATTCTTTCCAAGTGGAATACATAATTTCCCTTGTGAAGATTAAAATATTCTAGTAAAGAGATAGTTATTATGGTTTGTTGAGTCGTTGTATCGATTTAGAGAATCGATTGTGTTTGTTTGTGTATTTGCTTTCATGTTCAATGTGTTGTATTTGCTTTGAAATTGTTATGTTTGAGTGTGTATTAGGAACTTGAATCAAATGTAGTACTTATCTGGAATGTATTGAGTTAAAATTGAAGATTTTAAATGGAAATTAGTGAGTTTGATTGAAAACCTTATGCTTGATTGGTGGATTCAATATTTAATTTTTATAAATTTTTGAAAAATGTTGTGGAAGTTAGAAACTGAAGCTCTACTCTGATATGAGTAATTGGAAGTTGAATTTATGAATTTTGGTGAAAAAATAAATTTAAAATTTTTTTTTTTGTGAAAGGCGAGTCTGGCGCCTAGGCGCCAAAATTCGGCGCCTAAGCGCCAGTTCGACCTGCTACCCGAAAATTACCATTTAAACCCCCAAAAGCTATTTTTGACACCTAAGCTTCATCTTCTTCCCCATTTTCGCGAAAATACATCCTCTAGAACTATTTTGAGGTCAAAACATTAAGGATTTGAGCGCGAAACCACTCGATTCCTTTGTCTCAAGGTCAGATCTACACTTTAAACCATTAATTTTTTATTTTCACCATAGATTTCCCTAAGTTTTGCTAAGAAACGAAAATTTGAAAAATATTCTATTTTTAGTTATTTCTTTGCATTTTTAAACTTATTTTAAGTTTTATAAACTTAAAAAGAGTTTAAATCTTTGATTCCTAAATTAGTTCTTGTTTTCTTTCACGTTTAGATAGCTCCAAAATCTAAGCGCGGGAAAGGAGGAGAAAATTTTGATAGCAGCAAATTTCCAACTGCGGCTACGCATTTTTGCTTCCACGAACTTGCGTCATCGAGAAAGTTCATCTCAGAATGAAGTTTTTATCATCCTGGGGAGATGATCGAAAACACTTATCGTTGCGCACAATCGGCAACGATTTTGTTACTTTCTTGCTATTGTTCGTTATCCCGATTGTTCGAGAATTTTATGCAAATTTTCTGGATGCCGAGGATTCTGAAGTCTTTGTTAGAGGAATCAGAGTAGGAGTTACTCCAGAAAGAATCAACATATTTTATGGCCTGCCATCGATTATTGAGTGTTATTATTTTGGATTATCATCATCTGAGGGAGATTTGGACATGATTATTACTTATTTGACTAACGGTACTGGATCTTGGAAGATCAGGAATGGAAAGAGGGTAAACTTCAAATCCTCTGAATTAAATGGTGTATCTAAAGCATGACACTACTTTATTTCTCTAAGATTGTTACTTTCCAACCACCTGAGTGAAGTGACTAGAGATCGAGCGATCTTAAATTACTGCATTCAGGAGAGGAAGCCTATTGATGTCGGGAGCATTATTTATGATTCTGTGGAGTCTACTGCGAGATCTAGAACTTCGTTGGCCGGGATTTCCATCTTTGATCTATTCACTATGTGTTAGTAATGGATTCATCGTTGATATTTACGAGGAGAAGTCGAAGTCTACTAAGCCAATTGGGCAGGAGAGTATTAGTATCTATGATCGTCTTCGAGGGAAGAGATTGACCGCTCCTTCTACTTCTGCATATACTTCAGGTAGACTTTCTACTTCTAGACCCTCTACTTCTGCTGAGCCACCATCAGATGTTTGGGAGTCAGTGCATGATCAGTTTTTAGAGCAGCATCAGGAGTTATTTCAAACTTACTACAGGACTAATACTATTGATAGAAAACTAGATCATTTATCTGACTTTACCCAGAGGAAGAGTAATTATGATGCTGAGTATGATGAAGCCCTAATCAGATTTCTGAAGGGTAAACGTGTTGTTAGTTTTCCTACTTTTCCTAGATTCACACCATTTGTTGATCCTAAGAACATAGAATTTTCCTTTGGTGATGAAGATGATGATGAGGCTACAGCTAGTGATTAGTTGTTATCGATTTCTTTGATGTGTAACTCTGTTAGTTTTTTTATTTGGATTGTTTGTTTGTTTTGTATTTGATGTATGTTGACTGTTTAGTATTAGGATTCTGTTGTTTTGAGATTGAATTTAGAATTAGTTTATATGTTGTTTTAGTTTAATGTTTAGTACTTAGTTTTTTTGCTCTGTTTTAATTCTGTTTCAAATTTAATATCATTATAAAATTAGCCTGCTTACTTTTCTATTTGCATTCTTCAATTTTATCTTAATTATTCATAAAAGCATGTTTAGAAGTTAATTTTCTTTTTAAGATTGTTTTTTTATATACTTACTAAAAATACTTGTGATTTTCTTTCTCTCATACTTTCAAATTATCATAGTATACCAAAACTTAAGTTTGGGGGAAGGGAAAATCCATTCAAAATTAAATTTTATTTGTCCTTAAAGAGCTAATACTTTCTTAAAAATAGAAACTTTTTAACATAACTTAAGAAATGAAGAATTTATTTGAGATCACTTTTATTTTTGAAATTATAAACAATTTAGTGAAATTAACCAAAATTTTACTAACTTTGATTGATTTTAAGAATAGAATTATTTAACTTAAAGAAGAATGAGAAAAAGAATTTTTCTATTCATGCTAGAAATAATAGAATTTTAGAAATATTAAGTAATAAAAAATTATCACTTGAAAAAGAAAAGATTGGAATTCTTTTTGAATTTTTATTTATGTTATAATAATTAAGTGGAGATGTATAAGTTTTGAAAATATCAGTTAAGGATAGTGAAGTTCAAAACCATTAACAGGCTATCCAGATATAGTAATCCTCTCTCTCTATATATATATATAAAAAGAGAGATAGAGAGGAGAAGCTTGAGAAAATGCCTAACCAAAAATTGGCTTCACTTGAATTATCTTATAAGAAGAAAACTAATTACATACTTTACTAAATTTTTATGCATAAATATTTATTTAGAAAATATTTTTCAAGAGGATCTTTTTCTTGTAAATAATCTATGAAAGCTTAATATAATAGACTTCTATTATTTTCAAAATGAATGAAAAGTTTGAAATCTTATGATTTGGTAGTTAAATATTCTTTAAATTCTTAAAATTAAACCTAGTTAGTAAAATTGGGTTAATAATTTACTAAAGACTTTATAAATTCAAAAATTATAAGGAATCTTAAATATTTATCTTTTATTTCCAAAAGTTATATTTTATGTAGTAAAAAGAGTTACTTGAGGACAAGTAACATTTAAGTTTGGGGATTTTGATCTATAAAAAAATACCTATTTCTTTATGTCTTAATTCTTATTAATTTCTATAGATATTATGCTTTAATGAAAGGTATTTTTTGTGTTTTTGGATGTAGGTATTGTAAAAAGGTCTAAGAAGGAAAAAGGAGCAAAAAGGAGCAAAAATGGAGCAAAATACCAAAAGTATAAAAAAAATATGGCCTAGCGCCTAGGCGCCAGAAACTGGCGTCTAAGCGCCAGACTCGATACGAAAACTGTCAAGTTTTTGACAATGTTTGATCAGTTATTTTGAAGGAGTGAGCGGTTATTGGACATTCTAGAAGGCTGACAGTTGTTCCTTGATAATAGGACATGTGATACATTTCATTTGGACGCTCCAAAATGATTTTAATCGCAAAGAGGTGCAAGCCAAAGTGAAGAGGTGCGAAGAACTGGACGCGGTGTCGGGCTCCTAGGCCCCAGATTTCGGCGCCTAAGCGCCAGACCGATCTTCTAGAAGATTCATTGAATGTGGACATGTTTTGAAGAGGTGCCTCAAGGCAACTCTTGAAGCCTATATATAGAGGTCCAATTCTTCAGAAAACGTGCCCCTCCCATTGTACCCCTTTCTCTTATCTACTTTAGGATCTCTCATCCTTAGAGAGAGAATTAGAGAGAGAAATTTAAGGCCACTTTTGTTTAGTTTAGTGAGTTTATGTTCAAGTTATTGCATATGGAGTTCATTACACTGTGGAGTCGGTAGGAATCGGAATATACGTAGAAGAAATATTTGAGATAAGTATATTTTTACATTTGATTCAAAGTTTAATTATCATGTTTTGTTATTTATTTTCAATGTGTTCTGTGTAGTTAGTTACTTTCTTACTTCAAATATGGAGAGATAGATAAGATAATATAAAGATTCGATGAAGAATTAAAATTCAAAATATTTTTAAAACATTGTGATGAAATTAATACCTGATCTTACTTTACTTTTTAAATTGTTCGTTTGAATTGTTAAAACCTGTTGAAGAGTTTAGAAACCTCGTAGGAGAAGAACTCTTAACTTGTAAATGTCACATGAATCCTTAGGTAGTCGAAGGCCATGAGCGGGCTATTCATGGTGAAGTGCAAATAAATAGGAAGATAATATTTAAAGGGCGTAGAATTGATAAGTTTTTAGAGTGACGGACTAAATTCTTATAATTTGATTTATAGACTAGGAAAGGGTCACTAGTAGGGCCGACCATAGCCACCCTTGGACATCTAGAAGTGTGAGCCTAGATTAACCCATTCTCCTAACAATACATCCGGACCTATTCGTAGAATTAGTCGATGTTCTTTGCATATGGATCAAAGGGTAAAGAATAGGAATGCTTCTATTTGGCACAATACCATAAATTAAATTCTCCAACGAATATTAAATTATCTTAAAAATCTTGGATTAATTGAAGGAAAGAAAGTTGTTTATTTTATATAGAGTTGATAAAATGATTTTCTTATTATTGTTTTCTTTAATTGCATCTAGTAAATTAATAGTAATTTATAATCAAAATAAAAATATTTTTACTTATTTTATTTCATTTGTCGCTTTATAGAAAATTTATTACTATAAATCTTCCCTGTGGGATCGATATTGGGGTCTTTGTTTAAAAACCCTATATTACTTGAAATGATACGTATACTTGGGTAGTACCCCTAGTGTGAAAAAATATTACTTATATAATATTAATTTTATACAGTAGCCGCTATTTATAAATCGAGTCAAAGCTTTTTGGCTATCTTTTGGAAGCAAACATTACTGCGTTAAGCGCGGCGGTCGGGTCAGTGCCTTATAATTTGGGGGAGCTAAATGACACCTACAAGCAAAAGAGTTAGAAATCATCACAAGCTCCCCAAATGCGGTACATGTGTGTGCATATTGAAGCACAACTCTCAGTAGAAAAGTGCCCTAACACATTATCATACATATCAAGCATGTAGGTACAACAAAAGCACTAAAGCGAAGATGTCTGGCTAGGGCAACCAATCCAGCAAAGAAAATAGCCAGGCATAAAAAAGACTACCTAGCACACTAGATCCTAGCCTAGCACACCATCTAATGAAAAGTGTCCTAACCTAGTACGTAAGTGCATAGGGTAAAGTATTCAACCACTGTATGACTTTGAATGGGTTGCTACACCAGCCCCATCCTAAAGATCAAAGGGATCTAAAGCACATCACAAAGAGGGGTGACATTTAAAATAGGTGACCTCACATATGGCCTAACATAAATAGTTTTTAAAAGTAGGGTGGACATACTTATAATATCAAAATTTCATTTTATACTTTTAAAATATTAGTCCTACGATGAGCGTCTGTAACACATGTGACCCACATAAGAACCCTTGGATCCTTAGCACAATCATACATGTTTGTTGCTTGTGATATAGAAACTCGCACTGATAGTGGAGGCATCCTCACGGGCAAAACTCGTTTGAGGATCATGATAAACAAATGGGTCACTCTCCTAATGAGTAGGAAAAGCCATCGAGGTAATTAGGAAAGCATACAAACATGCAAGAAGGCTAGACTGTAACTACTCGACCAATGTATGGAGCAATCACAACGGGTGCCCAATAGAGCGAACACACATCAAACAAATGAGTGCAAAGATGCTACATGCAACATGACACGCACAAACAGGATGTGTCTGTAAGAAAAAACTACATTTAAGGAGGAATTACACATGCTCAAGGACCCGGGGCATTATGCGACTAGCAAATACCAGCTACGAAAGAGTTTTCATTGAGTAGAAAGATTCCTATAAAAAATTCACACCTTACCAACGAGACACTCATGAGCACACATGAAAACATGCAAGATATGCAAAAATAATATGTGGGTGTACCAAAGTGGTGAGGGGGAGTATATATGAAGGCGGTAACTCAAAAGGAGCTGGCATGCGGTGAAGGCAGCAGCTCAAAGAATGGGTATAATGTGGAGGCAGTGACCCGTAGGTAGGCATGTCATGGTTGTAGTAGCCCAAAAAAAGATGTGTAGCTTAGGCAAATGATAATGATCATGTAAGCAAACACACATAATATATGATGTAACATGCAAGCAGGAAAGTACACACATGCACATGAACAACAGGCAATATCATCCAAAAGCATACAAACATGCAAGTGATCAGTCGCCTTGACCATGGCGGCCGGTCGAACCAAAGTGGCAAGTTGACCAAGCCAGGGTGGCCAGTCGAGCCAAAGTGATCGGTCAGCCGGGTTAGGGCGCAATCGAACCAATGTGACCGGTTAACTGGGTCGGGGCGATCGGTCGAACCAAATAGGGTGATCAACACATAGCGGTCAAGCAAATCCAAAAGATAGGGCGATCGGATCAGGAAGACCGATCAAAACCTAGATGATTGAAGATTTATTTAAGACAGTCGATTGACCCAAAGTGCTCACGCAATCAAGCATATGATATGCACTATGATCCACAAGCCAGAAATGCCACAAATGATCATGCATATGCAATGTAACCCAATACAGTCGAAAACATGTCGATTTGAACTAAAGACCTCACGCAGACACCTAAGATAAAACATTTAGATTTATGGCATCGCTGTTCATTGGTATGGTATGGAAATGTGGAGGGTTTTCCCTCTGTTATCTCATAGGGGGAACTCTCCACCATTCGTAGGTCAGACTGGATATAAAGCTTTTTCCGCTCTACGAATGTGCACAATCTTGTAGGATGTACTAGCTACAAAGCTTTCTCATCCTCTACGATTAAACTCACCCAACTTCTCCAAGGAATGTTGGAAGCGCCAAAGCCATGGGAAATTGGAATTCCAACCCATGGGATTAAGGCCTAAGGATCACAACATAGGTTCACTCAGCTTTGAATAAGAATGGCCAACATACGATGATCCTAACCTAGGGATTTCTCTAGGGAAAGCAATGATCCATCACGTAAGCACGTGACCGTCCCTGCTCATGCCAGTGAACATACCCAATGTGGGCAATTAAACCAACATGCCTAGACCTAACTAGACTAAGGGCTGACTAGGATTTTAGGGAATCTCACCACTGTAAAAGTTGCAGACGTATTCTGTTTTCTTATGAGGAAGCACCCCTATCAGTAAGCGAGAAGCCCATGTTTGCAATGAACTCCGGCACCGCTCTGGTGAACTCTGTCGGCTCTCCAACAAAATCCTGCAATCTTCTGGCGATCTCTGATGATCCTTCCCCATGCTAGGATGAAGCTCTCCTTTAGTGTGTGAGACTAACCACATTTTTCCAATTTCCTCCTCAAGAAAATCTCCTCATGACCTCACAAAAATGTGGAAGAAGATGAAGAAAGGGAGGAGGAAGAAGAAGGTGAGAATGAGGAAGAAGAAGATGATGAAGGAGAGGAAGAGAACCCCTCCTCCTCGATTTAAATCCAAGAATCCATCAAAAACCCTCCAAAATCTTTAAAAGTACTTCCCCATGAGCTTTCCTTCAAGCCCCCAAGCTCTGCCTGGAGATGCTGGGGAAGGAGATGGAAAGAGAGGCGACCAACATGGGCAAAAACCAGGCCAAACGAAAATAAGAGGGAGGGGTTAGGATAAAGTCCTCTCCCCAAGGAGAATGACAAAGAATCATTGGATCCTTATAGGTGGGGGAAGATTGGGTATTAGCCAACCATCGTTCAAGTCCCTAGGAAAAATGACATGAAACGACGCCAAAATGACATCAAAATTGGCCATTTTCATAACATGCATGCAGAGTGGCACCTAGGTGCTTGTTTTGGGTGCATAGAAACCAAAATCTCAGGAAAAACTATCTATTTTGGGCATCTCTTCGCTAGGTTAGGGCTCCTAGGCTCTAAGATCTAGAGAAAACTCATTTTTTGGCATATTTTTCCTGCTTAGGCACCTGGTTTGGGCTCCAAGGTGCATAAAAAAATGTCAAAATTCCAAAATAAAGTCTTAGACCTTTAGGGGATTGAACTCAATGGTACCAAAAGGTATTTTGGGTGCGTTGGCCCCTAGGACAGTCCCAGGCACCGGTTTACCCTCAAACCCTGATTTTCCCCTGAAACGCTCAAAGGAAGATTTTTTTCAATCTGGAAACTATAGGAGACTCCATATGAGTGAATTATAGACCCATAAATTCAAAGTAGATTATTTGGTTGGTAATTCACTGGAGAAATCTGTGTCAACGGTCGTCTTAAACCGTGGCGCAAGCAGGGTGTTCCGAACCCTAATTTTCCTGTAGCGTACGTAAGTAGACTCTGTGACTTTCTTTGCATCCTAGATAGGCCTCTTGGAAAGGACTTTCTTTGGCTGGGCCGAATCGACACCTAATCTAGCTACTTGCCCCGAACAAGTGCCAGAAGGTCCCGGATGGGTGTCCCGAGCTACCAAATACTGCAGACAAATTGTAGACCATCTTAAGCCATGTAAGTGGACACCCTACACTCGCGACATCAAAAATTGATGCCAACACCCCATAAACAGAGATTTTAGGTTGTCTCGCTCTATCTCGGGATTCACTTTCTTCTATGGGGTAAACCCTTTTAGTTAATGACATCTGAAGTAATCAGAATTACTTAAAAATACTCTCGATTAAGTCTATAATCTATGCTTAAAGAAGTTTAATTGTGTTATATTGAAGGAAGAAAAGTTTAAAATCCTATCCTAAGTGTGTTAAATACTTGAATTCTCAAAGGAGTTTTATCAAGCTTTCAAACTATCCTTAAAGGTTTATGTTGTCTAAAGTATTGTTGAAGATTGTCTTTTGCTCCAGGTTTTATCCTTCCTTGCAATATAAAATTATCACACCCCCGATAATGTGCAAAGTAAATATACGGTAACATCTACCATCTATGTTTAGTAGACCTGCAAAACAAAGTCAACATAAAATTATTTTTGTCAATTTAGTTTACTTTTAAAATTTTAATTTTTTGAAATTTTTGTCGAGATGTACATGGCTCGTCATCACTGGGGTTATCGAGTACCAAGATCTATTTAGTCTAAGAGGTGATCAAACATACCTTGAACGGAAGGTTGATGTCGGGAACCACGGATTACATCATCCAAGAGAACTTCGTAAACCCGAGCAACTGGGTTAAAGTTACATTCGATCATCTTTGTTCATTAAGGTTTCATTTAAGTTTTAATGTATTTTTCATATTTTAGGGGTTGAAAATTTTGTGTTACTTATGACATTATTAGCCGATTAGATTTTTTTGTTTTTATTTTGTTACTTGGGAATGTTCTAGTCAAGATCCCATTATTCTATTGTTTAGAGGTCAATAGGATTTGCGATATGATTAGCCACGAATGACTAGAAGATATTTTGTTAGCAGTCATGTTTTGCCTCCTCCAAAATACCTTCTCAAAAAAAGTTTTACTTTTGGGTTCAAGTATAATTTTCTAATGCCATTTAAGGTAAATTTTATGTCATTTTGTTTAGGTTGGATTAATACCTTAGCCCAAATATTCCCAACTAAGGCTAAGTTTGCTTTCATTCTCGTACGAAAATTCAAAGCCTCCTTGGACCACCTAAAGTTAAGATAGTTTAGTCCAAGTTTAGTTGAACTAATGAGTCTCTTATTAATCCAAGTTAGCCTAGGTAAGTTAGCTTTCCTTTGGATTGTTTTCGAGCCTGGTTTAAGTCAATGAAGCTTAAAAAAATCAACCCAGGTAGGCTTAATATGATAGGGGTCAAACCAAACCTATTCAATATAGACTAACTCGGAAAATGCCGAATTAGTTTTAAATTGAATTGAATTAACTTTGAATAAATCTAGGGTCGAATTTGAGTTGATTCAAGTTATTAGGACTAGGTCAAGTCAAATCTATGTTTGATTAAACTTGTGTAAGGTCTAAGTTAATTTAGACTCAAGTGTCATTCAAATATATGTTTGGTTTGACTTAAATTGATTCTCATTAAGTACAATTTAAGAATTAAACTAATCTTAATATTTGAGTCTCAAACCAGGTAAATCCAAGTTAGGTTGGGTTTTTTTGAGAAAATAGTGGATTTAGGTCAACAGAGTTAGGTCGGATTTAGCCAATCATTTGAGTTGGATTGGGTTAACTCATGTTAGGTTGGGTTGACCTGGTGAGTTTCAATTCATTTAGGTTAACCTGAGTTTGGTTGGGTTGACCCGATGATTTCAGTTGAGTTGAGTCTAAGTTGAGTTAGACCTAGAATGACTTAAGTTCAAGTTTAGCTAGACTTAAGTTAGATTAAATTTGAAGAGATTTTCAATATAACTAAGTCTAAGTTAGGTTAGACTTAGGTTAAGTCTAGATTAGACTAGACTTAGGGTGAAGTTTAATTCGAACTACGTCTAAGTTGAGTTTGATTTAGGTTTGTTCTAGATTAGGCTCGACTAAAAGGATTGAGTTTGTTCCAGGTCCAAGTTAAGTTAGACCTAAAGCTTGGGTTAGCTTTATGCAGGTTAGATCTAAAAGGTTTAGCTAAGTTTAAGTTAGGTTAGACATAGGGTTTACGTTTATGTATAATGTGGGTTAGTACAAAAAATTTTTGCCAAGTCTAAGTTAGATTAGACTTAGGGTTAGGTCTAATGTGCGTTAGACATAAAGATTTAACTAATTCTAAGTTAGATTAAACATAGGATTTAAGTTTAAGTTCGGATGGTCCCATTGGGTTGGTATGGGCCGCCGAATTGGAAATTGTCGGTTGCTGGAATGGACATCCCGACACCGGTTTTAAAATCTATTTAATTTAATATATATATATATTTATATATATATAATTTTGGAAAAATATCATTTTTAATTTGAAAATATAAAATCAAATTGATCTCATATATGCAATAGTTTAAATAAGCGAGCACTACATTACAGGCCATACACCTACTCTGAAGAATAGACACATTGCTTAATAATGGCTCAATTAAATAAACTGAAAGATTTATGGCATTTGTTTGATCTGCGAAAACTTTTTATGTTGACCGACAAATTCTCCTATCTAATATGAAAAATTAAATAGGGTTTATATTACATGGGTTCTTAAAGTTTCCTATAAGGGCAAGCCCCTATAGTTAATTACATCTTAAGTGAGTGAAGTTACCTAAGAAAACTTTTGATAATGATAAAAAATACTACCTTCATGAATTCAAAAGGGTTTATGATTTTTCAAGGTCGGACAATAGAAAATTCAAATGGGAAAGGTGTTAATTTGGAACATTTTTTTGTAGAATCCAAAGGGAGAATAGTAGGAGACCATGGATTCTGAGGAGAACCTCGGTAGCTTCCCAAACTATCCTATGGTTTGACTTCAATTTAGAAAAGATATTATTTATTGTTTCATCCTGCCATTTTTATTTCTTAGGGATTACATCTGCATGATACCGATCATTCAGATAACCTTGAAGATATGAAAATTTTTGTAATACCGAATGGCAACCTCAGAGTCCTAAGATAAGTTAGGGCTTATATTACACGATGAACAAAGGCCTAAAAGATAAGGTGAGGGTTTGCGTCATACTAGACAAAATACCTCGAAGTCCTATGGATTTGTTATTTAACTCTAGGAAGTTCTGTTGTTGTAGATTGTCCTCCTCTGCTTGCTTCCTTGAAGATGTTCTTCTGCATACCCCGTCGTGTTGCCCATGATCTTTGCTCCAAGCTCCTCAGTGTAGCAGGTTTAAGTTGAAATTGCCAAAGTGAGGAGGTTGAGAGAAGTGTCGGGTTTAGATTTTAAGTTTGTTACAATTATTTAAATGTCTTTAGGGGGAAATTTAAGTTAATTAGACCGACACCAGTTAAAATCTCACGGTCCCCTCATTTTGGCATCACTATTTTCTTTTGATTCACTTAGTACTAGATGAATTTACTAAACTCGACTAAATGAATTTAGTGATCATCCAGTGCGGGAGAAATCTCGTTAGCGACCTTAGGTTGCCTCCTTTGAGGGATTCCCGATCGTTCATAGAGAAATTTTAATTTAGTTGCTATTGTTTTTTTTCTTGTGATTAAATTTTGAATTGTCATATTTTTGCTGTTGTTGTGAATTTATTTTGATTTGGTTTTTGGTTTAACATGCAAGGTGACATCGTTTGCAAAAAAATGAGAAGTGCTGGAAAAAGTGCAGTAAAAAAAAGTACTGTAAATAAACTACAAAAGCATACTAGTCATCTTCTCACACTCCAGTTGAAATGTCAGTATTGGCAGTGTATATAATATTACAGGGAATTAAAATAAATTTAATGGAAGGAAAGCTGACCCAATGAAAAAATGTTAAGAATTTAATGCATATTTATAGTGATTTTAATGATATTGCACTTTATATAATGATATTTTTGGTGTTTTTTACATGAATGAAGATTTAAGGACAATAGAGCGAAAATATGCAAAAAGGAGCGAATTTGGAGAAAAAAGGACTAAATTATGAAAATTTGACCTAGGGCGCCGACGGCGAGGTCGAGGCGCCGACAAAGTGATTTTCCCGAGAGTTCAGAATATATTTCAAGGGTGGCAGCCGACAGCGGAGGTCGAGGCCGCCGACAGTGGAGTCAGTTCAAGGCAGTGTTTCTAGAAGGCTGCTGATGGAGGAGCTCAAGGCCGCTGACGGCGGAGCACGAGGCCACCGACGGTGGGATCGACAGTTCTTTCACAAAATACGTCGAATGTGGACGATTTTCGAAGGGATGCTTGTAAAACTCTTGGAGACTCTTTAACAACTTTAGAAAAAACTATTTTAGGCCGAAAAATTGTCATTTTGAAGTCCTCTAAAAGTCACTTAGATTTTGTAAAAAGTTCTATTAGATTCTTCTAATAGTTACTTAGTGTCTAATAGAGAGTCCACTAGTGTCCATAGTTATTAGTGAGTGTTAAATAGTGAGTTCAATAGAGATATTGTGTGGAATTCTTCGAAGGATTGTAAGAGTGGAAGGGAAGTGAGAGATCTCTTCTGCATTGCCGTTTCAAAGGAGAATTCCACGTACTGTAAAGAAAGAAAAAGATTCAGAGGAACTTCAAGGAGTTTGCTTGGGGAGGAATTTAATATAAGTTATTTTTATTTACTTTAGTTTGTAGACCTTTAATATATGAAATCCAAGTTTTATTGCATCCTCTCTATGAATTTTGAGTAGTTGTCCTGTCTTTCTCCTTGTTTTGATATTTTTGTGAAATGATAAATTAAATTAGTGTGCCATAAATTTTAAAGAAGTTGTGATAATATTTTACTTAGATCTTAATTTACTTTCAGTCTGGCTAATTGAATAGTTAACATCTGTTGAGGTTGACAACTATAGTAAAGATTACATCCGAGATTCAGGGAGGTCAAAGTCCTTGGAAGGAGGGTGCAAATTAATAGGGAAATAATATTTATTGGGCGTAGAATTGAAGATTTTAGAGTGACATGGTAAAATCCTCAATTCGGTCCTATCGTTTGGGTGTTGAAGTGTAGTTGTTAACCCTCAGGCGAGGGGAGCTCCAAAGTGAGAGCAGGTATCCTCCCAGTCTAGCCGCAGATTCAGTAACCAAGCATAAGATTAGTCAATGTTCTTTATGCCTGGACCAAAGGGTAAAGAATAGGTATGCTCCTATTTGGCACAACACCATTTTAAACTAATTCTAATTATCCATTCACTTAAATATCTTAACAAAGGATAAAGATTCTTGCTTATATATTTGAACTTCACTTTAGTAAACTTAGTTAATTGTTAGTAAAACTAGTTTAGATTAAACTTCATATTATTGTCGATTGCATATTAGTGACAGATAGGCAATTTCGATTTAGTTGTGATTCTGAATTGATTTTTATAATCCTAGTCTATAGCCTCTAAAATATTCCCTGTGGGATCGATATCCAGGACTCCACTAGAGCCCTATATTAATTAAGTGATATGTATACTAGCGTTAAAGGTAACTCTGCGATTAAAGAATATATTATATACTTGTTACAAAAAAATTAAAATTACACTAAGTGTCCGCCGCGCGGAGTTTGTGCACACTAAGTCAAAAGCATACAAACGATACACCTACCGAACCTTAGGACATAACTTGGTGTGTTTCTATAGGATGATCTCTTAAGCAAAACATAATGGGTTCAGGTGTCCTCCATGAAACCCAAAAGACTTTGAAAGTGTTCGAGGTAAAACCCTAAACAACTTTAAAATCCTTTGGAAGCTCTCGAGTTTTTATGAACTTATTATGTTGCTATATAATTCATCCATTGTAAAGTAAGGTTTAATGAATGTGTTTTAACCACTATGCTCAATAAGCCGATGTTTAATCATCCATATGAGTGGGGTAACTATCACTTGATATTTCATTTATAAATTATGTGGATGAATGCATCTAGGGCTATGGATTCATTAAGGAACTTAGCCAATATCATTTGAAGTTGGGATAATAGTGTTTTTCAAAAAGTGCTCAAATTTGATTATATTTACTTTCCTAAACCTTATTAGATCATTTATATCAAACCAAGCTCACTACTAATCCCTTAAGACCTGAAGGGTAGATTTTACAATTTTGAAGATGTTAAGTGATGTGATCATAATACTTATCAAATATTAAACCATGGGATTAGGGGTTCTAAATTAGTGAGTTATCAACTTCCAAAATCAAACCCCTCACTTTAGTATCATCTAATTTTATTATCTTCCCAATTATAATAATTAGGAAAATTACAAGTATGCCCTTGTGGTGAAAATGGGTGAAATTGGTTTCTACCTCTTAGTCCCTTATGTTTTAATCATCCACATGATTAATTAAGCTCATTTATTACCCATTTGCCCCTTGGGTTAGCCTAAATATTAATTATGGCTTCAATTTCATAAGTTCCATTTTTTCCCTTTTAGGCCTATCACTTCATAATTCACTAAATTCAACTCAAATAACCTTAAAATTTTTATGTTACCCCACTCATGTGTCAATTAAAACATCAGAGGAGAAAATGTGTTTTTCTAACTTTTTTTAGTTTTTATAATTATTTAAATATAAAAATAGGTATTTTCAATATTAATTAATTAAATTAACCATAACAAACCATACTGTCCTTAAGAAATTTATTGGAGGTTTTACTTGGTCGGGGACCATCTAGGACAAATTTCATGATTTTTTTGAATTTTATTTTAATTATTATATTTATTAGTTGAATTTAAGCATTAATTAAATATTAAATATTATTTAAGTGGAAAATTAGGGGTTGTATTTTTCATAAATCGCTTTGAGTTTAAGGAACCCACAGAAGTAAATATCATATTTCTATGATTTTTTAATTTATTTAGTGCAAAATTAAGAAAAATTCATTTTTTTAGCATTTAAAAAATTCATAACTTTATTTATAAGATTAAAAAAAATACTTTAATTGATCCCAAGTGACCAATGGATCAAATGTGACATTTTGGTGCATTTTCGTATTTTAAGTGTTTTTTCTCATTTTAATCATTTTTAGTAATTTTTCATTATTTAAAATTCAAAATATGGTTAAAAAAATGAAATAATTATTTCAATTACAATTTTATTTTTATTAAGTCCCTCTATTCACTAGGAACTCTTAAAACCACTTTTTATAATTTTCTTAATTATATTTTATTTATTATAGATACTTTAATTCCAAAAATGTTATTGTATTTGGAAAATCCATTTTAGTGATCCAAATTAATTTCAATTGACAAAAACATTTTATGAGGAGTCAATATGATTATTATTTATATTGTGAAATAATTATTATGATTTTTATATTTTATTTTAATTATTTAAAAATTTTAATATTTTTAATGAGTTAATTACAATTAGTGTCAATCTTGATTATTTAAACCCATTTTATATTTTTTCTAGGGTCCTCTGACCACAGTGACCTACCAAAATAATTTTTGTATTTTTCTAGTTTATATTTTAATTATTATAATTTTTAAACTAAAATAGAGGAGATTAACTTAAAAATTAGTGATCTCTAGCTAGAGATGCCCTCTGACCTTTAAAAAATTAGAGAAAATCCCCAACTACAGAACCTACAAGCCCCCAACCTCATTTCATGCTGGTTAATATTTAGCTATTTAGAATCAAAATAGTCTAGAGAGAATTTAATTTATTAAAAATAAAATACAAGTCAAATAAGTCCAATTTTTATTCCACATATTTCTCCTTTGTTTACTGAGCAACAGGGTATTTTTCTCTTATTTGTATGAATTTTTCTACACCAAGTTATGCATTTTTAAATTTTTCCTTATTTAAATAAATAAAAAATCCCTTAATTTCCTACTTATCCGATGCGGCGCCAGTGGATCTTAGGCAGCTCTGAAGCCCCCACACGTCGTCTTTCCATTCGACGCCAACAGCTGACTCATCTGCTATGTGGCCTAATTTATCATCTCTCTCTCTCTCTCTCATATCCGACGCAATCATGACCCTCCATTCATTACATGCGCAATCCGACGATCCATGTTCATCATCTTCATCTGGTCTGACCTGAGAGCCGTCCACCTTCCAACCCTAAGATCTCTCTCCACGCTCAACCAAATTCCATGTGGTTTTTTCCTAGAACTTTATCTAGTCAAGGCAAACCTATCTATATGGTTACATGCCCATGAAATCAGATGCATTGCCATAAACTTCAAAAATAAGCTCGGTTTGGGGGTAGAGTTCGGTACCTTTGTCTTAGAGGTGTGGCCTCAATCAGGTGCTTACAGAAGCGTCAAAGGACTGCGACAAACCTCCTGAAAGTGTTGTTGAGCTCTAGTGAAGTTTCTGTGCAAGAGTTCTTCCTACAGGTGGGAAGGCTGAGGAGAAATTCTGGTGTAGAGGTGTAGGGAGATGGAGCTTTCAGTGGAAAACTTCCTCTCTAGCTCTGGTGAAGCTTAAGGAATGGTCAATTTGAGGTTTTGTCGAGTGTGGTGAAGTGTCCTGTTTCTCGCCTGATTTTGAGATCTGAAATTGAGCTCAGTCAGTGGTGGAGGTGTTTGGAAAATAGTGGGCTTGCACTCAGGGAGTCTTGGAGAAGCTCTGGAGGAAATTTGACAAACTCTCCCTAGAGTTTAAGTGTCTTCTCTACTTGGCCATGAAGGGGGTGGGCTTAAATAGCCTGGAATGGATGACCACTAGGGTTTCAATTTAGGTGTAGGGTGATGCTTAATTACAGGGCTAAATGGCACAGTTAACAAATTGGAGCTGGATGATACACCTAAAATATATAGTATTTTTATGCACATTTTTATACCTATTTGTAATGATATTGTACTTTAATGGAAGGTATTTTGTGTTTTTCTTGTAGATATGATGAAAATGGATGGTCATGATGAAAGGAGCAAAATTGGATCAAATTTGGAGCAAAAAAATGAAAAAATCAAAATTTTGGCATTGACGGCTAAGCGCCACTGGGCCGGCGCTTAGCCGCCACAGTTAAAAATTGAAATTTAAAGGAATTTGGCACCAATTTCAAAGGGGATGGGATGCAACTCTTGGTGGTAACTTCCATAACTTCCTGTAGGAGGCAAGTTTGAATGAAGGGGTGCGTTTCTTGGTAGATACATTGAGTCTGGACACATTTGAAGAGACACCAAGGCACCTTTTGGTTTACTATTTAAAGAAAGTCTTAGGAAAGATAAGTGGAGGCTCTTCCTTTGCATTTTGAAGGGTTCTTTCTTTCTTTTGAGGCTCTTCCACTACATCTTGAAGGGTACTTCCATTATTCTTCCATTGCATTTTGAAGAGAGTTTTTTATTAAGAGTAGGAGTAAAGAGTAGAAAGGAGAAAAGGGTCGGAGTGAAGTTTTCTTCTTCCCACTTCTTTTCTTTCTTTTAGTTTAGTTTTTATTGAAGTCTGAAGTCTATATTCTGAGTCATCGGAGTTGGGATACTTGCTCTGAGGAGTAGCTTAGTGAAGAGTCAAAGTTTGAGAGGAACATCCTGAGTCTTGTGGAGAGGATTTTTAGATAAGTGTTTACTTTTGTTCTTACATTTAGTTTTTTAATTAATACTTGTTTTTGTTTGTTGTTTTTCATATGGTTTTTAATTTCAAATCAATGTGTTTTTGAATTTTCTCAATGCATTCTGAGTAGTTTACTTTATACTTTTCTATCTTAAATGGAGAAGTAATTAGTTTATGGAGAATTGTTGTGGAAAGTATAAGTGTTTAAAAGTTGGAAGAAGTTGTGTAGATTGATTCTGAAAACTTTGTTTACTTCTTAATTTGGCTCGTTAAGATTCGTAGAATTTCTTGAGATTATGTAAGATCCAATGCGGTATTGTCTCATAAAAGTTAGTAAGAATCACATGCAATTATATGGGTGAGAATTATAATCCATATAATTGAACGTAATATTAGAAGATATTTTTATGGAAGGGAGTAAAATTAGAGGATTTTAGAGTGACAGGCTAAAACCCCCTAATTTGGTTTGAAGTTTTGAGTTTTGTTATGAGAAGTTAGCCCACAGTTGGTGGGAATCGAGGGAACTCTAGAGTGAGAGACTGGTGTCTTCCCTGCCTATCCATGTTCAAAATGATAAAAATTTCAAATTGTAAAGAACACATTTGCTTCTATCTGTCACAACAAATTTAAATACTTCCACAACAATACTTTTATAATTATTACTACTTCATAAAAGGAAAGAAAAAGATATTCTAGTTAATAGTATTTTACATACAGTGTTATTAGTTATTATAATTTTAATTTCTTGCTTAACATTTTATTAAGGAAATTTCAAAAGACATATCAATTTTTAAAACTTTTCGAAAATCAAGACATACTTTCAAAAGCCATAAAAAAAGTAAAAATATAATTTTATGATTCCTTTAAAGATTTTCATACTTTCCATGTGGGTTCGATATCTCGGGGCTTGGTCAAAAAGTCCTATATTACTTGATAAACGATACGTATACTTGTGTAGTATCCCATATTATAAAATCATAATTTTCATATCTAAATCATTAGCACATATATTCCTCGCGGCCCAAGTTTTTTACGTTGTTGCCGGGATTAAGTTTTTAGCACCGTTACATTTATCCAGCGGAGTCAAGTTTTTGGCGCTCATGTATTTACCGGGGATCAAATTTTTGGCACCGTTTGCCCGGGGAAACAAAAGAAAAATAATTAAATTGCATTTTAAAGAGAATTAAGAAATTTAAATTTTTACTTTTCACTATTTTTGTTAGTGTGTTGTGTTTTGTTTTGTTTTATTGTTGTATGCATAGTTCAAGTTCTGAAGGACTTGTGCCTTACGATTATGAATTAGAAAAAAACTATCAGAAAAATAAAAAAATTAAAAATACAGAAAAAGATAAAAATATTTAACAAATAACAAATCATCAAAATCAAAATTTAGGCATCCATCAAGAATTAAGACCTTTAAGAAATTATGTTAACCCTACAGTAGATGAACTTCGTGGCAGTATTCAAAACCCTGTTGTAGCTGCTAATTCTTTTGAGCTTAAACCAGCTATTATCCAAATGATGTTTAATAATCAGTTTGGGGGAGCAACAACTGAAGATCCTAATTTGCATCTTGCTAATTTTATAGAGTTGTGTGCTACTTTTAAATATGATGATTTTTTAGATGATGCTATTAGACTTAGACTTTTTCCTTTCTCACTAAGGGATAAAGCTAAAATATGGTTAAATTTGTTAGCACCTAGATCAATAAGAACTTGGGGTGAACTGTCACAAAAATTCCTTGCTAAATATTTTCCACCATCTAAGACTGCTAAGTTGAGAAATGATATAACATCTTTTTGTCAGTTTGAAGGGGAATCAATATATGAAGCGTGGGAAAGATTTAAAGATCTCCTCATGAAATGTCCACATCATGCGATACCAGATTGGTTAATAATTCAAACTTTTTATAATGAATTAGTTGGATCTCTTAGATCAATCATCAATGCTGCTGCTGGTGAATCATTAATGTCTAAACCATTTTGTGATGCTTATGCTTTAATTGAAGAAATGACTACTAATAATTTTCAATGGCCTTCTAAAAGGTTAAATCCTAAAAAGGTAGCTAGTGTTTATGAAAATGATGCTTTTACAATGTTAGCAAATCAAGTTGCTGCTGTATCAAGGAAGATAGACCAATTTGGGATGAATTTTTCTCAGCCAAATCTCATGATTGAAGAAAATTCATTAGGCCAAATGGTTGATTCTTATTCTTCACCAGAAACTGTGAATGCTATAATCAAACCTAACAACCCATATTCCAATTATTATAACCCAAGTTGGAAGAATCATCCAAATTTTAACTGGAATAATAATAATCAGGGTAGTGTTAATCAACAATGGGGGAACACCCAAGTAAACCCATTGGGGAATTGGAACAAACAAGGTAATAATAATAATAGATTAACTTATCCTTCTAATTATAACAATGCTTTATAAAATAAAGAGAAGAAGTTGTCTATGGAAGAAGTAGTATAACATATGGGAAATCAATTACAAATTCAAGGAGCAACCATCAGAAATATTGAAAATTAATTGGGACAAATTGCAAATGCCTTAAGTAATAGATCCCAAGGAATGCTTCCAAGTAATACTGAAGTGAATCCAAGAGAAAAGAATAAAGAACAAGTAAAAGCAATTCATCTAACAAGTGGAAAAGAATTGGAAGGTAGAGTTAAAAAAGAAACTGAAGTAGAGAAAGAAGAGATTGAAAGACCTAAAGAGGATGCTCCAAAAGGTTTTGAAAGACCTATTTGTCCACCTAAGGTTGATTTAGAAAAACCACCAGCTCCATTTCCTCAGAGACTTCGCCAACAAAAGTTGGATAAGCAATTTTCAAAATTCTTGGAGATATTAAAGAAGCTTACCATTAATATTCCATTTGCTGAAGCCCTAGAACAAATACCAAGCTATGCAAAATTTATGAAGGATATTCTGAATAAAAAGAGGAAGTTTGAAGAAAATGAGACTGTTGCACTTAGTGAGGAGTGCTGTGCGATAATTCAGAAAAAGCTTCCTAAAAAACTTAAAGATCCTGGTAGTTTCACAATTCCATGTGCAATCGGAGAAAGGTTTTGTGGAAAAGCTTATGTGATTTGGGTGCAAGCATTAACCTTATGCCTCTATCAATATTCAAAAGACGGGACTAAAGAAATAACCTCGACTATCGTAACTCGCAATTAGCAGATCATTCAATCACATATCCTAAAGGAGTTATAGAAGATGTTTTGGTAAAAGTGGATCAATTTATTTTTCCTGTGGATTTAATTGTGTTAGATATAGAAGAAGATAAAGAGATACCCATAATTTTGGGGAGACCTTTTATAGCTACAGGCAGAGCCATGATAGATGTGCAAAAATGAGAATTAACAATGAGATTTAATGATCAGACTGTTTTATTTAATATTTTAAAATTGATTAAATATCCTGCTAGAGGTAAAGAAGATGAGTGTTATAGGATGGATGTTATTGAATATTTAAGTGAATGCCATTTCAAATCAACTTATGAAGAGAAAGCGGAAAGAGAAGAATGGGAATATAAGCAAGAAGAGGAGTTATTTGATTCTGAAGATTTTCAAGAGGAAGATTTAAATTATGTTCGTGAAAGTTTTGAATTGTTGGATATGACTGAGAAAGATGAATCTTATGGTCCATCAATTGAAAAACCTCCTAAACTTGAGCTAAAAATGCTTCCTGATCATTTGATGTATGTCTTTCTAGGTGAATCCTCAACCTTGCATGTTATAATTTCTTCTCAATTAACTGAAAAAGAAGAAGAGAGTTTGCTTGAAATTTTGAAGAAGCACAAGAAAGCTTTTGGATGGACAATTGCTGATATTAAAGGAATCAATCCTTCAATTTCTATGCACATAATTCTTATGGAAGATAATTGCAAATCGCGGGCTGATCCCCAGAGGAGATTAAATCTTATCATGAAAGACGTTGTTAAGAAAGAAATTTCAAAGTGGTTGGATGCTGGAATTATCTACCCTATTTCAGGTAGTGCATGGGTTAGTCCTATTTAATGTGTTCCTAAGAAAGGAGGAGTTACTGTGACTTTTAATGAAAAGAATGAAATGATACCAACAAGATAAGTTACAGATTGGCGAATTTCCATTGATTATAGAAAATTAAAGCTTGCTACAAGGAAAGATCATTTTCCACTCCCTTTTCTAGATCAAATATTGGATAGACTGGCTAGGCATAAATACTTTCGTTTTATGGATGGATATACTGGTTACCACCAAATTCAAATTGCATCTAAGGATCAAGAGAAAACTATGTTTACCAGTCCTTATGGTACGTTTGCTTTTAGAAGAATGCCCTTTGGTTTATGTAATGCCCCTGATACAATTCAGAGATGTATGATGGCTATTTTTTGTGATTTAATTGAAAAATGGATTGAAGTTTTTATGGATGACTTTTCAGTGTTTGGAATTTCATTTGAATCATGTTTAGAACATCTATCTAAAGTTTTAAAACTCTGTGAAGAAACTAATTTGGTCATTAATTAGGAAAAATGCCAATTTATGGTAGCAGGAGGAATTATTTTGGGACATCGGATTTCAGAAAAATGTTTGGAGGTAGATCCTGCAAAAATTCAAGTTATATCTAATTTACCTTGCCCAACCAATGTAAGGGGAATTAAAAGTTTTTTAGGACATGCTGGATTCTACAGGCGTTACATCAAAGACTTTTCAAAGATTACAAAACCTTTATGCCATTTGCTGGAAAATGATACAATTTTTAATTTTGATTATGATTGCATCAAAGCCTTTGAGACATTAAAAGAAAAATTAATCACTGCACCTGTAATAATTTTACAAAATTGGGTAAAACCTTTTGAATTGATGTGTGATGCTAATGATTATGCTATTGGTGCTGTTTTAGGTCAGAAATATGATAAAATTTTCAAAGTAATTTATTATGCCAGTAAAACTCTTAATGAAGCTCAAATTAATTATACCACTACTGAGAAAGAGTTGTTTGATAAATTTTGATCATATTTAATTGGAACTAAATGTGTGGTGCATACTGATCATTCTGCTATTAAATACTTACAGAAAACCTATAGAAATGTCCCCATATAGGCTAATTTTTGGAAAAGCTTATCATTTACCATTTGAACTTGAGCATAAAGAATATTAGGCTATTAAAGAGTTTAATTATAATTTGAAAGATGCTGCTGAAAAGAGATTATTGCAATTGAATGAGCTTGAAGAAATAAGGAATGAATCTTATGAAAATGCTAAGATTTATAAGGAAAAGATGAAGTTATGGCATGATAGATTCTTATTAGAAATCTTGTACGAGGACAAAAAGTTTTTCTATATAATGCTAGATTGAGAATATTTTCTGGAAAACTTAAGTCCAGGTGGATGGGTCCATTTATTGTGATAAAAGTTTATTCTTATGGAGCTGTAGATATTCAAGATTCTAAGACTGGGAAAATATTTAAATTTAACGGACATAGACTTAAACCGTATTTTTCAGTCAATAAATCTAAATCTGATAATAATTTGATGTTGGGTCACTCAGAATGAGTTCTGGGTATGTCAGGCTGAAGACGTTAAAACAAGCGCTTTGTGTGAGGCAACCCATAATTATCGGTGTGCTTTGCTTTATATTTGTTTAGTGTGCTTTGTTTGCTTGGTTTGGTTTGTTCTCATGTTTTTAGTGCTAGTAATTTGGAGTTTTTAAATGATTGTAGAGTTTATTTGACCTTAATTGATCATTTAGAGAAGTCAGAATGAAAATTTGGACACTTAGCAGACCTGTGCTAAATTGTGTACTGGCGGCTAAGCACCGACTAGTTGGCACTTAGGCACCGCAATTATAAAAAAACGTGAAAAATGAGATTCTAGAATCCTAGATCGTAGGGGAGTAGTTTTGGAAGTTATTTTAGAGTTTTAAAACATCTTAAGGCAGACTTAGCACTTCCCAAGTCTATAAAAAGGACCTGATTTAAGAGAAACACTTGCCCCATGTCCTATTTTCATTTCCGAGTTTTGATAAGAGAGTTTTGAGTGCATCATGTCTTCCTGAGAGAATAAGATGAAGAAGAAGCAAGATTCTGACAAA